>JASEVX010000005.1:15382588-15513526 GCA_031761405.1 Serripes groenlandicus | reverse complement strand
ATTTCCCGGGTGATACCGTATTATGACTTTTACAAATCCTAAATAATTAATAGAATAAAACGGTAGCCGCGTCACACAGGAATTTATATACCAGGTTTTTGCCGATTATATTTAGAATTATGAATGAGTGAGTTTATTTACATATATATGCCTTGAACAAAAGTGATGCATTGCCTTATTACAGACATGTCCTGAATGAATAAACAATACAAGGTTAACAAAATCAAATGTAAATAATCACAACACTTATCAACACAGGTAATAGAAATATCAAACATTAATATCAAATATTTATATGAACTATTAATATCAATTTTTTATATCAACTATTAATATCAAATATTTTTATCAAATAATAATGTAAAATAATGTTAAACATTAAGACAGCTAAAATTCGATGTACACGCATCCTGGCAATTACCCCGGCGCCACGAATTCGTCGCAAGATAAAGGGATCCACCCGTACGTACGTATCCTAACGACGTCATCGCTCTAGAAACGTCATTTCTTATCCGATTGTTATGGAACTTCATACACTTGTTCACAAGCATCGCATCTTGTACATGTTCGCGTTTAACCTACCTAGATTAAAGGTCACAGTGACTCAATACATGTCCTCATGACATCATCGCTCTATCGACTTAATGTCTTATCCGATAATACATCTGTTTACAATCATTGCCTCTTGTACGATTTTCACCGACCTTGGTTAAAGGTCAATGTCAAAGTGACTATAATACGTCTTTACAAAACGATGACATCGCTCCAGGACTTTCGTTATCGGACTGAATTTCATTTATACAGATACACCAGGTTATTTGTCAAGTATGGAAGCCCTGGAGGGACTTCTTACTTCAATACTTCTGACTTCCATACTTCTAACTTCATTACTTCTAACTTCGTCACTTCTAACTTCATTACTTCTAACTTCGTCACTTCTAACTTCATTACTTCTAACTACATTCATTTCTAACTTCATTACTTCTAACTCCAGTCATTTCTAACTTCTAACTTCATCACTTCTAACTTTCAACTTCCTTACTTCTAACTTCATTACTTCTAAATTCATCACTTCTAACTTCATTACGAATGAAAACAATACAATTTGGACCTTGGAAGTTAAATGTAATGAAGTTAGACGTATGGAAGTTAGAAGTAAGGAAGTTGGAAGTTAAAAGTGATGAAGTTAGAAATGTTGAAGTTAGAAGTATGGAAATCAGAAGTCAGAATTATTGAAGTAAGATAGATTTTGACATTGGAAGTTAAATGTAACGAAGGTAGAAGTAAGGAAGTTAGAAGTAAGGAAGTTGGAAGTTAGAAATGAATGTAGTTAGAAGTAATGAAGTTATGAGTTAGAAGTGATGAAGTAAGAAGTAATGAAGTTAGAAGTTTGGAAGTTAGAAGTTAGAAGTGAATGTAGTTTTACGTAAATTAACGAGTTTTAACGATAACTTCCGAATGAGATTCCGACATTGTTTACGTCTTAGATCATGTTCTGTCTGGTCGGTATAATGTATAATGTGGTTCTAGGATGATGACGAAGCCGGCAATGTTCCGTATGACTAATCGTCACATTTCGACTCAACTGAAGCGGACGGCTTTATAAAACATTGACGAAAAAGGAGAAAATATTCCTAACATATTTCATAATTTAGCAGTGCTGAGGAATACCAACATTAACCCTTTCCCACATACAGACGATTTCTGACGCCTCTGCAGCAGACGACTTTTGAAAACATTGTGACAAAAGGATAAATTGCTCAAAATGAGCAATTTCTCCGTTTGCCACAAAGTTTTCACTTTGCTTCAGTAATTATACCTTCATTTATATTTTCAACATTTTCGCATTAACGTAATTATAACACCTATTGAAAAACAACCTATCTGCGCATCCATGCTTTGGGTCCAAACGGTTACTGATTTACACAGATTTCCTGAAAGTTTCTTTGCCAAAAACGTATACATATAGTTTGTTAATTTACTTAAATAAGTTACACGACAAAGAAAGTCCAGAGAAAGTCCAATATAAGCATTATGAAAGTAGTTCTTGTTGATTCATATATACGGGACGTAACGCTGTTTTAAAACATGATTTCAGTTATATCAAGTCGGCTAGTTCAAAGACCTAATAAAAGAAATAAAAGAAATAAAAGAAAGACCTTACAAGAGAAAGTTGATGCAACGCATCAATGTCGCCGGAAATCCATACTGCAGTTATGCATAACACTAACATTATAGTAGTTGAATAAACAGTTATCAACTGAGGGGCATATTGGAACATCAGGGATGGGGTCAATTGAAAATGTATCATAACTTGCATTGTTTTGTCAACGATATGAATGATAATTGAAGCCTTTCATTGTTTATGATCAATCTCCATTCCAAAGTAGGTTGACCATACACACAACCAACTAATTATTGATCATAAACAGTAATGGAAATGAGTAATCTTGCCAATCATTAGTCTTAGTATGTATACAGTGCTTTCATTAAGGAATAATTATAAGATTTGTGAATTCCACATACACTTTTCAAGATGTTTGTCAGAATATTTGAATTTAATTATTTTTCAATAAAACCACAAAACAGACAATTTAGGATTTGCATGCACTATCACGTCATTTTACCTTTCCCCTATTAAAGTCAACAGTGGACACCTTTGCAGCAATCTACTTTTAAAACAATGAGATAATGGTTAAATCGCTGAAGACATGAGTTTTCTCTCTTTCTCAAAATGATATTAGCTTGGCATCCTAATTATATCATACTTTAACAAATGTTGAAATGTAGTCCAATATTTATAAATTAGACCACCTTCGAAATATAATATCAACTAAACAGTTAAATCTCATTGAAATTGTTATATAATTTAAACTTAATTTCGAACATAAACTGAGCCCTACAACATGTTAATTTATTGTAATTCTTTCCTTCCTTTTTTTTAATAATGAAAATAACAAACTACTCATGTTTTAAAATTATAGTATGATGAGCGCCCTTGTGTCAATGATGCATAACAATGTGCAGATCGGAAGCAATATGCCTTTAGGGAATTAAATGACACATTTAAAATTGTCAAGGACGAAATAATTGTGTACGAAAGACCCGATTCTTTTTTATTCGCAGAGGTGTCGTTCTTGAAACTCTCTTTATAGGCAGAGAGTGTTCGTTTAAAGAAATTTTTCTATTAAGACCAGTTTTATCTCGGTTTGTTCTTTTCTTCATTTGTTTCGAACCAAATAAACATTTTAAATCACCTATGATTTACTATATGTAAGCGAGTGTAAAGAGCGGCTCTCTGCAAGGGAGATTGATCTACGCAGTTGGTATTCGCGTGTCACGCGATCAACAGTTTTAGCTTAGAAACAGTTAATATTTTAGATATACATGGATAAACATTATAAAATGACTTCTTCACAAATCAAGACATCTCTTTGAACATGAAAATAACATTCAGTAAGTTAAAATTGCCATTAAAAGGAGAATATTCGACGTCTTTGTATCTCGAAACAGTCTGCTGCAAGCAGGTGCGCGTATGTAAACAAATTAGACTGTGCGACGTAAAGGTTTGTAGTTTTCGCCTTTTGATTACATGTAGTATATAGTGTAAAATAAAGTATTTTAGTCTAGCTAATAGGGACTGTTTTGTCTTCGTAAATAAAACAAAAAAACATAAATGCTAGTCAAAATAAAGAAACTGCAAATACTTAAAACATTGGAATATTTATTACATTTTAGATGTGTCATAACTTAGTGTTTTTAAACACACGCAATAGTTATATGTTCAAGACATTTAAAAAAAAAAAATTCTAATAATAACTCCTCCTCCCATGATTTCCGAAAACCTATTAAAAATAGAAGTCGCGGGCTTCTGCCCGGCGACTAATTAGGTCTTTGGCTAGTTGAACTACCTGTGTGGTTTCTATCTATCTCGTACCAGTACTTCAAACACCATTCTTTCTACATCACTGGCTACCTTACAACTTGCATGTAGACTATTGAGACAAGCGGATGAAATCGAATGACGATAGTCAACTGTCTTTTGTCAGTCATCGAAAATAATTAATAGCCTAGCGGGGATTCGAAATCGCGAACCCAGGATTAACAGGCCTCGTCGTCATAGAGCGAGCTTTCGCAAATCGACATGATAATAAATGGCGCAATTAAGCTGAAGTATATTTACTGTCATATATTTGATGCCAATTGAAAGTTTAGCAATACTTATCCCGCCAACAGGGATTAAGATCAGCGCTACTTGCCGAAAGCTACCTATTACCACAAAATACGATATCAAAACATACGGACTTAACATGTACGTGGATTAAAACCCATATTTGTTTTTGATAAAAAGAAATGCCATATGGTAATCTCCCTTGAAAAAGGTAGCCCTATCATGTAATGGTTTTATAGTCATAGTTGACCTTTGTCATCCAAATATTTATATGACGGATAATCAGTAAGGGCCGGATTAACCAACGGAAATGCCAGAAATGGTCCCATGGTAAGCCCGCCTCGAGTACTCTTCAACATCAGGAGATTTATGGAAATAAACAACTGTCCATTTCTCTGTCAACACGAGATTAGTATCGAGTGGGCATTGACACTTTCGATTGACGAAAACGGGGGTTGTTTGGTTTACAAGTATAGATATGAGCCGTTCCACGAGAAAAACCAACATTATGGCCTCTGCGTAATGTATAGACTCAGGTCAGCCTGCGCAGTCCGCGCAGGCCAATCCAGGCCGACACTCACCGCCTCAGTGAGATAGATGTAAAGACTAATGATTCCCGAAACTGAAACTCTACAGGAGGCGAAAAGTGTTTGTCAAGGTTAGCCTGCGCGGCATGTTTAGGCTGATCCGGCTCGATACTTTACGCAGAGTCCGCACTGTTGGTTTTCTCGCGGGTCATATCTGGAAACAACCTTTCAAAGAAACATTTAACGTATTTTTCTATGCTGACGGAGATCCGCAATATTTCGAATGTTGATAGTTTATACAAGGTTTAACGTTTTGACCAATCAATTAGTTTGTTATAACAAGGTATACACTGTCCATACTTTTTGAGTGAATACATTTGATGCAGACGAGATTATCAGATTAGTTTTTAATAAACTTATATGAAGGAAATATCCACATCTGTCCTTGATATCCACTCTTAACTAGTGGCCCTGACGTATTTTGTCTATGGTATGTTTATGATATGTTTTAAAACAGGTTTTCGGACAAACGCTAATCACTTCCAATGTCTGCTTCCTGGGTACAAAACCATTTGCGTCATAACCAATTTCTCCTACTTTTCCAGCAATTATCTTGTCTGTAGCCGAAGTGTTGAATTTTGATCGACAGACAAATTCACCCTAAATAGTTTCAATCTCAGTGCATACTATGGTCTGTGTTCTTTCTATACATTAAACATAATTTTTCACAAACATCTGATGAAAACTGGAGGATATCGTGTCCGATCTCAGTACATACTATGATCTGTGTTCTTTCTATACATTTAACATAATTTTTCACAAACATCTGATGAAAACTGGAGGATATCGTGTCCGCTAGTAGCATAACAAACGAACATTGTCGGAAACCGCGGCCTAGCCCAACGTGCAATACATCCCAACGACAAGAACAATGAACCGGAACAGTCCAACGTTGGTGTCGCCCACAATGGGCGTCCGCTTGAACACCCGTACCGGAAGTTGATTATCGCGGGGTTGTATGGGATAATTACGCCGCTTTTCCTTATATTGAAGTTTTTCTGGTTTTCACTTCTGAATGATCGGACTTAATAGGAAGTGTATTTATACGAAAATACAACTTCGTAATTTGGGATTGCGCAGAATTAACGTCACCGATTCAATAAAAAAGAATGAACGTATTACTTGGAGGCTGGAATAGCTAATGACTCTTTCATTCCGATTTACGACCATAGATACGTATTTTCTCGACCATAGTACCCGTGTGTGGCATTTTATTCAGTACACGTACATGTTTATTAAAACAATATTTAAAAATCTTGCAGCACAGGCATTTAATAGAATACAATGACTCCTTCAAGTAAGGAAAAACGTCAATAGGTACACACGCAGGCGACTTTTAAATAAATTGTTACAACTTCAGGAAAAAGTCATTATCAGCAATTTTGTTTTACCAAAATGTGTTTAATTAACACTATTCAATATTTTAGAAGTTTCATTTTCTGATTCGGATTAGACTGGGCGCTCATATGAACTACACGATTGTAGAAAACAGAACCGTTTCGCCTACTGTGGATTTTCTGTTTCAGGAATCACTACTCTTTACCTCTATTCCCATGTGACGGAATTTGTCGACCCGGATTAGCCTGCGCGGATTGCTGATCTGGGTCGAAACCTTACGCAGGGGCCATAATGTTGGTTTTCTCGTGGAATGGCTCAAATATCGATGAAATCGAAACTGCTATCAGATTGATTTGCAAATGACGAAACTGTTTACGGTTTGTTAATAATTAAAGCCAAGTTATTATCACGCAACCGTAATTCATAGTAAAAAACCTATCAGATAATACTTTGAATTGTATCAGTAAAACGCGAGGGAATAAAGCCATGTCCTTGGGCTTCTAGACGGCTCGGTTAGCTTTCCACTCATACAAACGACATTTAATGAAGTGGCACCAAATGGTTTTAAAAAACTATTATGTGAAATGATTGTCCAAAACTAGTTATTTTCATGTTTTCGTCAACGTTTTCAACCGTTTATCAAAATAAGGCTTTAAATGTTCCAGGTGATACCCTTATTCCCAGATCTTCAAATCAGACGACACTAAAATTTCATTACAGGTAATCAGTTAAGATATATTTGAGAAAGCAAAGACAAAAAGTCTCTTGACATAATCCTTATCATTGTAGAAAGATAATCACTAACATAGAAAAGTGTATCATTTTCCCGTTATACATTTAATAAGATAACATTGATTAGATACATGTAAGTGTGTATTAAATTGTGTCTATCAATTAACAGAGCATGTAAAATAAATATAAATCAAATACACATTTATCCATTTTCCGTATCATATACGTATATGTGATTCTTTAATAATTTACTCTATATCTTCAAAATTATGAAAGGATCTGAAATACGTATAACATTTCGTCTGTAATATATGTGTATTTGTCTATCAATTAACGGTAAAAGAAAAATAAATATATAAAGTAAATAATGTTCAACCGCTTTCACCTATTGGTGGATCTTTAAGAAAATATTATGGGCCACTACATGAGTAAATCGGTGAGATATATATGCAAACTGCAAACTTTGTGAAGATACTTATATCTGTGCACTAAATCAGGATCAGTTCAATATTGTCGAGTAATACCTTGTATGCGTGAATGATGTATTAGAGACGTACACATGGGTGGACATTCAGGGGCGTAGCTTGGCAATAATCAATGTGTGAGAAAATCAACAGTGCGTAAAGTATCGACTCGGATCAGCCTAAGCATGCCAAACAGGCATGCACTTTTCGCCTCCGGCGGATCAGTCTGCGCGGACAGAGCAGGCTGATCTGGTCGATACATTTCGCAGATGTGTGATTATCGCCGCAGCTGCATTTTGGGGCATTTTTAGAAAAAATGTGTAGGCACGTGCCTACAGTGCCTAAAGGGAGCTACGCCCCTGACATTCAATTGATTTGAATGATTGGTGTTTAACACCGTTTTCTGGATGGTCATTCAACAAAAAGTACGACAATATTTTCGCGCAATGTATAATTTACTTAAACCTTGATTTAACTTTACATTCCTGAATTTTAAATTCTACTGTAGAAATGGATTTTTTTAAAATCAACTGTTTGAATAAGACGCAAACGTTGTTAACGAAGATTATACTGCTGTCGTGTACAGGTTAATATTGGTTCGCAAACGTTACTCAATGTTTCGTATGGAAAAGTTCCCATGGAAAATAACGAAAATGAAATAGGTATCATATATAATGACATATTTTGTAATAATATATTAAACAAACCCAGATAGAGATATATCCGAAACCAAAACATTTCCTTCTATTGATGGTTCGACTTAACCCTTTCGCTCCTATAGACGCATTTTGACGCATCTGCAGCAGACGACTTTTGAAAACATTGTGACAAAAGGAGAAATTTCTCAAAACGAGCAATTTCTCCTTTTGCCTCAATGCTTTTGGCACAATATTTTCTTTTTTTCATTAATTATGCCTACACTTAAAGAGAATTTCCATATTTTTGCGTAGACATTTTCAAAGTCGTCTGCTGCAGATTCGCTGTATGTGGGAAAGGGTTAACTCTGTCCCCGATACAGACGACTTTTGACCACGTAGCACCAGACGATTTGTCAGTAACCTATGTATCGAAGGATTTCTGGCTTTGTGCCCCCGGTGAACTGTTGTTGCACAGCAAACCTGCCAACAGATGGGAGTGATAACACACGTAACAGTCCAGAGGTTTTATTCCCAGATGAAGTCATTTGTTCCGAATGTTATTAAAACATGGCTAGTAATGGAATATTGCCTTAATTGTGGGATATTTTCGTTAATAGCCACGGAGAGTCACCGGAGTGTCACCGGAGAGTCACGGAGAGTCACCGGAGAGTCAACGGAGAGTCAACGGAGAGTCAACGGAGAGTCAACGGAGGGTCACCGGAGAGTCAACGGAGATTCAACGGAGAGTCAACGGAGAGTCAACGGAGAGTCAACGGAGAGTCACCGGAGAGTCACCGGAGAGTCACCGGAGAGTCAACGGAGAGTCAACGGAGAGTCAACGAGTCACCGGAGAGTCACCGGAGAGTCAATGGAGAGTCAACGGAGAGTCAACGGAGAGTCAACGAGTCACCGGACAGTCAACGGAGAGTCAACGGAGAGTCAACGGAGAGTCAACGGTAACTAATGCACCGGGAATATCAATACACGTATGCCTAGTTACAGACAACAGGAACTATAAACTGTGCTACGACGGAGGAAATGAGGTATTTTGCTGTACCAGTTAAGACCCAGATCAGCTTGTGCTTATGTATAGTCTGATCGGAATTTACACTGATCGCCATCTTCAATGGACAATTAACCCTTTTCAATCTACCAACGCATTTAACGCATCTGCAGAAACATTTTTTGCAAAAACAGATATTGCCCGTGTTGAGCGATTTCTCCTTTTGCCACAATGATTTCTACTACATTGAATAATTATAAATATTTTTCATTTAAAGAGAGTTTTCATATTCATGATTGTTTAAATGTTTTTAATGTCGTCTGCTGCAGGGTTTTTTTAATGTGGGAAAGGAGTAATAATGAGGCACAATACAAAGTGTAGGAACGCGGAGAACTATTTTTGAATTTTGCAAATGTCACAAATTACATTTCCCTATATCGAAACTATAGAAACGACAATGTGGACTGAAACCAATGTAAAGTCACTACAGTATTTATATGTATTGAATAGATTGCGTATAAATATGTCAGATCTGTTCAAGCAACGGGGTCGTTAAGGTTTTGATTTATACAATACGATAATAAGCGCAGATAATTACAGCCAACTTTTCATACTTACATAACTCCGCATTCATTTGCAAAACATAATCGAGGTTGTAAGTCAAGCGTAGGAAATAAATCATTCCAAATCGGTGTGAAAGATTTAAACACATACTGGCCAACATGTCACATGCTATAATTGATTATTAACAAAACGTGTGTCTCATGTTCGAATCTCAGTCTTTTGCGGCATTTGATAGTTTATGAGGAAACTGCGACATGGAATAATGCTACCGACCCGATGGCTTCACTTGAAATTAGCGCAACTGCAGTGACCACACACCGTATTGAAAACTGATTGATTGATTGGGGTTTAACGCCTCTTTTAACACTTCATATCAAGGTGGTCAGTTCACATACCCAAGTGTTTCTTGGACAACGGTACTCAGCACAATAGTCTTTCCAAGCAACCGGCTGAACTTACATAATACTGTTAGCCCATTGTAGCAGGACGAATGGCGCGTGGCGCATCTAGACTTTTGTCAAACGTCTGACGTTGGCCGATGTGGGGTTCGAACTCACGACTCGGGGCGGGGTCCGATATAAATACAAGAAGCCATTACGCTTTTTCAATGAATGGAACGAACACACTCTCTTTCACGTCAACATGTTCATTAATGGCCCTGTCACACTATTGCGTATGAGAAAAACGTATAAGTTAAATTAATTTCCATACGCACAAAAAGCCCTTGAAAATACAGAATTGTGTGTATATTAACCGTATTACACCTATGAGTAGCGTATGAGTAGCGTATCACCAGTGTATGTCCAGCGTAGGACCAGCGCTAACGAATGAGTAGCGTATGAACTGCGCATGTCCAGCGTACCGCTTTCACGTGACAAAGTGCCCATATAAGCTGCGGCCTTTCCACATTGCAGCATTATTGCAGTAGACAGTAGATCTAGAAATGGGATCCTATATATACACTTTATCAAAACGCTGGCAATACGCAGGGGATACGCGTGCCATAACGCCAAGCATACGCTATATGTATATACAAACGTTACTTAATCGACAGACATACGCCAATCTGTCTATATATATACGTTGCAGATACGTCAGACATACGTTAGAAGTACGTTACTCATGCGCCATCAATACGCTAGCTGTACGGTACACCTTCATGCCAGCGTATGTCAGCGTATGACCAGCGTACTCGACCTATGAGTAACGTACCTCGAGCGTTTTCAGCGAATGCATTGCGTCTGCTTTGCTTATAAACAATACGTCTTTTTAGGCAGGCTTAAAACAAAATGTGCCTCCTTATGCCAGCGTATGAATATGCTGGCATACGCTAGTACGATACGCAATAATGTGACAGGGCCATTAGATGTATCGCTCACTGAATGCTTCACAGGTAATTGCTACACAGTGATGCTTTCCTCCACGAAGACGTGGAACTATTCACATACTTAAACTTAAATGTACATTTTATCGAAAACAATGTTTACATTGTATTATTTTAAAGGACAACTGTTGTCATTTACCCTTTACCACATTCAGTACATTTGCTGCAGACGACTTTGGAAACATTAAGTCAGAACTATGTAAACGCTTTATGAAGGAAAGAACAATTATTTAATAGTCGTCTGATGCAGATATCTGTTTTGCGAAAGGAGTTAATGGTTTAATTGTTCCTCCCAGATACTTACACAACACATGTCACCAACAAGACATGGTATTTTCAAACTTCGTCTGCTGCAGACATGATATTTTCAAACTTCGCCTGCTGCAGACACGGTATTTTCAAACTTCGACTGCTGCAGACACGTTATTTTCAGACTTCGCCTGCTGCTGAGACGTTATTTTCAAACTTCGACTGCTGCAGACACGGTATTTTCAAACTTCGACTGCTGCAGACACGGTATTTTTAAACCTCGTCTGCTGCAGACGACTGTTTGTGGGAAGGAGTTAATGGTTTAATTGTTGCTCCCCAATACTTACAAACCTAACCGCATGTCACCAAGAAGACAGGGTATTATCTGAGCGCACGTCAATCACGGACCGTTTGTCAGCGTTGTAAATCCTATCAGTGGATCAATTATTCACAGAACATTAAGTTTTATGCTTTAAACCTTTCCCCCTATACAACATACCTGCAACTGTCGACTTTGTAAACATCGAGGCAAAAATTTATATAAATAAAAGGATATTTTTTGTCAGTATAGTTGAACAGATTGAGATAGATAGAAAAATTACACATGATGAGCAATTTAACTTTTTGCCGCAATGTTTTCAAACGTTGTATACTATACAGGCGTCAGAAAGCGGATGTATGTGGGGAAGGGTTAAACCTTGCCACCCAGCTAATTCGTGCACACTGCGTCACATCGTCAACGGTCGGATTGATATCAGACTCTTCCACTAACTCTTGATTAAACAGCTGATTAAACAGATTGATCTTGGTTTGCAAAACTGTTTTCAACCAAGCTTCAATAATGAGCCGTCTCGCGAGAAAACCAACATCGTATTCTCTGCGTAAAATATCGACCCGGATCATCCTAAGCATGCCGCACAGGCTGACCCAGATAGACACTTTTCGCCTCCTGTGGATTTTCTGTTTCAGGAATCATTACTCTATACCTCTAACCCCATGCGACGGAATGTGTCGGACCGGATCAGTCTACGCGGACTGCACAGGCTGATCTGGGTCGATATACTACGCAGAGGCCATATCGTTGGTTTTCTCGCGGGACGGCTCAATCATAACCTTCCCACAAACTAAACACACTACACCTTTGTACACCTTTGTCCACTTTAATGTGATGTAAATAAACTTGTGGATTATTGGCGACCAATATAGCTTACTAAATAAGGGTAAATTTATTGTAAAAGTCTCGAGTGTCGCCGTTTTCAACAATTTCCAGTTATATCGCAGCGGTCAGTTCACCTATCAGTGTGTTTCCTGGCTTTCTGACACCACAGGACTCGACACAACAGTCTTTCGAAGCATTTGGCCGCTTTCCCACATATATTATTAGCTCATTTGTGGAAGAAGAATGATGTTTGTCGCATTAACTTTTGACGAACGTCGGAAAGCATCTTGGCCGAGCTGGGGTTTGAACTTTCAACCCCTGGATTGACAGCCCGTGTCGCCACCGACTAAGATACCAGGGCACTGTTATAGCTTTATTAAGTAAGGATGTATTAATGATTTAGCTAACACAAAAGTTGTAAGTCAGTAGGTGTTTTTGATCACTTGGTTCGGCCTACGACATTTGATCTACTTTTCTGTTTAGTAGATTATCTGAAAACATCTCTTGGTGGAACAGGGCTTTCACTACTGGCAGCATAAGTTCACTTTATGTGGTGCGAAGGTCAATGGAAATCAGCGCGTGCATTCTTGGCCATCACTATAGCTGTATTCAATACTCATCTAACAGAGAAGTTGATAGCCGGTTGTTAATCCTTTCCCACTTTCATATGGACGTTTTCTGACGCCTCTGCAGCAGACGACTTTTGAAAACATTGTGACAAAAGAAGAAATTGCTCAAAACGAGCAATGTCTCCTTTTGCCACAATGTTTTCAATGTTTTTCAGTAAATATACCCTCATTTATAGTGATTTTCTATATTTTTGTCTACATGTTTCCACAGTCGTCTGCTGTTTGTTCCTGTTTGGTGGACCGGAATGTATCCCTTGACGGAACACGGCTTTTCTCTACCGGTATCCTGGATAAGATTCACTTTAAATGAAGACAAACTTATAAAATAGAGTTGAAAGCATTGTGTCAAAAGGAGAAATTGCTCGTTTTGAGCAATTTCTTCTTTTTGTCACAAAGAATTCAAAAGTCGCCTGCTACAGAGGCGTCAGAAAGCGTCTACATGTGGGAAAGGGTTAATAAAATATTAGAGAAATTTCCTTTTCTTCTTAAAAAACACGTTGCGTGCTTTGTAAGAATTCCACCCGTTTAATAAACAGTATTGACCCATTATCACATACATCAAATCTGCAGATATACATAACTGAAAGTATATTGATTTAATAGATTTAAAAATATTATGACAAAAGAAACAATGAGCAATTTCTCCTTTTGCTACACTGTTTTCAAAACTCGTCCGCTGCAGAGAGCTTCTATGCGGGAAAGGGTTAACTATTGAGTTTTAAATTTAGAGAAAAATTGCAATGCTTAGGTAAATGTCGACTAGGAATCCTACACGTTTGGGTGATACTAATACCAAATGATGTTAGGAAGGTTGATCATGTGTGCGCAATGTATCAATCTGCCACGTGCAAGTTTCCGGCCACTTACTCTGATGTTATCATTCGTTTGAACAATGGATGTGTTGTTGATACTGCACGAGACATGTAGTAACCCTGTCCCACCCACATACACATACATACCTGCGATATCTAGTTTAATGTAGACGCTTTCTGATGCCTTTGCAGCAGACGCATCTTGAAAATATTGTGACAAAAGAAGAAACGGGTTATATTGATTGAGCCATATTTCATTTTGCCACAATACTTTTTGAAGATTTTCCGTAGTTTTTCAGAGTAGTTTTCAAAATCGTCTGCTCCCGATTTATTGTATGTGGGAATTAGTTAGATATTCATAAAACGTGCTGCCCGGTTATGAATGACCTCAGGTTACAAAACTATAGAGTTGATATCTGACTTACAAAATACTCTGGATATGGCAGTCATGGACAACATAGACAGGTTTGTGGGTCGCGAATATAGATAAATACAGACAACAATCCCTGGAAAGAACTCTTTACTCAAGAAATGCTCCCAAGAAGACATACGAGACTAACAACTGGACAGCACGGCCCACTGTGGATATAATCATAGAACCATGCACTTTTCTAACAAACAATTGATGATATTTAACTCCCATTTTATACAAAACAGTTAATTTGTCTCGGAGTCGACTCCAAGTCTAAATATTATGAGAACGTTCGGAATAATATCGCATTTTTTTCGTTCAAATGGCGGAAATACGGCGGGATAATCTCTGTGTTTCAGACGCTTTGGCTCCGTTTGCACGAAGAAAACAATATTTTTAAATGCGTTCGTCTATTGGCACGGAATTAGGGAAACCTCCGAAAAACTAATATCCAAATAATTTATTATTCAACAAAACACGTAAACCCATGTTTACTCATATAGGATCTGACATGAGTTATCATTTCATATAAAGTTTTATTAAACGCTTTCAAGAAATTTGTTATTTAAATATTAATTAAGAACACATTTATTGGACGAATTTAATAAAACTTAATGAAATGACAACGAATGACAGATTCTTTTTATCACATAACGAAACACGAAAAAATCGGGTTAACTAAACACAATTTTGTTTATGACCTATAATGGTCCCTTTACCTCGTTTATCGATCGTGACGATCGATACACATTTTGTAAACATTCGCGGATGAATACAAAAATAGTGATTCGGTCATGTTACATTACACACGTAACATATAAATAAATACGTAATGGGTATATTATATCGCATACAAGCATTGTCATGTGATAAAATGTTTTACTATATTTAAATAAAATATATTGAATCTTGAATCTTGAATCCTACCAATTAAACACGGGTATCAGTGTATTATTATTTTTAAAACTACATTTGCTCGTACTTTCACAGAAACAAACTTCCCTACTTTTATTTTTTATCTCTTATGAAAAAGCAGCCATGACAACAGTTTCGTTAATATCTTAATTTCAAACTGAAAAAAAAATATGTTATTATCAATCAAATCACTTATATAAAGAACCTCAATTTTTTTGTTGAATGTAGCATGTAGACAGCGTCCGTATAGCAAACAAACAGTATAACCTTGACGTTGATCATTTTTTCGGCCAACATTCTTTCGGACGTTTGACAAAAGTCATTGCAACACGCGTCTTCCATCAATGTGCTAACATCCCATGTGGAAAAGCAGCCATTTCTTGCAAATAATACTGTGTGGAGTACTGGTGTGAGAAAACCACACGTGGGAATGTAAACTGGTCGCCTTGTTATGACTAAACATTATTTGAAATGGCGTTTAACCACACTCAATCAAACAAACAACGGCATTTAAATTGTGCATGATATTAGTTTAAACATATTTTATTCAGTTTATAATATTAACAAAAATAACAGTACAACAATAGTAAGTTGAAATGGATTGGAAAACAAGCGATATTATTGCTTATACTAATTCCTTTCCAGGAGTTTACAGCTACACAATGCACAGAAAATCAGTGTATGGTGTGCACGGTATGATGAACAATATTATTATAAATAAACCTTGTGAAATATTTTACAAGAACTGTTAGCACTGTTTTTACATTTATCTTGAATATATTTTGATAAGCAAAAAACGTAAAAGTAATCTGTCACACACACTGTCCCGAAGAAGAGAGATCGATACACTACAGGTGGTCAAATGTCAAACGCTTTGTTGCTGCAATGAATCACTGGACTTTTAAGAACAGGCTTGATTTGGCATCAGGGGTAAGGCGGTCATAATAGCTGGTATTTAATCAATTGTGTATAATTAGCTAATTTTGTTTTGACAATTAGGTTTAACAACAATTTTTCCTATTCGTTCATTTTGTTAGATTTAAATTTCAATTTATGCAGATGGGACATTTATCTTTTGTATTAATGAAATGCGTACATCGGATCAATTTTGATTTGGCGTCGTTGTTGGTTTAAAAAACAACAACAATAGTTTCGTTAGGCAAATCCTTTTAGTGAATACTTTTTTTCTGTTGAATAGCATTCGAACAAAGCTCGTCGGTAATCTGCTCAAGAAACGAAAGATAAGAATTGATGGTGTTAAAATTATCCTTTTTTTTTTTGTAAAGTCGTAGACGGCCTAATAGTTAAAATTGCCCGCCTGTGTTTTCGTCTGGGTTTCCGAATTCCGTACCGATAAACACACGCATTTTAAAATATTGTTTTCTTCTTGCACATTGAGAAAAAGCGTACTAAACTAAGAAATTATTCATAGACGTAAAAAAGCAAATATGTGTAAACGTTCATGCTTGCAAAAATGTTGTTATGGTTTTTAATTGATAGTTAATTGGTTTCCTAATTTCCAAAAGATCAAATTGCAAGGTTTTATGGTTCAGATTTATCCCAAGGCAGTATTTAATGATCTCCTCTCTATGCTTTGGCTCTATGATAACGTCGTAGGTAACAGAACCATCAGTCTGTCACACATGCAGATGCATTTTTACAAGTCTGCAGCAGAGGCCATTTGAAAAATATTGTGTCAAAGGGAGAAATGTCTCATAATTTGCAATCAATTTCCCCTACATTATGTGTTACCACAGTGTTTTCGCCTTTAGATCCAATACATTTACTTTCATTTCATTTTAAGCTTTTTATGAGAAGTGCGGTCTTCTTGCCTATTCCAGTTATTGTCTATCGTTAATGTGTATGGAAGTAAGACAAGTACATTCACACTATAAGTAGTGGTCAGAATTGATATAGGCTGAGAATGCATGATGAACACGCTCGCCTGATTCTGCACTGTCGCCAGGTGCTGCACTGTCTTCAGGTGCTGCACTGTCTTCAGGTGCTCCACTGTCTACATGTCTTGCTCTGTCTTCAGGTGCTGTACTGTCTTCAGGTGTTGCACTGTCTTCAGGTGCTACACTGTCTACAGGTATTGCACTGTCTTCAGGTGTTGCACTGTCTTCAGGTGCTGTACTGTCTTCAGGTGTTGCACTGTCTTCAGGTGTTGCACTGTCTTCATGTGCTGCACTGTCTTCAGGTGCTGCACTGTCTTCAGGTGCTGTACTGTCTTCAGGTGTTGCACTGTCTTCAGGTGCTACACTGTCTTCAGGTGCTGTACACTCTTCAGGTGTTGCACTGTCTTCAGGTGTTGTACTGTCTTCAGGACTGGTGTTGCACTGTCTTCAGGTGTTGCACTGTTTTCAGGTGTTGCACTGTCTTCAGGTGCTCCACTGTCTACAGGTGTTGCACTGTCTTCAGGTGCTGTACTGTCTTCAGGTGTTGCACTGTCTTCAGGTGCTGTACTGTCTACAGGTATTGCACTGTCTTCAGGTGCTGTACTGTCTTCAGGTGTTGCACTGTCTTCAGGTGCTACACTGTCTACATGTATTGTACTGTCTTCAGGTGTTGCACTGTCTTCAGGTGCTGTACTGTCTTTAGGTGTTGCACTGTCTTCATGTGTTGCACTGTCTTCAGGTGTTGCACTGTCTTCAGGTGTTGCACTGTCTTCAGGTGCTGCACTGTCTTCAGGTGCTGTACTGTCTTCAGGTGTTGCACTGTCTTCAGGTGATACACTGTCTTCAGGTGTTGTACTGTCTTCAGGTGTTGCACTGTCTTCAGGTGCTGTACTGTCTTCAGGTATTGCACTGTCTTCAGGTGCTGTACTGTCTTCAGGACTGGTGTTGCACTGTCTTCAGGTGTTGCACTGTCTTCAGGTGCTGCACTGTCTTTAGGTGCTACACTGTCTTCAGGTGTTGCACTGTCTTCAGGTGTTGCACTGTCTTCAGGTGCACTGTCTTCAGGTGCTGTACTGTCTTCATGTGTTGCACTGTCTTCAGGTGTTGCACTGTCTTCAGGTGCTGCACTGTCTTCAGGTGTTGCACTGTCTTCAGGTGCTGCACTGTCTTCAAGTGTTGCACTGTCTTCAGGTGATGCACTGTCTTCAGGTGCTGTACTGTCTTCAGATGTTGCACCGTCTTCAGGTGCTGTACTGTCTTCAGGTGCTGAACTGTCTTCAGGTGTTGCACTGTCTTCAGGTGCTGCACTGTCTTCAGGTGCTGTACTGTCTTTAGGTGTTGCTCTATATTCAGGTGCTGAACTGTCTTTAGGTGTTGCACTGTCTTCAGGTGCTGCACTGTCTTCAGGTGTTGCACTGTCTTCAGGTGCTGCACTGTCTTCAGGTGCAGCACTATTTTCAGGTGTTGGCCTGTCTTCAGGTGTTGCACTGTCTTCAGGTGATGCACTGTCTTCAGGTGCAACAAGACGGGTATAAATGACATAAATATTCCAATATGAACCGGCATCTATGAAATGCAATTGTTATAGCAGTGTATGTTCATTACAGTTCCATGGCTTCCCTTTGTTCGCAGACTTGAGTAAACCGTTTGTCTCGTATGACGCGTTGTTAGTAGACGATTTTTCGATTGCTGTATAGTCGTCAAAATGCGTCTCAACCCTTTCCCTCATGTAGACGCTTTCTGACGCCTCTGCAACAGACAGCTGTTTGAAAACAGAGTGACAAAAGAAGAAATTGCTCAAAACGAGCAATTTCTCCTTTTGCCACAATGTTTTCCATTTTTAGTCATAGGTTATCTATTCAATTATAGAGATATTCTATTTTTTGACAAAATATGTTCAAAGTCGTATTCTGCAGAATTGTCGTATGAGGAAAAGGGTTAAAATATGGAACGAGTTAAAATAGATCATATGTGAATATATCTCTATGTTTGAAATAATTGTTTTCTTCTTATAACTTTTGCCTATCCAGAAAGAAATCGACATACGTTTATTTCCATGAATTGCTGATTTTGCAAAGAGTTGA
This sequence comes from Serripes groenlandicus, assembly GCA_031761405.1. Classification (NCBI taxonomy): domain Eukaryota; kingdom Metazoa; phylum Mollusca; class Bivalvia; order Cardiida; family Cardiidae; genus Serripes; species Serripes groenlandicus. The sequence goes on along the minus strand of JASEVX010000005.1, from coordinate 15,494,487 downwards.
GGAATTATGAATTAATATCTCACGGTATTAAATATAAGTAGATAATTGAGGATGAATACAATTTGGGCGGGAAATCGTCTCACGTCTTGTTAGAGCGCCGAGTACTATGGGAGATTGCATCGGATTTACTGGTAGATATAAATCAATGAGAAGAATTGCATTCGTGCTCTCATACTAGGCGAGTAGCGTGCGAACAGATTTGCTCTTTGATTCCTTGTTTAATTACTTCACCGACACGCATTGTTTTTGGCAGACGACTCAAGATGCGCAATTTATTATTTTCTGATGATGTTTTGTATTTTTGTATCAAAAATTAACTTCAAACTTTTAAATTTTACATGAGGTAACTGGTTAATCGTGAAGCCATTGCAGTTTCATTTGTGGTGATTTTATATTGTCTCTATTGATTGATTGATTGATATTTAACATCGCTTTCAACAGTTTCTCAGTTATATCACGACGTTTCCTTGGTAAATTACCAGTACTTTTGATCCATGTATCCATTTATCCGTGTATCCTGACACCAGCCAGTCAGTCGTAGTGCTAACCCCGCAATCATGAGCGCCAAGGAGGGCAGCCATTACTACCAGTCTTTGGTAAGACCCTGGCTCCATTCAAAATGATGCCTTAATTAAAACTGTACACAGCCATTTAAAGAAAATGGCCGACAGTGTTCGCCGATCGCAGAGTAAGCTGGTCGAAAAAGTTATATAAGTCAGGGGCGTAGCTCCCTTTAGGCGCCTACACATTTTTTCTAAACATGCCCCGAAATGCAGCTGCGGCGATACACATCTGCGTAATGTATCGACCAGATCAGCCTGCGCTGTCCGCGCAGACTGATCCGGCCGACACATTCCGTCTAAGGGGGGGGGGGGGGGGGGGGGGGTAGATAGAGTAGTGATTTCCGGGTAGGCCTGTGTGACATGCTTAGGCTGATCCGGGTCGATACTTTACGCAGAGTCCACAATGTTGATTTTCTCACGAGACGGCCTACACATTGATTATTGCCAAGCTGCGCCCCTGTTAGTAGAAAGATCGCATTCATTTACTATAACTTTGTTTCTCATGGTGGTTTTAAAAGCCGCCGGTTGCAAAGTTGGCTACAATGCGGAAACCGAATTCCTTGTCCGTTTTCAAGCATAAGACGAAGATAAGTTTAAAGGCGAACTATTTATTTTATCTGTACAAAGTGTCGTTTATGCTATGTCCATATACTTTGAATTCAAAATGAAGTTGTAAATGGACAAACGAACAGCCTGAATAGTTACCCATTCCCACATACAACAAATCTGCAGCAGACGACTTTAAACGTATTAAGTCAAAATATATTTAAATGAAAGTATGAGTATTGAATTGAGTTGAAAACATTGTAGGAAAATGAGAAATTACTTTTTTTGTCACAATGTTTTCAAAAGCCGTTCGCTGCAGAGGCGTAGTATTAAAGCGTGTGTGTGTGTGTGTGTGTGTGTGTGTGTGTGTGTGTGTGTGTGTGTGTGGAGGGGGGGGGGGGGGGGGTGGAAGGGTAAAGGGCTGAGTACCGTTAACCTTTCATTCCTCATTCCTCCGCGTTAAAGAGCTAATAATAACGGTAATTACAGTAAATATGGGTAAGATATAAATACGATTAGAGCGCTTTGATTTTTTATCGCTCATTACCAGCGCTTTATGCTTATTTAACCCTTCCCCACATGCAGACGTTTTCCGATGCATCTGCAGACGACTTTGAAAACATTATGGCAAAAGGAGAAATTGCCCATAATGACCAATTTCTCTTTTTGTCACAATGTTTTCGATGTTATTTATATTTGCTCCTTTATTTTTTTAGAGAGTTTCCATATTTTCAATATAATGTCTTCAAAGTCGTCTGCTGCAGCTTTGCTGTATGTGGGAAAGTGTTAACATGCATTATTCATAGATGTTTAAGCTCTGCTATAATTTCTGACTGTCATAAAGTTGTACCATGATGCAAACCTTTTTCATTTACGGAATATATCTAGACGCAAACGAAGTAAAATTCAAACGGAACCGGAATAAACAAACGCTTATTGAACATCTGAATAAGTTGTTGAAATCAAAATAACAATACTGAAACGTCTGGACATATCGGAAGGTCAAATATGTTTTACCCAGGCGGGAAAAAATGTAAATTTTAATGCAACAAAAAAAACCCACCTCAAAATCAAAGCGATTCTTTTCGCCAATAAAGCAGACGTTTGCATGATTGATTGGTGATAACATGAGAACATTATTCTTAAAGTGTAGGTATTCCATCATTAACATTCAATGCTTGCAGGGTTTTTTTGCCCACCATAGACGACGGTTATGAAATAATAACAACCACAGTGAGCTAACCCATTCCCACATACAGACGTCATCTAACCTCGCTGCACCAGACGACTTTTGAAAATAGTGTGGCCAAAGGAGACATTGCTATAATGAGCAATATATCCTTTAGCAAACAGGTTTTTCAATTCTGTTCAATAATCTAACTTCATTTATAGATATTTTCAATTGTTTTACTAGATGTTTACAAAGTCGTCTGCTGCAGATTTGCTGTAAGTGGGAAAGGGTTATCCGCCCATCAAATAACACCTATTTAGCTGTTGACGTGTATGCTCAAGAATTTTGGTTTGCAGAGAAGGGTTTACAGCTAATGCTCTGAGTATTTTGCACAACTTAGGCGAGGATTTTGAGTCGGTTCAATTGTGAAGCAGTTAAACCGGACTATTGCGGTCGAAACGATTTGTTAACGGATGTTGACCGTATAGCCGCCCAAGAAAAAGTGTGTGCACTGTAAGATAGTTCACCAATTATTAAATACTCAAAATAGGCAAATGCCATGTCGGAATAACAGTTACTGTTGAAAACATGCCTCTGGAAACACAAATAGTTATGATTTTGATTCAGTAGAACATTTTGCATGTTAAACGAAATTCGGTTAATTCCATGAGATCGCTGGAGACATCCAAATCACATACATGTAATCATGCTCAGTATTGGTGGAAGGACCCGATTTCGAGCCTTGTTTTCGCTTTCCCTCGTGGATAAATAAATATCCCGCAGAAAAATATCCAATATGTTTTTTGTTTGATAAAACAATATAAGCAAACATGTATGCAGGCACACATAGGAATGTAAAAAACATTCACGGAGTAAAGCGATATCGACTAGGATTTTCGTCGTATGTGAACACAAAAACATTATTGTGTAACGTGTCCAGGTTAAGGTCAATTTGAGTTGATACTTTTACGCATTTTCTGAGTTGAAGATGTTTTAAATGCCTAAAATCCGAAACATATTTAATATACACATCTATTAATTAACCCTTTCCCTCGTATAGACGCTTTCTGACGCCTCTGCAGCAGACGACTTTTTGAAAACATAGTGACAAAAGAAGAAATTGCACAAAACGTGCAATTTCTCCTTTTGCCACAATGTTTTCCACTTTTTGTCATAGATTATCCATTCAATTATGGAGATTTTCTATGTTTTGACAAAATACGTTCAAAGTCGTCTGCCGCAGGATTGTCGTATGAGGGAAAGGTTTTTTTTTATGTTGTTTGCAGTAAGTGTGTAAACGAAACAAAATAGGATTTGCTTCCATAGGCTTATGGGTTATCTGATTGCAAGGTTAACAGAGCGAGCAAAACCCTATGATGTATTTTGTACCTTTATAACCATTGCCCACTTGCAGATGCATTTTAACGCTTGAAAATATTTTGGCCAAACAATGTTCAATAATTAAAATTGATTTATAGAGATTTTCCAATGTTCTTGTCTAAATGGTTTTAACGTCATCTGCTGCAGATATAAATTGTATGTGGGAAAGGGTTAATGTAAATAGTCTACAGCAGTAAGTCGGTAACCATATTCCGCGTCGGATGGATGTTTTATCGCACCCACGCTTGCCAAGGGCATTGCGTCCGTTAAATTCCCTTCATTATGACACAATGATGATATTGAGATTTCACAAACCCACCGGATGTTGACAACAGGATCAACATTCAAATCACAAATAGAAAATGAATTTTATGCCAATATAAAAAATGCAATACAATATTTAATTATGACATAAAAACTTCAACTTTCAAAAGTGGTCTGCTGCAGAGACGTCAGAAAGCGCCCGTACGTGTATCAGACCAGCATACGGGACTGCTGTTATGGAAGAATCAAAATCCCCTCCAAAATAATTTATAGCATAAAGACTGTTTCTGTTATCCGCTTTTTGATAATCCGAGTACGTGTGATACCAAAATAACAATTGATTGATTTTTTGGTTTTTACGCCGCTTTCAACATGTTTAAAATCATATCACGGCGTTTCCTGGGTAAGCTACCAGTACCACTGGCCCGTGTATCCTGACACCGGCCTGTCAGTCGTAATGCTAGCCCCGCAACCCAAGCGAAATGGAGAGCGGCAATTGCAACCGAAATAACAATGAACATATTAACTGAAAAATTACACAAGTCATATGCTTGTGATTTCTCGTGTCAATAAAGTCGGATGTTTGAATAATTTAATGGGAATCAATTGAGAAGATTATTCTCTAGATCAGAGTTCAAGATTAAGGACAGTTTTTTCAAAATCCAAAGTCCTTGTTTGACACTCAAGTCCTATATTGTTGGTACTCATTTTTTGAGTAACCACAGGATACGTTTTGGTGAGTCATATGAGAAATAAATGTGGGAAAGGGCCAGTTAACTCCTCCTTATCTAGTCTAGGTACAAGTTAGGTATTTCATCACTATTTTAACCCTTTCCCTCATACGACAATTCTGCAGCAGACGACTTTGAACATATTTTGTCTAAAAATGGAAAATCTCTTTAATCAAATGGATAACTTATGACAGAAAGTGGAAAACATTGTGGCAAAAGGAGAAATTGCACGTTTTGTGCAATTTCTTCTTTTGTCACTATGTTTTCAAAAATCCGTCTGCTGCAGAGGCGTCAGAAAGCGTCTGTATGAGGGAAAGGGTTAAAGCATCCAATGATACGAGCTTCTTGCACGCTATAGACGAATTAACCTTTCCCCTCATAGCATTTCGACACCTCTGCAGCAGACGACTTTTTGGGATTATTCTGACAAAAAAAAGAGATATTTGCTCATAATAAACAATTTCTCTTTTTGCCACAATGTTTTCAAATCTATTAAATTATTATACTATCATTTACAGATCTTTGTTTTTATAATTATACCAAGACGTTTTCAAAGTCTTCCGCTGCTTATTTGATGCATGCCGTAAAGAATGAATGTATATTGTTTTATGGCGCATCGACAGCTAAGGTCATTTAGCGCGCAATTAAATTTAATTATTCATGATCCCTGGGTAAACAAACCAGTACTAGGCTAGAAAATGTGAATTGCCCAAAGGCACTCCACCATGACCGTAGTGCCGCGACTGGGGATCGAACCCGGGACACCCGGTTTCGAAATCTCCGACGCTAACCACTCGACCACAGCGGATTCCTTGCATGCCGTAAAGAACTCATCTGTAAATTGCGTTCAGTTAACCCTTTCCCGAATACAGCAAATCGGCAGCAGACGACTTCGAAAACATATAGGTAAAAACATGAACAATCTTCATTAATAAAGTTTTTTTTTATTAAAAAGAGTTGAACACATTGTGGCAAAAGGAGAAATTGCTCGTTTTGAGCCATTTCTTCTTTTGTAACATTATTTTCAAAAGTCGTCTGCTGCAAAGGCGTCAGAAAGCGTCTATATGTGGAAAAGGCGTTAATAACAAAGGTAAATTTATCGAATATGCCAACCGTATTTACAGTAACCATTAACTAACGGCCATGTTCACTGAATGCATTGCTGTTCCACTAAAATGGTATAACTAAACATTCTATATAAAGTGCCTGTTGTTTGCATGGTCAGGTCTTCAATAATAAGTTGTTAATTACATTTCACGTCGGGTGTAGGTTATATCCCATCTGAGCTAGTTAATCGTTCTTCGAACATTACATTCATATAGCATAGACTTATGATGGTCTTAACACATTTGACTGTGAAATATGGTTTTTATCTCTTAACATACACTGTTTGTAACAGTATTGAGAATTCACAAATCTATTGCATATTGTTACGAAGTCACTAGTCACGTGATGCATATGGATGTCACGTGTGAAATGATGGAAACAAATTGCAAATCGAGCAATATACGGTGTTTTCAGCTTTTTTCTCTCAATATTCTGTCTTCAAATCAGAACAAATTTATATTAAAAGTTATTTAATCATTTAAACTTTGTAACGAACAAAATATAGAATTCTATAACAACATGATGTAATAATGCCTGTTAAGATGACACAATGATGTAAAATATGATGAAGCATTGTATTTTCCATCCATCAAAATTGTTTGTACGTTTATAATGTTTTGCATGTTCTCTTGTTTCATTGTATCGGAATTTAAATCACAAGTAGAACATTGTATGGCCGTATGTCTATTACTTATATATGATATGCAAACATTTATTTTACACTTCTGGGAAAACAATAAATCAGGCAACGCCACAGGATAAACGGCACTTTCCGAACGTAGCAACCAGAACGAATCAAGACGATTATACAGTTGTTTTTTTGATGACGTCAGTATTACAAATCGATGTATGGTACCCGTCGTACTAAAGACAATAAGTACATCTGGCATGAACCAAGAGTGGCGGCAAGATTTATCACCTCCTTTTTTATACCAATATTGCATATATGAGCCGTTCCACGATCAAACCAACATAATGGTCTCTGCGTAATGGATCGACCAGATCAGCCTGAGCAGGCTAATCCGGGCCGATACATTTCGTCTCAGGGGGATAGAGGTATAGATGTTTCTTGAAACAGAAAATCCTCAGGTGGCGAAAAAAGTCTGTCCGGGTAAGCCTGCGCGGCATGCTTAGATTGATCCAGCTCGATACTGTACGCATAGTCCACAATGTTGGTTTTCTCGTGAGACGGCTCATATAGTAAATAAGTAAATATATACCATTGTTTTTCGTAAGCTCTACATAGGACCAGTACAACATGACCTTTAGAATCAATACATTAATAATGAAACAGTGCTTGAAAGGTTAAACCGGTTTGGCCCACAAAAAGGATTTCTCTACTATAGCTATTTCTTGCTACACCATGTCCAAAGGGCGCTGCCATTATTGGTGTATGCAAGACCCGATAATGTAATGGACCCTTCATCTTTTCGCTGGTTAAAAATACTTTTGCTGCCATAGTAACAGTTTTAGAAACCAATGTATAGGTCAAATTACGCTAAATACATCCGCTGACTAGCTGATCTACAGTACTATAGTCCCTAAAAAAACCTTTGTTTGCGTAGAAATGAGTGTATACCATCACCAGAATGTATTGAATATATGACATTGAGTTTAAATGCATTGTGAATATGTATAGGATGCACTGGAAATGATTGATTTGATCACTTAAAGTATTTTGACCTTGTTTGAAAGTGAAAGTAGAGCACATTTCATTACAAAACATAATTTTATTGGCATACAATAAATACATATTCATAGCCAACATGAGTTATATACAATTAGAACAAAGAATAAACATACAAAAGTTGCCAGGTGGTGTTGCTAAAAAGACCTGACTTATCAACATATAAAGTTTACAGTTTACAGAGAAGTGTCAATAATTGAATAATTATATTATAATTAATCATTTAATCATTTTTCTCACTTGATTTAAACTTAAAATCGATCAATCATTATTGTGTCTGTTTTTGAAAATACAATGTATACATTTTGACAGGTTGATTATTAACCTAGGCGAGTTTGATGACATAAGTATCCAAAATGTATGTATTGATGGCCAATGGCAGAAGTATGGTGTCAAATACTCTCTTCTTAAAGTTGCATATTTTGAGCAAACTAGTAAAACATGATATTCATTTTCAACAGTATTTATTTGACAGCTACATGTTCTTTCCGCATGTGGAATATTTATAAATCTGCCACTTTCGACTGCAAGGTCATGCGCTGTAACTCGAAACTTAGTTAATGCAATTCTATATCGTTTTATATTAACACAGTTTAAATAATTTTCTAGTTCGAGATTATCTTTAAATTTACAGTTATTTTGCAGTCTGCTTGAATTGTTTATAGAGAAATGCCATTCTTGTGTATATGAATCGATGATTTTTTTGTCTGATCATGTTTTTTTATCGATTTTGTCCGGGCCTGATTTGGTCCAAAATGACGGTTACCATTTCGCCTGTTGAGTTCTTTCTTGCATGATGCATGACCCCACATTTTCTTTGGATTATTTTAAAGCTAGGAGGTAACTCTTTTCAATGATATATGGTGTTCTACATGAGAAACGCTTAGAAAGTGTGACAATTGAGGACTGGAACTGGTCGATTTACATGGAAACAAAGAAGGATCTTTTTTGGTGTATTGTGACCTAAAGAGCTTTTGAGTGGAATACATCAGAAGTCAAATTTTTGTCAGCTGCACATATTGAAAAATTCTAGGGTACTTGACGGGTAGGGATTCAGTCAAATTGCTTAATAAAGGATGAAACTGGGTGCCTGGAGTGTAATTTAGCTCACGGAGGTATCCAGCCATTAGGTAACAGCCTTTTAGACATTTTTCCACAACAAAATGATGTTTATCCAGCTATTTAAAATTGTCTTTGATTGGTTAATTGCCTAAAACAGGCATAAACTTTAGTCATTTCTTTAAACATGGGGCACAGTAAAAACCTAACAATAGTAGGCCTATGTGTTTATGCTTTTTTTGTTTTGCAGACCTGTATGATGCGCGAGCGCGGAAAACTTGCCGGACTCAAGTCGCGAAACCTAGGTTTGGGTTGCATAGGAAATTTGAAATTTCTTTGAAAATAATTGTCTAATTGTCTTAATATTTGCTATTTTGCTTTCATTTTATATCATTCTCTCTAAATGTACACACAAACCAGATGTCTGAGGGCAAAGAAAGTGTCTAAAGGAGCTTTAGAGTCCATGAAAATGACAGGCTAAATGTTGTGTCGTCTGCAAAAATGTTTGGTAGAGAAAGTCAAACTGGTTGAATATGATGATACTGGTTGCCTAAAATGTCTGAAAAAAAATGCATAAATCTAAAGTTTGATCAGCTCTATGTACATGTGACACAGTAAAATCAAATATGTGATGTTTTTTTCTTATTTTTCCTTTGCGAAGAGCTATGTATAGCGCGAAAGCATAAAACTGGGCCGATTTAGCCGAAAAACCTAAATTTGGGTGGTATAGAAAACAATATTTTTCTTTGATAATAACTACTTCATTGACCTAATATTTGCTTTTGCAATTTTATTTGATATAATACTTTGTAAATAATAAGAAAAAACATATACTTAAGAACATTTTATTTGTGTAGAGTAAAACGAAATATTTAATCACGATTATTATAATTTTTATTTTCATGATATTTCTATACGCCAACGAACACCTTGGGCATGGCGCATGGGGGGATGGGACATACAGTAGTGTTATAGTGTTACACTTGATAAGTCGGTAAGAAACGACGTCGTCGCTCTAGCACCTTTGTTTGTGAGCGGAATTCCGTCATAATTTATACGGTAATTCAATGTTAATGGAGCTTCGACGTAGCCTAGGCCAAACGTCAAGGTCACAGTGGCTATAATACGTATTTTCGAAATATCGGCCTTGGTACGGTCGATTTCAGAATTCGTAGGATGTAAGAAGTTTTAATAAAATCTCACTAATTGCAATTGACGTTTTGTTTTAGCTATATTACGCCTTAAACAGCGATAGTCACGTAAACGTATTACTCACGCAAGCCAGATTCTAATTAGTGTCACGAAACAAAAAACATTCACCAAACCCTTTATTTTAGATGGAAATGGCAAGGATTGGCGTTGTTGTACATTGTGTACGAATTTTATTGAAAACAAAATGAACGTTATTTTATTTATATTACCGCGGACAGCACACCTACGCACTCACGTTCCACATCATTCTTCCCATGCAGTATTCTACTTTCTCACACCAGTACTCCATACATCATTCTTCCCATGCAGTATTCTACTTTCTCACACCAGTATTCCACAATTTATAGGCATTATTCTACTTTCTCACACCAGTACTCCACACATCATTCTTCACAGGCAGTATTCTACTTTCTAATACCAGTTCTCCACGCATCATATTCTCCCTAACCATTATTCCACTTTCTACCACTAGTACTCCACACATCATTGTTCCCAAACAGTATTCTACTTTCTAACACTAGTACTCCACACATCATTGTTCCCAAACAGTATTCTACTTTCTAACACTAGTACTCCACACATCATTGTTCCCAAACAGTATTCTACTTTCTAACACTAGTACTCCACATATCATTGCTCCCAAACAGTATTCTACTTTCTAACACTAGTACTCCACATATCATTGTTCCCAAACAGTATTCTACTTTCTAACACTAGTACTCCACACATCATTGTTCCCAAACAGAATTATACTTTCTAACACTAGTACTCCACATATCATTGCTCCCAAACAGTATTCTACTTTCTAACACTAGTACTCCACACATCATTGTTCCCAAACAGTATTCTACTTTCTAACACTAGTACTCCACACATCATTGTTCCCAAACAGAATTCTACTTTCTAACACTAGTACTCCACACATCATTGTTCCCAAACAGTATTCTACTTTCTAACACTAGTACTCCACACATCATTGTTCCCAAACAGAATTCTACTTTCTAACACTAGTACTCCACACATCATTGTTCCCAAACAGTATTCTACTTTCTAACACTAGTACTCCACACATCATTGTTCCCAAACAGTATTCTACTTTCTAACACTAGTACTCCACACATCATTGCTCCAAAACAGTATTCTACTTTCTAACACTAGTACTCCACATATCATTGCTCCCAAACAGTATTCTACTTTCTAACACTAGTACTCCACACATCATTGTTCCCAAACAGTATTCTACTTTCTAACACTAGTACTCCACATATCATTGCTCCCAAACAATATTCTACTTTCTAACACTAGTACTCCACACATCATTGTTCCCAAACAATATTCTACTTTCTAACACTAGTACTCCACACATCATTGTTCCCAAACAGTATTCTACTTTCTAACACTAGTACTCCACATATCATTGCTCCCAAACAGTATTCTATTTTCTCGCACCAGTAGCCTACTCCACACACCATCCTTCCCAAACATTATTCTACTTTCCCATACACTATAGTAAGCTATTACTGGTAAACGAATAACACAGGTCAGTATGAACTCGCGATTTAAACTCACAGCTTCCGCGTCGTTACTGACTAAGCTATCTCTGCTTAAGCTAATTCTCGTAAAATATTAAAGGGTGGCGGAGTTGCATCACGTCTTTGTCATACACTTTTAGAATTATCTATGAAGATACATCATTGTATTTGAGATACACTTTTAGAGTTATCTATGAAGTCACATCATTGTATTTGAGATACACTTTTAGAGTTATCTATGAAGACACATCATTGTATTTGAGATACACTTTTAGAGTTATCTATGAAGTCACATCATTGCATTTGAGATACACTTTTAGAGTTATCTATGAAGTCACATCATTGTATTTGGGATACACTTTCAGAGTTATCTATGAAGTCACATCATTGCATTTGAGATACACTTTTAGAGTTATCTATGAAGTCACATCATTGTATTTGGGATACACTTTTAGAGTTATCTATGAAGTCACATCATTGTATTTGAGATACACTTTTAGAGTTATCTATGAAGTCACATCATTGTATTTGGGATACACTTTTAGAGTTATCTATGAAGTCACATCATTGTATTTGGGATACACTTTTAGAGTTATCTATGAAGTCACATCATTGTATTTGAGATACACTTTTAGAGTTATCTATGAAGGCACATCATTGTATTTGGGATACACTTTTATGTCTATCGCCGCAGCTGCATTTTGGGGCATTTTGAGAAAATTGTGTAGGCACGTGCCTACATTGCCTAAAGGGTGCTACGCCCCTGCCAATCAATCTATACATGCATCGACAGATACATAGACTGACCTTAATTTTTACTGATTGGAAACATTATATACGCCAATAATACTTTGCATCAACAAAGACATACACTGAGCTCAATGGTTATTGATTGCATACATTATATACGTCAAGAATTCCTTGCAGAGACAAAGACATACACTGAGCTTAATGGTTACTGATTGCATACATTATATACGTCAAGAATTCCTTGCAGAGACAAAGACATACACTGAGCTTAATGGTTACTGATTGCATACATTATATACGTCAAGAATTCCTTGCAGAGACAAAGACATACACTGAGCTTAATGGTTACTGATTGCATACATTATATACGTCAAGAATTCCTTGCAGAGACAAAGACATACACTGAGCTCAATGGTTACTGATTGCATACATTATATACGTCAAGAATTCCTTGCAGAGACAAAGACACTGAGCTCAATGGTTACTGATTGCATACATTATATACGTCAAGAATTCCTTGTAGAGACAAAATCTAAGCGAATTTTGACTGATAGCAAACACTAAACACACCAAGAATACTTTCATCGACAGAGACATAAGCTGAACTGAATTTTTGCTGATTGCATACATTATATACGCCTAGCATACCTTGGATCGGCAGATATATAAGCTGAGTTGAATTTAAACTGATTGCAAACTCAATACCAACAAGAACATCTTGCATCGACAGGGACTTAAGCTTAGCTACAGTTGTAGGGCTACACTCTAGTGTATCGTCATAAGGCAGTCTAAAGTATTCTCTATCCGGGGCGTAGCTCCCTTTAGGCACAGTAGGCACGTGCCTACACATTTTTTTCTGAAAATGCCCCAAAATGCAGCTGCGGCGATACACGTCTTCGTAATGTAGCGACCAGATCAGCCTGCGCTGTCCGCGCAGACTGATCCGGCCGACACATTCCGTCTAAGGGGGGATGGATAGAGTAGTGATTCCTGAAACAGAAAATCCACAGGAGGTATAAAGGGTATATTCGGGTACGCCTGTGTGGCATGCTTAGGCTGATCCGGGTCGATACTTTACGCAGAGTCCATAATGTTGATTTTATCACGAGACGGCCTACACATTGAATATTGCCAAGCTTCGCCCCTGTCTATAATAAGTCGATCAGTGAAATCTTGGGTGAGATTGTGGGTGTGTACAATCTGCCCTGTTTCTTCACTCTTCGCACCACTATATGTTAAATGCAATGCGTTCCCGAATCACTAAACGCAGCGCCGTTTGTTTTATTTGAAACACTATGGCTTGTACTTACGCTACATATATAATGATAAATGGTATGCTAAGTGCACGTGATTGTTTATATCCATAAATCACATGTCTGGGTATACTCCCAAACTGGCATGCTAACACCTTTCCATAGGCAAACGCATCATCATGCATCTTCAGCATCTGACTTTGAAAAACAACGTGGTAAAATAAAAAGAATGCTCATAACGCTTCTTTATTTTCAACTCTATTCAATTATGAAACAATTTTACAATATTTGTTATATGTTTGAAAGTGTTGAAGACCCCTTAACGTGATAAAATAGTGTCCGGAAGATTAACAACACCAGTGTTACATTTTGTGTAAATGTGTATACTAGAGCGTGATACAAATTAACGAACTATTTCCTTTTACCTTTTCTCACCTAAAACAAATCTTCATTAGTCGACTTCGAATATATTAATGTATTTTTTATTTCAAATGTCGTCTACTTCAAACACGTCTAAATAAGTCTACACGAGGTACACGGGCTAATTAAATATCAACCGTTGTACTATTTGAGATTCGTTTAGATAAAAAATGCTCCCATGCATTCATGCCATCTGTTCGAAATTGACAATAATATGTCGGAAGTTAAAACGTTTGCACTAATAAGCGAACAGTACGGATTTTCAATGCGTAGCTACACTGGTTGCAAATATGGATCAACACTGGTTGCAAATATGGATCAACACTGGTTGCAAATATGGATCAACACTGGCTGCAAATATGGATCAAAACTGGTTGCAAATATGGATCAACACTGGTTGCAAATATGGATCAACACTGGCTGCAAATATGAATCAAAACTGGTTGCAAATATGGATAAACACTGGTTGCAAATATGGATCAAAACTGGTTGCAAATATGGATCAAAACTGGTTGCAAATATGGATGAACACTGGTTGCAAATATGGATCAACACTGGTTGCAAATATGGATCAAAACTGGTTGCAAATATGGATCAACACTGGTTGCAAATATGGATCAAAACTGGTTGCAAATATGGATCAAAAATGGTTGCAAGTATGGATCAAAACTGGTTGCAAATATGGATCAACACTGGTTGCAAATATGGATCAACAATGGTTGCAAATATGGATCAACACTGGTTGCAAATATGGATCAAAAATGGTTGCAAGTATGGATCAAAACTGGTTGCAAATATGGATCAACACTGGTTGCAAATATGGATCAACACTGGTTGCAAATATGGACAAAAACTGGTTGCAAATATGGATAAACACCAAATTTACCCCAGAACGAATTCAACATGAGTTTGGCCATGGAGATGTTGTTAGGTCGAAAGCGATGTGCCTATTTAATAGTGTGAACCGCACCTACGCATCTTTAAAATGATACAGAAAGGCCTACAAGCAGATCTAGGGTATAGGGACTTCCCTAAATGATAGGGTTTTCAGAATCCTACATATACATGTAAAAATTGACTCCACAAAACAACATGGATGGTCAGTAATACATACACTTGAATCTTGAGGAGAAAAATTAACTCCACAAAACAAAATGGCGGGTTACTATTAAATACGTAGGAATATAGAGGAAAAAATTGACTCCACAAAACGAAATGGCGGATTCCTATTGAACATATAGTAAACACTTTGGTCTAGGGTCACGCCCTCTACTACTCATATGAATGGTGTCTTTAAAGCGTGGCTCAATACTTCAGAGCTTCAACAGCTCACAGCCCCAGTTCTGGTCAATTTATACACTCCAAACATTGGATGATTGTCTCTTATTGGACGGTACCCCTAAGGTACCGTCTATAGTCATGTGCATTTTGAGAAATCGTACAACAGTTGGCTCCCCGACTATAAACAGAACGATAGTGTAAAGCTGGGAGCCGAAAAAGAGGGATTTTTTTAATAACCGTCAACAAAAAAGTAGTGTCAATTATCAGGCAATAAAACTGCATTTTCGAAAACCTTGGTGAATCAAGATATCTGAATATTGAAAAAAAAACTGTAAAAAGGAAGCATTAGTGGTTGAAAGTTGAAGTAGAACGTTTACAATATTGAGTTGAAGTTTGAATAAATATATTCATAATTAATGTATGAATATATACCAATTTCACGTGACGTTTTGATATTTCTTGTTGATCAGGAAGTGGTTTCGTGGATGTTTGTAGTATTAACAATAATGCCTAACTCCCCTAACTCTAAACGCTTCGATGAAAAACTATCTTCCAACTAATGTATCTAGCCAATCGATTCATTTTACTGAAAGAAGATGGTAAGGAACGACAACTCTGCGAAGGAGAACTTGCAACTTCCGTTCAAAATGAAAGTAGAAATCTGATAAGCTGCGCTGACGATTGTTATTATTTTTGTGGAGGAAAGACACATGAAGTTTTATATTGAGGATGACTGACAGGAAAGAAATGTATGCACGCCTAAAATGTTCATTTAGTCATCAATACGTATAACGTTCGAGGTAGGTCTGTCAATTAAACTGTAATTTGGAGTGGAAAACTTTTTTATTTTTATTTTCGCCCTGTGCTGTATCGTAACCGGATATGAAAATAAGCTCACATGTATTTAATGTACACGTATGTCTGAAAATAGCCCAATTCCTGTAGACATTCGCTTATCCGTTTTATCATCTGACATATGTTAATTATTTAAAAAGGGTGACATATGAAGGAAAATAAAAAATGAAGGACTTCGGAGACTTTGTACATATATATTCAGAGACATATATATATTTCTATTTAGGTCTCTGATATATTGTACAAGTGTATACTCGTTCTTGTATGTATACACTATTTAGGCTCATTTAAGGACTTAGGAGACAAAAGTGGTTAAGTGATGTGAAAACTGCTTTCAAACTTAAGTGTGTACAATTATTTGTATTGAATGATGATATTATGTATACAGGTTTTATTATTGAAAAGAATGAAGAAATACAATATATATTTATAAATGAATTTTCCAGATTTTGTCTATACTTAGATGGAGCATATGCATGATGATTTGCCAAAAATGTTATTCAATTAACGAGCAAAAACACATGTATATTTGTATCAAGTTTGTGTACGCTATGTTATAATTTGTCTAGTGAATCCATGTCTAACTGACACTCTGCCTTGGCGTCATTTATAATGTTATATTGACATAAAAGTAGTGAGGCTACACTGTTTCTAGGTCTAAATTACATGTATATGGTCAGTTAAGACTGGTGAGACTGCATAATATGATACATAGGCTCCTCTGAGTCTTCACTGGATACAGATGCATTATAACCCCAAATAACTTAATGCAGATCAATAATTGTAAAGTATCTATTATAAACGGACTATTTTATTATTCAAATCATAGCATACGTACATATTGATAAAAATTGTTTTTGCGCAGACATGTATACAACTATACACATCTTGATTTTATTTTTATTGTGCAATCAGTAACTGTATGTATTTTTGTTTCGTTTCAGATCATGGAAATATTGACAGGTTATTTAATGCGCAATACGCAACATTACTTGTGAAGAAGATTCATAATGACAGTATGGGATATTTTTACAACCAACCTTTATGTATTGGAAAAGTTGGGGTATATTAACTGTTATTTCCGGTTTGGTTTTTAGTTGAATCAGAGAAATAAAAGACAAATGGCAAGTCGTGGACGCAACAAGACGGGTAGAAAACAAAAACAAAACGACGTTAATGACATTTCTTCAAAGCTGGTAAAAGCAGCGAGTCGTTGTGACAAGTATTCTGGATGAAAGTGTTTATTCTGTAAAGGTAACTCGGAAAACAATAACGGAATGGAAGAACAAATATCTAGGCTATATGTAAACGACACAAATACGAATCAAGGTTGCACAATGTGATCTGTTTTTGTTTACTATAATACAGGAAGATAACTGTGTAATTAACTAATTACTATGAACAAGACATTCAAGTAAATTATTTTGAGCTATAATACAGAGATGACACTTCTACATGATAACTAACATTAAGTAGATCATTTTGAACTACATATTGTGTCACACAGGGGGATCATTTGTTTTGTTAAATGACCAGAGATGTAAAATTTAAAAGTTAAACTGTAAGTTAACTAGCATTAAATTTTGTCAACAGTAAGAGGCATGAATAAAAAGCATTGTGACAAAAGGAGAAATTGCTTGTATGGAGCAATTTCTTCCTCTGCTTCCATGTTTTCAAAAAGCCGTCTGCTGCAGAGGCGTCAGAAAGTGTCTATTTGAGGGAAAGGGTGATTGAAATATTATAATTAGCTCCACTGGCTGAAAGCCAGTCGAACTTATGTCATGGCGAATTGTCCGTCGTGCATGCGTTAACTTTTTGCTTCAAACAACTTCTTCTCCCTAACCACTTGGCCAATTGAAATGAAACTTCCTCTCAATGTCCTCTCCTAAATTCCTTCATATTTTTTGGATCCATACAAAATTCTGGTTTCCATGGCAACCGGAAGAAAAAAATAGTGAAAACTTAAAAAAATCTTCTCCGAGGAAAGTGTCTAATTAGATTTTCTAATAATTTTGTAGAAATGTTCCTTGGGTGACCCTCTATCGGATTCCTTCAAGCCAAGTTGATTGGATGAAATACATAGTCGCCAGGGGGGCGGGGCTATTTTGCCGTATGTGGCTATAATGAAAACTTAAAATATCTTTACCTCAAAAAGTGTTTGGCAAATTTTCAAATAATTTTGTAGAAATGTTCCTTGGGAGACCCTATATCAGATTCCTTCAAGCGATATTGATTAGTCGAATTTTTTATTGATCACAAAAGGAAAAAGCACATTATGAGATTTAACTTCTGACATAAAGTTTAAAGATTTTCTGTTGCATCATTATTGTCTACAGCCTATATACATTCAAAGGTCAGTTTACTATATTTTTCTATGTATATTCAAGTTGATATCATCATGCAACAGAATTTTCATTGACAAAATATGTCCCCAATTTTTCAATTGTTGAACATAGTAATGGGAAGAAAAGTTTGAATATTTTAACAAAACTGTACATTTTGACCTGTTAATTTTTTTTGCATACTTCAAGGATTGGAAGAAATAATTGAACGGAAACAATATCACAGGCTCTTTTTAAAAAAACTTTACCCAAATTTAAACCAATCTACAGCAGACAACTTTGAAAATATCTTTGCAAGCTCACTTTGGTACAGCATGTTTCCTATTTTATTACTCAGTTTACCGTAGCTCAGTCAGTAGAGACACAGGCTGTTAATCCAGGGGTTGTGAGTTCGAACCTCAGCTTGGCCTACATTCCTTCTGACGTGACTACCACCAATGGGATTTCAGACTATGTTGAAAAGCAGCCAGTTGCTTGGAAAGAATGTTGTGTGAAGTACTGGTATGAGAAAGCCAAGAAACATATGAGTAGTTGAACTGGCTGCCGTGATATGACTGAAAGATTGATGAAAATGGTGTTAAACCCCAGTTAATCAATCAAACTATTTTATTACCTAATACTTTGAGACTTGGAAAACTTCCTCATCTAATACCCTTCTTTTCATTGTATACTAAATATGCTGAGTGTAGCCTATTTTTTGGGGTAAAAAGTATAAATTTTGATGTATTTTGGTTGTATAAGAGAATTGGACATAATTTAAAGAAAATCTAGTTAACCCTTTCCCTCATACGACAATTCTGCAGCAGATGACTTTGAACATGTTTTGTCAACATATAGAAAATCTCTATAATTGCATGGATAACCTATGACTAAAAGTGGAAAACATTGTGGCAAAAGGAGAAATTGCTCGTTTTGAGCAATTTATTCTTTTGTCACTATGTTTTCAAAAAGCCGTCTGCTGTAGAGGCATCAGAAGGCGTCTATATGAGGGAAAGGGTTAACACTCTGGAAGCCGCATGTTTTACTTGAGCATGTTGAAACTTCCTCAGAATATTTGTTTGTATGATACAATGCCGAAGTTCGAATATGTGTCCGATCCAGTAAAGAACTAGGTCACTTAGCCAAACACTGTAGAAAAATCTTGTTAACACTATAGACACTGCATTTTTGTATTGAGCAGTTTGAAACCTTGTCAGAAAGTTTGTCTTGATGATAGGCCAATTTCGAATATTGGTTATTTTGGATAAAACATTAGGGCACTAAGCCAAGTAGGAGGAAAATCTTGTTAAGACACTGGAAGCTGCACTTTTAGCTTGAGCATGCTGAAACTTTGTCAGAATGATTGTTTTTATTAAATTTAGTTTGAATATGATTAATGTTTGTTAAAAAATTAGGTCACTATGCCAAGTTGTAGGACAATCTTGATTTAACACTTAAGAGACCACAATTTTGACTTTAGCAGCTTGAAATTTTGTCAGACAGTTTTTCTTGTCGATATACAGGCATATTTAGACATTGGTCATGTTGAGTCAAAAATTAGGTCCCTTGATCAAATTTAAGAAAATATTTGTTAATGCTCTGGAAGCCATGTTTTTAACTCTAGCATGATGAAACTTTACCAGAATGTTTATCTTGATGATATCTAGGCTAAGTTCGAATATGGTCTGGTTAAAAACTAGGTCACTAGGCCAATATTGAGAAATATCTTGTAAACACTCTGGTCACCACATTTCTCTCAAATGTTCCTTGGGGGACTCTTTTCTAAGAGTGTTAAAATTAAGTTGATTCTTTAGATACTATAGATAATAACTAGCTTTGCTACTGGTACTATTTTACCCTTTCTACACTACAGACACATGTTGTCTAATCTTCAACAGATGGATGGTATGAGAAATTTCGACAGTTTTCTCAATGTTTTCCTCACACGTCGATACTTTTAGTTTCATCAATACAGATTTACCAATATCTTTAGTTAAACATTTTCAAATCATCTGCTGTAGAGTTAGTTTATCCATGTGATAAATTACCTATCACAAATGTGTTTGTTTATCTAACTGTATCTACTGTCTACAATTCAAGAGTTTAATTATAGATCTCTGGAAATAAGGTTAACCCTGTCTTAAATCAATATTTGAACTGTACGCATTTCTTCTTTTTTGTTTACATTTTTAGCTCTACTGGCCAAAGGCCAGAAGGGCTTATGTCGTGGCGATTTGTCCGTCGTGCGTGCATGCTTCCGTCCGTAAACAATTTCTTGTTAACATGATACAGTCTTCACTTTTGGATGCATCTCAACCAAACTTATACAGTAGTTAGATATCCATGAGAGCTCGGTTCCTATCGAAAACCAGCCAGATCCGCCAATGCATGACTGGATTATGGCCCTTGAAATGGTCAAAATTGCTATAAAAGAGCTTGTTAACACGATACAGTCTTCACTTTTGATTGTATCTCAACCAAACTTATACAGTAGTTAGATATCTATGAGAGCTCTGTTCCTTTCGAAAACCAGCCAGATCCGCTCATGCATGACTGGATTATGGCCCTTGAAATGGTCAAAATTGCTATAAAAGAGCTTGTTAACATGATACAGTCTTCACTTTTGATTGTATCGCAACCAAACTTATACAGTAGTTAGATATCCATGAAAGCTCGGTTCCTTTCGAAAACCAGCCAGATCCGCCCATGCAAGACTGGATTATGGCCCTTGAAATTGTTCAAATTGCTATAATTGAGGATGTGAACACAATAGAGGCTCTATTTACTATCTTATCTTCACCAAACTTAGATAGTAGTTAAATATTGATGAGAGCTTGGTTCCTTTTGAAAACCAGCCAGATCCGCCAAGACTGGATTATGGCCCATGAAATTGTAAAAATTGCTATAATACAGCTTGTGAACACAAAAGAGCCTCTATTTACTATCCGATCTTCACCATACATACATGCTCTGGATTGAAAATGACCAAAGAACCATACCAGTAGAGCATTCTTGTTTGAAGTTATGTGACTTGTTTTGTAACTTTCCAAAAAATGGAACAATTGACCATCTTTTTTCCCCTCATACAATGGGTACCGTCCCACAGCACTTTCAGTGCTTTGATATTGTCTTTGTGACATTGCTACTTGTCTTGGCGGAACTTAATATATATACATTTTGCATTGATAGCCGCTTAACATCGCTTCTCCATATAACCAATACGTCCTCGGTTTTTCTGCGGGAGTTTAGCCAATGTATCAAAGAGTGCTTGTCTGAATGGTCTGGTTACTGTCGCGCTGAATTTGCTACGAGAAGCATGTCCCAGACGTGCAATTTCGGATTTACAGTTGGGGATTTGGCAGGGCTGTCCATGGGAACAGTAGTTTTTGTCTCCAGGTACTCGTATGGTACCCGAGCTCTTTTTACATGGGCATTGCAGTCCATGGAAACGAAATCTGCGCCAATAACACCTGAGTACGGGCGAACATAAGCATACATAATTTAATTTACATGTGTGTACCTTGAAGGCATAAGTGTGTCGTTCTCAATGATATGCACGATCATGTTCAAGTATACAGACAGGGCGCTCATCTCTCATTCTCCAGAATCTCACTCGCCAATCTGTGAAATCAACTCAGAATCTGGACGCATCAAAGAAGAGGACTGATGAAGTGTCAATGCGATATGGTCTTGGTGTGACTGCAGAAGGATGCGTATTGATGTTTTTTGAACACTGAAACCATCCTCGTAAAGACGATTCTTGACCGTTTTCGTAAATATTCTAACACGAGTGGTTTATTAACGTGGCACGACAGTTCTATGTGCCGGCGATGCGATGTCCATCATTCTAACCAAGCTCTGCGACACGCCATGACGACGTGCAACCTGAGATAGCCTTGCTAAACGTATGGAACATGGATTTATATGTCGCCATTCATAAACATCTACTTGCTAAACAAATAGATGAGGTAAAAGTAAACAATGATTCGTGTAAAATATTATTCAGAGATCCATTACGCTTCAAACTTGGTCATGGATAAATATCATTATTCCGTTTTCAACAGCATTTCAGTTATATCACGTCGTTTCCTGGGTAATAAACTTGTCAGTATTACCGTCATGAATTGTTCTGACGCACCGATGGATCAGTCGTAATGCTCTCCCCGCGAACCTGAAGCAAATACTACCAATTTCCAAGTCACTGGTATGGTCCAACCGAGGTTCAAAAGACCGCGTCGGTGGTATAGTGGTACGAACATCAGCCTTTGACGCTGGAGACTAGGATTCGAACCTGCGTGCGTGTTTCCTGATCTAAAAGCTTTATTTTATCCTTAAACGAAATGTTTTGGGTACCAAAAGAATAGTCTAACAGAGAACAGCATGTGTGTACTCACATCAAATGGTTTGTTAATATAATGAGGGATATAGATTGATTGGGGTTTAACTCAGTTTCCAATCATTTTACAGTCATAAAACGGCGACCAGTTCACGGACCCATGTGTTTCCTGACTTCCTTACACAAGTACAACCACACTGCATTGGCTAAATATTGGCCGATATTGGGTTCGAACTCACAACCCCAGGTTTGACAGCATACGTCGGTACCGACTGAGCTACCGTAATGAGAGATATATGTGTATATATATACAATATTAGCTAATTGTGATACGCATGCACTAAAGTAATGGGAAATTGAGTTGTTATCGGTATTCGCTTCGAGGAAATCATATAAAAAATCCGCTTTGGTCCCTAGGGGTGCATACAATTTGATTAATTCCTGTCAAGTTTTAAATATTCATGAAACTTATTCCACTACAGTACCAGCGAGCATAACGAGCATTAAACAATATATCAAAACAAGAATGAGAAATGTTTATGTTTTATGCCGATTATATAATATCACTAATTATAATTCGACGTCAAAATATTTATTTGTAATCCCTTGGTGAAGAACGCTTACCACACGACCACGGTGTATTCCTAAAAGCCAAATAGAGTTTGTATACAGGTACAAATAAAGCGGAAAGTATATACATTCATAAAAATGACGTGCAGAGTGAAGGGATCTTATGTTGCGTGCATTAAATACTAGATGTAACTTTTGACACGAATCTAGGATTGTAGCCCCACTTTTACAACAGTATCCATTTATGTGAAGCCTAGACGGTGACGCCACATGACCCATTTCGTCGTTGGAAACGGATTAAGGAATATTTTCATAGAATGATTTGTCCCTTTCTCACACATAAAAAACATTGTGGCAAAAGGAGAAATTGCTCGTTTTGAGCAATTTCTTCTTTTGTCACTATGTTTTCAAACAATATTCTGCATTAGACGACAAGCAGTACTACGATTAAAGGTATTGAATAGAATTGAAAACAGTGTGAGGAAAGGAGATATTGCTTATGAAGCAATGTTTTCACTATTTGAAAGTCTTCCGACTCAAATGCGTGTTAATACGTTGATACGTAGGAAAGGGTTTTTCGTCGGTTGACAATTCTCATTATTACGGAGTCGAAATCATCCACGCGTCTCTTGAATTATGGTACTTTTGCCATTAATTGTTGTATAAATGAGTACCGTTCCACCGATAGTTGGATCTAAGCTAAGTCTATATCGAGGGCTTGGCGTGAAACGGTTGTAACACAAATTTGTATTTTTTTCCCCCAAGGTTAATCACCTCACCATAAAGTCTTTATAAGCGTAAAATCATTTGTTTTGGTAAACATTGGAAATTTAGGTGCCATTGCTCGTTCTGAGCAATGGCACCTAAATTTGCATTGTTTACAAAGGGGTCAAAATTGCCCCTAAACCAGGGTTTTCAAAATAGGTTTTTAGTTACAACCGTTTCACGCCAAGCCCTCGATATTTCCTATCTAGTGAGACCGTGCGAATTCACAGGCTCGCCTGGTTGTGCATTGTTCGCACTAGCAACAAGATCCCAAATCGCTTGAAGCCGTTCATTGGTCTGAGAATGATAATGCTTTACTGCGACACTGATTAAAATATTGGACACAAATAACACAGACTGGTTCGAGTCAACACAATAAAGCGAATGACCTTATCAATTAAACTAATCAACCTTAGTGTAAAGTTTGTAAACCTATTAACATTACATCGATTGCGAAAAAAGCTTTAAGCTTATATTAATCACGCTCGATGTCTGCTTCCTGGAGAGATAACCAGTACTCGCGCCGTTTTCGTGAGAAAAACCCAAAGGCAGAACCCGCCAAAGGCAGAACCCGCTCATCACGGGATTCGAACCCGGGTCCTTTGGAACGAGAGGCCGACGCTCTACCCAGTACTGCACCACTGTCTTCCACTAAACCTTGCTATTATTACTAGTTGCCATATTGTCATAACTTATGTGTGGTTTTAACAATTTGATGAGAGGCTTCGTCTAGTCCCGGTAACTCAGTCGGTAGGGAAGCAGGCTATCAATTCAGGAGTTCGAACCGGAGCTCGACCAACATACTCTCTAACGTTTGAGAAAAAGCCAATGCTTCGTCATTCAGCAATTGCATTCCAGGCTATTGAGAAAATATGCCATTTGTTAGGAAAATACTGTTGTGTAGAGTAGTTGTGTGAGAAATCCAGGAACTGGTCGACCTGATATGAATTAAAAGTGTTGCAAACGTCGTTAAACATCAAGCAATAAATGATGATATATTCAACCTAAAAAGGGTGATCCAATTTTATCATCCAGTTTATATTCCTTCAGGGGCGTGATTACGACCGCAATATTTATCAGTTATATCCTAGCGAGGCTAGATGTGGGAGATTTCGAGACGTCCTTTGAGACCATGTGTCAATGCGATAATAGAACCTGTTTGGATAATAAGTCGGGTCAGGCAACATCGGTATTATCGTGCGTAAAACTACCCTGGGAATTATTATAATGGTTTTTTTTGTAGACTTTACGTGATCTCCAACAGTATTTCAGTTATATAACGGCTAGAGAACACGTAGTGATCATCAACAATTATCACTAGGCAACAGTGGATGCCATGGAATAATTGCTATGTTGACTTTACAAGAGTGGTGCACACCCATTTTTATCGCATGTCAAACTGCATTGTAAATCATTGTATTTATAGGATTGTACTGGAATGGTTCATTCGTGTTATCGCATATAAAACTACCTTGTAAATGTTTTGTAATGATGGGCTTTATTGGAATAATTGTTCATCCGTGTTTTCGCAAGTTTAACTACCCTTCAACGTATTGTGGTAAAGAATCTTTCTTGGAACTGTTCGTCCGTGTTATCGCATGTTAAACTTCCATATAAAGTATTGTAATGATGGTGTTTTACTGGAATGGTTCAGCGATGTTATCCCATGTAAAACTATCATGTAAATTGTTGCACTGATTGGCTTCATCCGTGTTTTCGAATGTAAAGCTACCCTGTAAATTAATGCACTGATTGGCTTCATCCGTGTTATTGCATGTCAAACTATCCTGTAAATTAATGCACTGATTGGCATTACCGGAATGGTTCATCCGTGTTTTTGTATGTCAAACTATCCTGTAAATTATCGCACTGATTGGCATTACTGGAATGGTTTATCCGTGTTTTTGCATGTCAAACTATCCTGTAAATTATTGCACTGATTGTCTTTACTGGAATGGTTTATCCGTGTTATTGCATGTTAAACTATCCTGTAAATTATTGCACTGATTGGCATTACCGGAATGGTTCATCCGTGTTATTGCATGTTAAACTATCCTGTAAATTATCGCACTGATTGGCATTACTGGAATGGTTTATCCGTGTTTTTGCATGTCAAACTATCCTGTAAATTATTGCACTGATTGGCTTTACTGGAATGGTTTATCCGTGTTATTGCATGTTAAACTATCCTGTAAATTATTGCACTGATTGGCTTTACTGGAATGGTTTATCCGTGTTATTGCATGTAAAAATACCCTGTAAATTATTGCACTGATTGGCATTACTGGAATGATTTATCCGTGTTATTGCATGTCAAACTATCCTGTAAATTATTGCACTGATTGGCTTTACTGGAATGGTTTATCCGTGTTATTGCATGTCAAACTATCCTGTAAATTATTGCACTGATTGGCATTTCTGGAATGGCTTATCCGTGTTTTTGCATGTCAAAATATCCTGTAAATTATTGCACTGATTGGCATTACTGGAATGGCTTATCCGTGTTTTTGCATGTCAAAATATCCTGTAAATTATCGCACTGATTGGCATTACTGTAAAGGTTTATCCGTGTTTTTGCATGTTAAACTATCCTGTAAATAATTGTACTGATTGGCTTTACTGGAATGGTTTATCCGTGTTATTGCATGTAAAAATACCCTGTAATCTATCGCATTGATTGGCTTTACTGGAATGGTTCATCCGTTCTTTCGCATGTAAAACTATCATGTAAATGATTGCATTAATTTAGCTTTATTGGAATGGTTCATCCGTGTTATTGCATGTTAAACTATCCTGTATACTATCGCATTGATTGGCTTTACTGGAATGGTTCATCTGTGTTATTACATGTTAAACTATCCTGTAATCTATCGCATTGATTGGCTTTACTGGAATGGTTCATCCGTTCTTTCGCATGTAAAACTATCATGTAAATGATTGCATTGATTGGCTTTATTGGAATGGTTCATCCGTGTTATTGCATGTAAAACTGCCCTCTAAATTATTGCATTGATCGGCTTTACTAGAATGGTTCATCTGTGTTTTATCGTATATAAAACTACCCGGTAAGTTTTTGCATTGATTGACTTTACTGAAATGGTCAATCCGTTTTATCGCATGTAACACTACCCTGTAACATATTGCATTGATGGGAATTTACTGGAATGGTTCATTCGTGTTACGAATGCAACAAAGTAGACCTGTCACGAGTTATACAATTGAAGGTTTCAACTTCTTTTCTGTGTACACATCGTTTCATAATTGCTCATGTTTATGAAAGCTTACCCCCACCCAACCTTTGTGTCAATGTACATGTGTTATTTTCCATTATATTCATATTCTTTCTTTTTTTTATTATTACAATGCACATTGTAAAACAATAGTCTTAGTCTGATAAAAAATTCATCAATATCACTGTATCTTTGCACAAAATATCTTGTCATATTGTCAAGTATGCGGTCGATTCAACGTATGATTTGATGATGAAACATCAAAGTCACTGTATAGTTTCACAAAATATCTGGTTGTATTGTCAAGTATACAGTCGATTCATATATAAATATATAATATGTTTTTCTTTTATTACAAGAGAAAGAGATAAAGCGGTGATCCAGAATTTCGTAACCATTACACTGTGTCATATGATCATCTTATTTAATTTAATCCAGACTTAAACTTGGCTGCAAAAGCAAACAAAAGACAGTAGCATCACTAGCAAAACATGTACAGCGAAGTAATTCGATCTTATTTCAACGATATTGTGTCACGTATAAACTGAATAAAGAGAAACTCACTAATAAGTTCACGTTAGGGAGCATCAATTGCCAAATCAAATGTCTGTTGTGTCAACTAATTAAAGGATAAATTTGATTTCTAACTCCTACATCACAAGTAAGTTTAACTCTTTGATTCAAATACGATCAACAAGATCTCATAGCGGTTGATACCGGGGTACCAGATATTGCAAACCAAGGAACATCCGGTGTCTTCCGTCGAAGTTTAGTCTTAAATAACGTAATGTATACACTCTGTAAGGTGACATGGAGTTACAAATGATACCAGTACTACGTATGCAGGGTGTTGTTCTGTTAATTAGTAACCACTTACATAATGTTATGATTTTGATTAAGTTTTAATTGAAGATTTACCGCCGCTTGGTGGTGTAGTGCTAGCGGGTCGTCGCAGGTTCAATCCCCGGCCGGGCGATACGAAATACTTACGCCGTGATATAAAAAGTGTTGAAAACAGCGTAAAACACCGTACAAACGAACGTTACGATCCATATCTCAGTCCGACCTAGTTTTGATATAGGCAAACGTCTGTGTCATTATAATTGATTTCCCCATCATTTTAAAAATTTCAAGGTGACAGTTGCGTTTGCGCGACGTTCTTATATTCCCTTTACGTACATGTATGTCTACTAGGAGTACGTTGTCACCATCTTGCAATTTCTTCTTTTGTCACAATTTTTTAAAAAGCAGTATGCTGCAGGTGCGTCAGGTTACGCCTGTGTAATTATGGAATAGAATTTTAAAAATTGTGACAAAAGGATGAATTGCTCATCATGAGCAATTTCTTCTTTTGTCACCATGTTTTAGAAAAAATCCTTCTGCTGTAGAAAGTGCGTCGGGTTGCGCTTGCAAAGGGGAAAGAGTTAAGGTACGTCATGTAACACCTTTATCTCATCTCAGGGGAGGTTTTGAGACACATGTGCCCTGTCAGTCAGTAAACCGTCAAGTATAATAACATTCAAAAGGACCCACGGAATGACCTCTATACCTTTAATATGTATACTTTCATCAGGTACTTAAAGTGTTGCATAAAATGTATGCAAACGTTTTGATGGACTACATATGTTACATGGTATTCCTCTCATGCACACCGTTGTTAGACGACTCATAAAATAATTATGGTAAATTCGTCTTCTTCCACAATATTTTCGACAATATTCCAAGGATATGTTTCCAGTATGAAGATTCAAGTAAGACGAGGTTTGGTTTATTAACACAGTTTGGTAAGGACAGACCAAGGTTGACCAAACGCCTTTGTTTTCGCGTGACAATTCATCTATATTTCCTTCTGTTTTTATTAACAATTAACTCTTTCACTATCGCATTTCACGAAGTCGACTCTTCCATGTTGAAAATTGGACCACTCCATCTTTCGACCAACAGGAAATTTGGTAAAATTAATTGGCTAAGTGGCAAACAATGCAGATTCAGAAACTGCATTGTTTACATGTATGATATGTATGATGTCCGACCGGATCGGGGTGTCGTGGGGTGGGGTGGGGGGGGGGGGGGGGGGGGTAGTCGGGCACGGGTCCTATGAGCCCCCGCTAAATCCGCCTCTTCATTTGCCACGCTTTTTCTTTGTGTGACTTCTTTCGTGTGGTGGGGGGAGTCGGGCATGGGCCCTATGGGCCCCCGCTAAATCCGCCACTTCATTTACCACGCTTTTTCTTTGTTTACCATTAATTTTTCGACGCACGGGCCCTACGGCCCCCGTTTAATCCGCCACTGTATATCTCACGTGACTTCTTTCTTTTTTTTCGTTCCTCTTCGCGAATGTTAATAAATTTAACAAGCGTCCATATTTGACCTCTCGGCGCATTAATTTCTAAAACATTTCTTAAACTTATATTGGAGTACTCACGACTTAAGTTTTTCACTGTTGTTCCAACAACATTAAAATGATATTTATGGGGGAGATCCTAACCTTTTAAATGCAGTTTTGTTGAATCCATGATGAACTATTTTTCTCGCGCATTTTTTCTCGCGTTGTTTGGTGCTAACAGCAATTGGCATGCTGCCAAATCCGAAAAAAGAATGGTATTACTACTATGACCAGGGGCTAAAGCCCCAGGCCAAAAACAAGTTTAAACTTAATATGGACTGAAGATGTTCTACCTAGTTAATGTATTATATCATTTACATGTACTCTTAATATAAATGCTAGTGTTTTTTTTTAATATACTCTAAATAAAGGTAAGATTACAGAGGATAGTTTGAAGAAGTCAGAAGAGGAGGAGAACTGGAGGAAGAACGGAAGCTGTGATTTGACTTCATATTTGTGTTAATAATAAAATAGTCTGTACGTACCAGCACAAATCACAGCCAAGGAATGAGAGTAGAAAGTTTGGTAAGAGTGAGAACAAATTAAAGTCATAACAGTTTAGATAAGGTAGATAAGTATGGATGGGGTAATTACAAATAATGAAAAGACTAGAAAGTGAGTGGAAGATGATTTTATATACAGGCTGAAATTTATTCAACCCCTGTAAATGTTATGAGATGTTTATTAGTTATAGTTGTTATGCATTTTTAGTAAAATGTAGATGTTATGGAATATCTTGTAAACTCAAGATTTTAAATGAATGCCATATACGTTTTAGGTTATACATGATGTATTGTCATTAACGGTTATAATACGTCTGAAAAACGGCATATGTAACGAACGTTTGGTGAGAATGTTACAGTTACTAGCTATAGTGTAGAAACGTATATGATTTATTCTTAGAAATATTTTCACAACGCTCCTTTGTTGATAGTTGATGGTTAAAGTGATATGCTATTCAATTATGGAAATACATGTATACATCTACCGATGAAAAGTTTTCGTACTTTGTTTCGTCTTTATTTTCACAAAATATATCTTACATTAGTCACTCACCAAGAGGAGATATTTTCTATTCTTAGAAAACCTTCCCGGAACAGAAATGCGTACAAGAATCATGATTTACTGCAAGACAAAAAAGCATGGTCATAAATATATCAACGAACAATACATTGTTATGATGGTACTCTCTCTTTTCTCATACTTTCATAGTCGTCCGCATTGAAACAGAAACAGAAACATACCTATAAAATCTTTCTTGAACGTCAGCAGTTTCATTTTGATACGTAGTTAAAAAAGTATTATGGAACAAGAGAGAATTGCTCGATTTAAAATACTATAAAGCCGTCTGCTGCAGACGCATTTAACAGTGTCTGTATGAGGTAAAGGGTCATGCTTTACGCAGACGTCTCAGAAATCGAGCCAACACCTTCTCTGGTCTATGTTTGTATTCCCAAACGAATGTTTCTTGACATTTATGTTCCGGAAGACCAGATACGTAATCATGTTTTCGAACGAAATGAGAAGACTAGGTAGCTACAACCCGTTCCAACTGACTGTGTAGTTTCAATCTATATAACCTTCAGGGACGTGCTCTATGTCTTCTCACATTTCGTTAAAGCCATTTAACACTTTTCCACATGCAGAGCCATTTTGACGTATCTCTTACAGACGACTTTAGAAATCAAAGTACTGAAAGTACTCAAATGCGGGGGATGTGGGCTCTATAGTATTAACAAGATTTTCCTTCAATTTGACCTAATGACGTATTTTTTGACCCAACATGACCAATGTTAGAACTTGACCTAGATATCATCAAGAAAAACATTCTGATAAAGTTTCAACATGCTCTAGCTAAAAATGCAGTATCCAGAGTGTTAACAAGATTTTCCTTCAATTTGGCCTATTGACTTAGTTTTTAACTCGGCATGACCCATATTCAAACTTGACCTAGATATCATTTAGATAGATGGCCTAGTGACCTAGTTTTTGACCCAATGTGACCCATATTCGATCTTGACCTGGATATCATTAATACAAACATTCTGGAAAAAAATCAAAATGCTGAAGCAAAAATTGCGGCCTTTAGAGTGTTAACAAGCTTTTCGTTCAATTTGACCTAGTGACCTACATTTTGACCCATCATAACCCATGTTCAAACTTGATCTACATATCATCAAGACGAACATTCTGATAAAATTTCAACATGCTTTAGTTGAAAATAAGGCCTCCAAAGTGTTAACAAGATTTTCCTTCAATTTGGCCTAGTGACCTAGTTTCTGATCCAATATGACCCATGTTTAAACTTGACCTAGAAATCATCAATACAAACATTCTGACCAAATGTCAAGCTGCCTTAGTAAAAATTTGCGGCCTCTAGAGTGTTAACAAGCTTTTCCTTCAATTTGACCTAGTGACCTACGTTTTGACCCGACATGACTCATATTCGAACTTGACTTACATAATCAAGACAAAGTTTCAACATGCTCAAGTTGAAAATGTGGCCTCTAGAGTGTTAACAAGATTTTTCTTCAATTTGACCTAGTGACCTCAAATAACCCAGTTTCGAACTTGTCCAAGATTTGATGGAGATCAATTTTCTGATAAACTTTCATGAAGATCCGATGCAAAATGTAGCCTGTAGAGTGTTAACAAGGGAAAATATTGACGTATTTCCATATTTTACATTGCAGGGATAAAAGGTTTTTTGAGCTACCCGCTTTCAAGCTACTCGTTTTCCATATATTTAAAAGAAACATTTAAAATCCTTATGTCTAATTTAAATTTCTAAATTATGTATACAACTTCATGGATTAAAACTTACAATTGTGTACGTTTACTTTGTATAATGTGCATACTGTTTAGCTTGTTGTGAAACGTATTTAACTGATCCCTGGACAATCAAGAAAATATTTCCATTTTGAAAAACCGGAGGGCAGCACAAAAAAATTGCAAATTTACACTTCCTGAAAGCTGGGCATGACAATATACGGAGGTATTCAGCATAGCTGAATCCCCCGCACAAAAATGAAGCAGAAGGATAATTTGCTCATAAACAAAAATGAGCCGAGCTATTCGAAAACCGACCCTCGGAAGCTTTATTACTTCCACTTGCAGATGCATTTTTATCCACCTATAGCAGACGAATTTTGTGAAAACGTTTTACAGTTGTGTTTAATAATTATTCTTGTATTTACAGAAAATAATCCATTGCTTTACCTAGATGCATTCGAAGTCGTATGCTGAGAGATGTGATGTGTGGGGAGAAGGGGCTGAGTAGGTTGTCTTCCCAATTAAATCCTATACCTGCTTCTATATGCGTTTCATGTAATTCCCATGACAAGAAAATAATGCAATTTAATAACAGGGTCGTAGCCCCCTTTAGGCACTGTAGGCACGTGCCTACACATTATTTCTCAAAAATCTCCAAAATACAGCTGCGGCGATAGACATCTGCGTAATGTATCGACCAGATCAGCCTGCGCTGTCCGCGCAAACTGATCCGGCCGACACATTCCGTCTTAGGGGGATAAATGTATAGAGTAGTGATTCCTGAAACAGAAAATCCACAGGAGGCGAAACGTGTCTATCCGGGTAGGCCTGTGTGGCATGCTAAGGCTGATCCAGGTCAATACTTTACGTAGAGTCCACAGTGCTGATTTTCTCACGAGACGGCCTACACATTGATTATTGCAAAGCTACGCCCCTGAATAAGATCATAATCATGAAACACAGAGGCGCATGCTGACCTGTGTATTCAATGTTCGCAATTTCAGGTTTCAAATCAGGTTTCTAGTACATTGACAAAGATTGTCATAACAGTGTTGAATCTCTGGGACCCCGTCCATTTATAAAACTTAGGTCGCATGATTATTTGAGCCGTCCTGCGATAAATACAAAATTATGGACTCTGCGTAATGTATCGACCCAGATCAGTCTGTCCGCGCCGACTGATCCGGGCCGACACATTCCGTCCCAGGGGGATAGAGTTAAAGAGTGATGATTCCTGAAACAGAAAAACCACAGGAGGCGAAAAGTGTCTGCCCAGATTAGCCTGCGCGGTATGCTTAGGCTAATCCGGTTCGATACTTTACGCAGAGTTCTTAATGTTGGTTTTCTCGCGGGACGGCTCATTTTACCTTCTTTACCTTGTCTGCGAGACCTGTTATTAGGCATTTGCCTCGCTTTTGTCCGTTTCATATGTTTTTTTGACGAGCCCGCTTCCGGTCCATCAAAATATGGTACAAATTTAAAAAGATACATTATTCCATGTATTATTTAAAAGATTGTTAAACTATTTACACTCTTTGCGTCTACAACATGTTCTGGCAGTTTGTTCTGGCAGTGTGTTCCATTGAGCTACTATTCTCTGGGAGAAGAAGTACTTTCTTGCATTAACTCTTTCCCTCATATGACAATTCTGCAGCAGACGACTTTGAACGTATTTTGTCATAACATAGACAATCTCCATAATTGAATGGATAACCTATGACAAAAAGTGGAAAACATTGTGACAAAAGGAGAAATTGCAATTTCTTTTGTCACTATGTTTTCAAAAAGCCGTCTGCTGCAGAGGCGTCAGAAAGCGTCTACATGAGGGAAATGGTTAAGACGGCAGTGTGTTTTGTATTACTTAAATCTGTGCCTTTAGAAGTGTTGAAGTTACGTGGAAATAGCTTTTGGTGATGACCTTATCGATCGTGTTTAACCTTTTCCTACAACAATTATGCAGCAGACGACTTTGAACACATTTTGACAAAAAATAGAAAATCTCTTTAATTGAATGGATAACCTATGACAATAAAAGCGCCAATGGCACAGTAGTGGCGATCGTATGGAAATAATGTTAGTTTGCCAGAATGTTGTCTTGGTGATTTTTTAGTTACGTTCTGAAAATGGTCATGATGTGTTCAAAATTAGGCCATTCCAAAGTTATTAAAAATCTAGTTTTAGCTCATTAGAATGGCTATTTGTAATCTAAATTGTACGGGTAATCACATGTTTATCACCAGGTCGCTAGGCCATCTTAAGATAAAATATTTTTTACACTTTAGAAAAGACTAAATTATCAAGAAAGGAGAGAAAACAGTATCCATTAGTTTGGTGTTTGTTTCAATGATGTCCGATATTAAACAGGTCTGTTCAATTTAGTCCCTTCACATTGCATGATTGAGGGTTGTCAGAGACATATCAACACAGTGTATTTATATGTCGCTGAGGTTGTTAAACTGCTTCGAATAATGTGAGAGCAAAAACAAACACAAAACTGCTCAAAAAGCACAATTTCACTATTTGCCAAACTGTTCAATTTATAAAAATATAGGCATATATTATAATGCTCGATCTCCAAACTAAATTAGGCTACACTTTCAGCATTGATTGCTAATTGACTCTAGAACGTGCAGACGTGTATACATAACGTGTGTACACACTGACATCGTGTGTCCTTTAACCCTTTGTAAACCAGTCTTATCATCTAGACGCTTTCATATATTTAAACAACTACAAAATAAAGCGTTTATAATATTGAGATTTAAGAACACCAGTATCGCGAGCTATTTATAGAACCTTTTGGAATTTCCAGATTTGAGTATCATCAGAGTTATTTGCCGTTATTTGCAAGGCAGAACGCGCAATGATATTTATTATCTGCTTAATCATGACTAAGATAATATTTACATATTTTAACTCTATGTATAATGTCTCGATAAAACTCAAATATTAGTAACAATCCGGTACCAAAGTAGCACTGACATAATTACTATTAATCACATCTCTGCATCAATGATGGAACTATAACGGATGTGAGTAAATTAGTTTGCAGTAAGCAAAAAAAATATCAACCGATTGTTCAAAACCGACTATGTAAATATTTTTCGTTGTTGTTGTTTCTGTTAGCATTGTGGCGATTGTCAAATCAATCGCCACAAAAAGTGGAAAACATTGTGTCAAAAGGAGAAATTGCTCGTTTTGAGCAATTTCTTATTTTATCACTATGTTTTCAAAAAGCCGTCTGCTGCAGAGGCTTCAAAAAGCGTCAATATTTGGGAAAAGGTTAAGATTTTGAATGTTTCCATCATGTCGGATCTGCATCGCCTGTATTGTAGGGTAGGCAGCCCCAGTTGTTTTAGTTTTTCCTGGTATGTATAAGATTCTTTAGTGTGGGACTTATCAATGTGGCATGTTTTTGTACGTTCTCCAACATAGTAGCTTCCGTTTTCTTGATTACAGACCATACAGCTTACAGAACATGCACAAGAGTCCCAAGAGATTTTGGATTAATATTGATATATGTAAAAAAGATGCAATTTAATATTATTCATTTAACAAAGCTTTCCAGGCACAAAAAACAATGAACTGTTACAATAACATTATCGTTTTCAACATTCTGATAAGCGTATGATATTGAATTATTCTTAAATGTTTAGAGCCCACTTATTTCAACTCCCTATATAGCGATTTCATAGTTCCGAATCACCAAATAACACGGAACTACTTTAACATCTAATATAAAAGCGCTTGGGATTTCGCCGCTATGCAATTAGCCGTGCTTTATATATTTTATGTACATATACTACATACAATTGAAGTTTAAAGCTAATTGGTAAATGTAGTAGAAACGATTCTGGTATAGAAGCTCCTTGTTCAGTGCAGTTATTGTACTTTTATTATAAGATCTTTCTTATATCTTTAAATATGTGTGTTAGAACACAGGCGTCCGAATTTCTATTACTATATTTTCTATACGCTTTGATAAAAATGATCGTAATGGTAATTTTGGGAATCCCGCACGTGTTACTATAAATAGCCCCTCTATACGTCCATATAGTGTAATAATAATGACTAGGTGTGCAATATAGAGAGACTTTTTGTGTATTTTAACGAGGTATTGTGTGATTTTCCGCATTTTTTGCTGTAATAGAAATTCGGACGCCTGTGGTTATAATTTGATTCGGTAAGAGTAAACATCTCGGGTCCTGGTTCGAATCAAAGTCGGTTCATACCAGATACTTTTTATATTTTAATGAAGAAATTGTAGTACTGACTTCCCTCCTTGTCGCTCAAGGTTGTGGATATTGCATTATGATTGATGCATGGATGTGTGGATCATCATACAGACAGTAATATTTAACCTGGATAAGCCGTGATATAACTGTGTTTCTGTTAACCCATTACTTCACACAGACGTCATTTGACGCCTGCTGTTTCAGACGACTTTTGAACACATTGCAATAAAAAGGTGAAATTGCTCTAAACGAGCAATTTCACCTTTTAATGCAATATTTTCAACTCTTTATCAATATAAATCTTTCAGTTTTCAAGATTGGTGAAATTGTTTGTCTGATGATTGTAAAGCAGACGACCTATGAAAAGTCATGTGAAGTAATGGGTTAAAAGAGGCAATCGCCATACACAAATGATAAATCAAAATCAAAATCAAAAATCATTTAATCCTTTAGACAGCAGACGGCAGTTGAATAATTTGGGTTAACGCGGTTTTCAACATTTTGTTCAGCCATATCACGGCGATTAGTTCAACGACTCATATGTATTGGCTTTCTCACACGAGTCTTTCTCTTTTCAAGCAACTGGCTGCTTTTCCACATATACTGTTAGCCAATTGGTGGAATATATATTGATAAGACAAGTTCGTGTCTTGACCAAGAATTGTAAAATGATAGCAGACATGCGAATACATCATTTGGATTACTTCACTCGACGATTGATAGATACTGCATTTTCCTGAAGATTCGTGAACATTATTTTTAATACCCTTTACAATTGCAACGTTTTCGCATGACCATAATACAGAATATACAGAAAGTATGCATATATATATTCTATATGAAATAATAATGAGCCATTCCATGAGAAAACAACATTATATCGACCCAGATCAGCCTGCGCAGTCCGTATAGGCTAATCCGGGCCGACACATTCCGTTTCAGGGGGAAAGAGGTATAGAGTAATGATTCCTGAAAAAGAAAATCCACAGGAGGCGAAAAGTGTGTCAAGATTAGCCTGCGCGGCATGCTTAGGCTGATCCGGGTCGATACTCTATGCAGAGTCCACAATTTTGGTTTTCTCGCGGGACGGCTCAAATAGTCAGCCGAAAATACATATCACCTCCACACTATTCTTGTAAGGGTTGTACCTTCTTAGTTCTAGTCGTTGTTTTCGCCCGTGTCAGTTCTAGAATGATCACATGGTTACACATTGTGACTGATCGCTTAAACATATCAAAGCACTGAAAGTGTTGACAGCAATGGGCTCTCTACAGATCAAGAATGTCAGTTGGACATGCATTACCGATCAGCCTATCACGAACCATTAATTATGTCAGTATATTGAGTAACATTGGTGTTAAACGCACTCTAGTGTATACCCGAAATGGATGTAAACAATCAGAAGAATGGATAGGATCGAAAGCAAACACCTTCATGTTGAGTATATGCCAACTATCAATGTAATTCATTTAAATTAAAGTAGTACAATGCATGTTATTGCACATCATTCATCATGGTGTTTGTATTATTGAACGACAGTGTGTGATAAATGCCATTTTGATTGCCCAACTGCAAAACGCATGAAGTGATTCCGTGTATAGTTGCTTAGCAACAGACTAGTAAAATACAGAAAATTAATAACAAACTTTATAAACAAAACTCAGTAGCTAAAACAGTTACATCAGTTGCATACATATGACCCTAACTCGGGTAAGATACAAGTTCCAGTATATATTAATGTGAGCAAGGCATACACTTGTTATGTTGGATAAAATGTCGGTTTGGTTTTTCTGATCTCAAATATACACAATTGTGCGAATTTTATGATCCATCAACAATAAAGTTTGGGTGAAAATGTGGCCCTGTTTTGAACTTGATATACCCGTATCGAAGTTCTGCATTAATACCAAAACACCATTCTGCTAAGAATCGTGCCCTGGATATACCCGTGTGGAAGTTCTGCATCAGTACCAGAACAGCATCTTGGTATGAATTGAGCCCTGGATATACCCGTATGGAAGTTCTGCATCAGTACCAGAACTCTATCCTGCTATGAATTTAGCCCTGAATATACCCTTATGAAAGTTCTGCATCAGTATTC
The DNA here is from genome assembly GCA_031761405.1 of Serripes groenlandicus. Lineage (NCBI taxonomy): Eukaryota > Metazoa > Mollusca > Bivalvia > Cardiida > Cardiidae > Serripes > Serripes groenlandicus. The sequence goes on along the minus strand of JASEVX010000005.1, from coordinate 15,455,960 downwards.
TGCATTGTGACTATAATAATAATAATAATAATATCATTATTTAATGAAGGTTAAATATTAAGTTGTATTTTGATGAAAAAGAAAATAATCTTATCAAGCATATGGCCTTCAACTTATATATACATCTATACTCATTCATACACACACGCACACGCACACGCACATACACACATACAAAATACACATACATATATGTATACAAATACATACCCATATACTTACATACACATACATATCCTCATAGCCTACATACATATATAACTATATACAGACACGCATACATAACATTTAACTTGTTATCAACTTCGCGACAGACACTCAGTAGCTTGTAGACTTAATATGACACAATTTCATTATAACTGATAGACTTATATAAACTCAATACTTCAGTTAATTTGTTTTATATGTTTCCTTAAACGTGTAAACGCTTAGTGATGCTCGTATGTCATTCCATATAGATTTGCTATATTTGATGTGAATGTAAGCAACGTCATTCATCTTCTAAAATATCAAAATGATAAGTGGGAGGGTAGCCAGGTGCCTGATGAAATACAGTCCGAAATAGACACGAAGAACGTCGTTTATTGAACAATTACTGGAATAGTGTTGAAAACGGTATTAACCCTTTCCCTCATATAGACGCTTTCTGACGCCTCTGCAGACGGCTTTTTGAAAACATAGTGACAAAAGAGGAAATTGCACAAAACGTGCAATTTCTCCTTTTGCCACAATGTTTGCCACTTTTTGTCATAGGTTATCCATTCAACTATGGATATTTTCTATGTTTTGACAAAATAAGTTCAAAGTCATCTGCTGCATAATTGCCGTATGAGGGAAAGGGTTAAACTCCAATTTGTTTTCCCGAGCTGTACTTGTTCCATATTTCTCCTATATTTATACTCAAAGTGACCGCTGACTCGTCCTTATAAAACAACATTTTACTGACAGAACAATATTTACGTGTGGGATTAATATTGCCTTCTTTTGATCAACCCTTTCTCACATACAACACATCTGCGGCAGACGACTTTGAAAGTATCTAGGCAAAAATACTAAAAACTGACAATAAATGAAAGAATACTTATTGTGATAGTGTTTAAAACATTGTAGCAAAAGGGAAATTTGCTCTTTTTGAGCAATTTCCCCTATTGTCACAATGTTTTCAAACTGCAGAGGCGACGGAAAGAGTCTGCATGAGGGAAGGGTAAATTAAAGTGAATTATTCTACAACAGTTACTCTTTTCTCAAAACTGTAGTTTTATAATAAATGAAACTTATTTTATTATTTTATTTAAAATCCACCATATCTCTTTAAAACCATCTTTCCGGACTTCACTTCATACAAACCTGAGAGTATGCATTATCACAACATTTGATCAACCATTTCAGATTTCATAAAAAAAGACGTATTATGGAAACATACTTGCACGTGAAATGACCCACATATCACGAACATTTAGGCCAGCAAAGATGTAGATCAACCTATGCATCTACACAGCGTGTTAAGGGTCTTCCAAGTTTCAAAAGTCGTCTGCTGAAGATGCGTAAGGACATGTATGCATTATCACAACATTTGATCAACCATTTCAGATTTCATAAAAAAAGACGTAATAGGGAAACATAATTGCACGTGAAATGACCCACATATCACGAACATAGCAGGCCAGCAAAGATGTAGATCAACCTGTGCATACACACAGCGTGTTAAGGGTCTTCCAATTTTCAAAAGTTGTCTGCTGAAGATGCGTAAGGACATGTCTGTATGTGGGAAAGGGTAAACAAAGGGGGCTTATTCCTCATCTCTATTCAAGTAAAGTCTAATTCGAAACAACAATAAAAGTAGCCACCAATAACACTTGGACATATAACGTACCGAGTCACGATAATCGTCATATCTCATACTAGCTTAACCCTTTCCCTCATACGGCAATTCTGCAGCAGACGACTTTGAACGTTTTTTGTCAAAAAATAGAAAATCTCCATAATTGAACGGATAACCTATGACAAAAAGTGGAAAACATTGTGGCAAAAAGAAGAAATTGCACGTTTTGTCTCCATGGTATCCAGGACCTTTGAGTTAGCATAACGCCTGACTCGCTGGTGTCAGTATAAATGGACCAGTAGAACTGGTACTTTACCAAGGAAACGTCGTGATATAACTGAAAATATGTTGAAATCGTCGTAAAGAACACCAAACAAACTCTGCACGGCATCAATTCCGGGTTCGTTGCTACTTTCATATGCCCGAGACCCCTCTGTAATTAATCTAAAGTAAGGATAATCCGTTGCTTCGTACAAATTATCGGAACGGTGCGATTCGACAAATCGATGTTTTCAATCAATGTGCCATTTATCATTCAGGTCTGGTTTTCTGACAGTCTATTATAAATCTCTACGGTGTATTGACAACTTGTGCGAAACACTGAAAACCAGCAAAATATTATTAATTGAGGTTCTCATTTATTACCCTTTCCAACATACATATGACTTCTAGTGCCCCTGCAGCACACGACTATTGGAAATAGTGTGACAATAGGAGAAATTGCACAAATCGAACACTTTCTACCTTTGCCGCGATGCTTTCAACTAAAATATTCAGAAAATAGAACTTTCGTTTAAACATATTCTTTCATATTTTTGCCTCGATCATTTCAAAGTCGTCTGCTACGGCTTGTATTATACGAAAAAAAAACCATGAATGGGTTTTTTCGCTTATAGTTAACAGGTGTGAGATTTTTTTTTTTTTTTTTTTTTTTTTTTTCAATAACCCATGAAGCTTTCTGAAATGAAACTGGCCAAATCCATGGGGGCCGCCATTTTGGGTATGTATAAAATGAGCCGAGAAACACGGATTGAAAAAAAATTATTGTCGTCTTTTTAATATTTTTTTTTAAATCGATAATTTGGGTATGTATAAAATGACACGAAAAACACTGATTTTTTAAATTATTGTCGTCTTTTTAATATATTTTTTTTTTAAATCGATATTTATTAAAGTGCTGTGTTTTGGGGGAATTAACATTAAAAATAAATGGAACTCTGTAAGAAATATGTTTTCCCGTTCGTCAAAAAAACGACAGCATTAGACTTCTACCCCTGAACCTAAATGTTGACTGTATCGTATCCAAAGAAGGACGTGACGTCATTTCCGTAACACTTCATCTTGGCGTAACGTCAATGGAGCGACGTCGTTTCCCGCAAAAAAGTGGTATCAACATGAAATACCCCAAATTCCTATACATGAGCTATTTATCAAACATTGTGGCAAAAGGATAACTTTCTCATAAGGAGCAATTGTTCTTTTAGCGACAATCTTTCCCTAAATCGTCTGTTGCAAAGGCCTCAGAAACCGTCTCTAATAGGGAAAGGGTTTAGCAGAAATGTGACCCCTTACATCATTTGTTCCAGTCATATTGACTGGTTGAAAAAGGCAGTTGCCAGGTGGCATCAGCAAAGAGCTGATCTTTTTGCTTCTTTACCATAATGCAGGTGATCGATTAAGGATCATCTTGGCCATCATGTTTTAACCTCGTTCATTATAAATGTATTCCTTGATTTTCTGAAAGTCTTTACTTTATTATTTTCTGTTCGTAATAATAGACGACAGCAATACGAATTCCAAATATTTTTTGATAATGCACAAAACATGACATTAACATTATTATTGTCTAGTCAATTACTTATAAATCCTTTTTTATGGCCAAAGTATGCTCTTTAATTTTTGTTTATAATTATCTTGCGTTTTTTCGTAAATAGGTAGCACCTATAGATATATTACGAATATGTTTTGTATGAGGCAAAGGGTTAAACACGAATTTGAATTTAGCAAAATAACCAAATGCTGTAAAATGTGTTGCTTGTTTCTCGTAAAATGTAACATTTTGATAACTGAAAGATTAATATCGAAACATAACGGTATATCACTCTAAACTTCCGGAACTATTTTTGGCTGTTGAAATTCCCTCCCGCGTATTTGTCATACAACGTTTCTTAGAGCGCATGCGTTACTACGCTAGGCTTGACATTTTATGAGTGAAGTCACGAGCTTTCGTTGTAAATGCCGTTTGGAAAACTGAATTATAACGGTGACGTAATTGTTTTAAATGACGTCATGCACGTGCATGACCAACATTTTTGACGTGCGTGTCATGTAACAGCATACTGTTTACCGGTCAAAAACGTTTTGATAGCATAAGACAGTAACAAATTGCCCATGATGAGCATATCACAATTTTAAAAAATTTCATAGACTGTTAATAAAACTGATTTCAAAATGTTGTGTTAGTTGAAAAAATCTAATATTTCCAAAACAAATACAATGGGGAGTAAAGTGAGAATAGTCTACACGTGATTTTATCAAGGAAAGCAACGTCATGTCAAAACATCACAAACAATGAGATATATTTCCTTATTCTAACACTATTGACAATTTCTCGTTTATACGCAAAGAGGGTTTGAGCGTGATATATCACACGGTATATCACTCTAAACTTCCGGAACTATTTTTGGGTATTGATATTCCCTTCTGCGTATTTTTCATACAACATTTCTTAGTGCGCATGTGTTACTACGCTGGGCTTGAATTGTATGAATGAAGTCACGAGCTTTTTTCGTAAATGCCGTTTGGAAAGTTGAATTATAACGGTGATGTAATTGTTTTAAATGACATCATGCACGTGTATGACTAACATATTAGACGCGCGTGCCATGTTACAGCATACTGTTAACCGGTCAAAAACGTTGTGTTAGCACGAGACAGTAACAAATTACCCATGATGAGTATATACAAGTTTGAAAAAGGTATAATAAAAATAAAATGTTCATAGACTGTTAATAAAACTGATTTCAAAATGTTTTGTTAGTTGAAAAAATCGGTGAATAGGCTACACGTGATTTTATCAAGGAAAGCAACGTCATGTCAAAACATAGTTCCCCTTAGTTGTATCCCTTTAAGTTATAACAAACAGTGCTAGAATGGAAATAAATCTCATTTTGAGTGATATACCGGCTCTTATCCCGGCTGTAGCTTTTCCGGGGACTCAAACGAAAATCCCCGGAAAATCCCCGGAGTATTCGGACAACTTTCCAGGGATAATTTGGGATAATCTGACACTTTCCATGGAAACTCCAGCACATTTAAGAGGAAAACCCGGAAACTCCATGGACAAACCGAAACGGTTCTGTGAACATCCTGGAATGGTTCCATGGATCCCGGAGTATTCGGACCATTTCCAGCGTTTCCGCATCTTATCATTAAATTTCATGGTTTTTTCCATGGTTTCCCTGTATTTTCCGTGTATTTTTGTATTTTCTGTTAAGAGTCCCCGGAAAAGCTTCAGGTGGGATATCACGATTTGTCGTTCAGGTGTGTATAAATTAATCATTCAGGCCATTCGGCCTTCGTGATTAATTACTATGCACCTGAACTTCAAATCGTGATATAAGAGCCGGTATAACACTCAAAATGAGATATATTTCCTAATTCATAGAGATATGTTTTTAACGGGCTTAATAAGTTTTCTGTCTACGTTAGAGAGATATCTCCCTAATTTTGAGATAACTTAAAAAGCAAGATATATCTCTAATTTAGAGATATATCTTTATATTGTATAGAGATATCTCTCAGACGACTAAATAACAAAACGGCTTGCCTTATTTTTACGATGAAGTCACTTATTCGACACCTGGGAACACAGTCTCATATTTGTTGACATAAAATATTTTCATTTTGTTTAATCAAAGATCACTTATACCTTATTGTATTAAGTTATTATATAGCCCTTTCCCATACTGAGACGTATCTTGACGCAACTGAAGCAGACAATTTTTGAAAACATTATGATAAAAGGATAAATTGCTCATCATGAACAATTTCAAATTTTGCCACAATATTAACAGCTCACTTATCACACTTTAAATATAGAGATTTTCCATTTTATAACCTAGACGTTTTAAAAATCGTCTGCTGAAGATTGTTGGTATGTGGAAAAGGGATAGCCAGTTGTCGTGGTAAATGTGACTCGCATTATTTGTTTTATTGCGTTGGTTTCGGGAAATCGGGAGGGGGGGTTGCGATTATTTGATACTGAACAAAATCGATGCAGACGCCTACTACATAAATAAATGAGAAATGTAAACAGTACAAACGGACCGGAAATAGTTGTGTAGTTAAAATGGCTTTTCTTCCGCCGCGTGAATTTGTCCTTTTGTATTTAAGATCAGGCTTGAATTTCAAATCGTTCTCTAATCTTTTGTATCATTCGGGAAATTGGATGTCAATCAAATCTAGTTTTTCCCGTTTGTTAAAATGATTAAGAACTATTTTGGGATTTAAAATTTGAATCTTTATGTAAATTTTGTCCCGGTTTATACCTAACTGAATTTACATATTTGTTTTTGAAGTCGGAGCATCGCAGTTTATCAAACAATTTCTATTCAGAAGGCTCACTTGTTGTTTAATCCAGGATATCATCATCCTATAGAACCATCTTGACCTTTTATGCATGACCTTGTCTCAACCCTCTGTGAATCTACAATTCTAATAAGCTTAAGGAACAGCCAAGGTCAGAATATTCTGGCTTGTCGGATGTCCATCATTTCTTGGTTCTGTTTGATGTCGCTATCTAGTACATCTCGTTCGGTGTTAACGTATAGACTGTCAAATAAAACATGAATAAGAATCGACATGTGTAGATTAATAGTATCATCTATAAAATCGAACTGATTGGGTTATAGACCAGTCTAAAACATAACTCTGAGAAGGACGGCAAGTTAGCTATCACTGGATCAGATAATACTGGATCGATGCAATTTTAGAGTTACTACATCACGTACCAAATATTCGTGATGGGGTGGTTTAGATTTTGTCCACACAAACGGCGCGAGTACTATTAAGGTCTAAAAGCAGTCATCGATCATGATCAATTTAAGCTGAAAGCTTGTTTCGCGAATCCCTGTTTAAGTGCAGGTGGTCCGTTTTTAGCACCATACCGTTGTATTTGAAAAGAACCGTATGCAAATTAACTATACTTATTTGGGTTAATTCATTTATGTTTACTTGTTTCGCAAACATAGGTTATAACGGCGCGAGTACTTGTCAGGTCGAGTGGGGGTAAATTTAAGCTAAAAGATTGTTTTGCGAACCCCTATATATGTGCAGGCGGTACGTTTTAACCACCATACCACCGTATCTGAAGGTAAATGTATGCCAATTAACTAGTTTTATTGGGGTTAATTTATTGAGTATTTTGCGGATTTCTAAAACCCCTATATATACATAAAGGTGGAACGTTTGAGCTACCATACCGTTGTATTTGAAGGGAAGTGTATGCCAATTAACTAGTTTTATTGGGGTTAATTCATTTAGTATTTACTGTAAGTTTGACACTAATGAGAGGCTGATCTGTTACTTAGTGCCCCGATAAAACACATGCGAGCTTTAACCCTTTCCCTCATAAGACAATTCTGCAGCAGAGGCCAATGAACATATTTTGTCAAAAGTGGAAAACATTGTGGCAAAAGGAGAAATTGCTCGTTTTGAGCAATTTCTTCTTTTATCACTATGTTTTCAAAAGGCCGTCTGCTGCAGAGGCGTCAGAAAGCGTCTATATGAGGGAAAGGGTTAACACTCTTCACCATGATCGAGCCACATCTGCAGCAGACGAATATTCAACCATTATGGTAAACAGACAGGACATATTGCTTATACAGAGTAAGTCCTCTTTCATTTCTCCACAATGTTTCCTTCCTACTTAATACTAAAATCAAGTCTTACAATCTTTGTACATTTCTTTTTAATGTCTTTATTCTATTAAAAAACATCGTTCGAATTTGGAAGAGTCCACAACTGGTATAATCAGTAAATTGGTTAATCCATTACACACACAACTCTGATTAGTGCCATGTGCTTGTTTTTTGTTCGAAAAGTTCAAATGAGCGGTGCTTCGATAAACCCCACCACATGTTATATTCCACTAGGGTTTATTAAGATCATCCATCGCATTCGCGAAGTCTGATCTAGATCTGCACTGTCTACTTGTAGGTCAAAGAAGCATTTAACCCTTCCCTACATACCGCCTCTGCAGCAGACGACTTTTGAAAACATTGTGCCAAAAGAAGAAATTGCTCATTATGAGCAATTTCTCATTTTGCACAATGTTTTCAAAATAATTAAATTAATCATGTAATCATACTTTCTTTTACAGAGATTTTCCGTATTTCTGTGAATATGTTTTTCAAAGCTGATTTGTTGTATGTGAGAAAGGGTTAAGAAGCCTTTGACCAACAGTGTACATCCAGATGACCCAGATGAGCACCGCTCGAATCTACGCAATCACTACATGTCATTTTGGATTACTTTCTCAAATCAAATGGCTGATGTCCGATCCAAGTCCACTTCAATTCAATTTTGTTCATTCAAATTGTTAATGAATAAGCACGTATCTAACTCATGGGCAATCTGACTAAAGTACATGGTCTGACCAAATGCATAGCGTTAATAGGAGACGATTTTAATGAGATTGACTCATGGGTAGTAACCCAATTTTCGGCACGAGTTGTGGGATAACATCCAAACTAGACTGGATGAATAGAAAGGGTTTACCGTTTGATTAATCGATTGGGGTTTAACGCCGGTTTCAACAACCCCACTCATATCACCGAGACCAACTACACACAACCGTCTTTTCCGAGCAACTGGCTAATGTTCCACATAGACTGTTAGCCAGTTGGTGGAAGTCGAATGATATTTGTCACATTAACTTTTGAAAAAAACGTCGGAATGAAAGTTGTTCGAGCTCGAACTCACAAACACCGAATTGACACCCCGTGACCTTACCGGCTGATCTAGCGGGGCTCTGTCAGGATGTAGATAGAGTGTAACAATCATAATTCACAGTTGACACGTTAAGGACTTGTTCCAGTGTACCGTGCACTAAACGTAATTGCAGAAGGTAACGTCTTCAATAGGAGGACGATATTTGATTTCTGAAAATATTTTTTATTCGTGCTTTAATGCACATTTTACCAATCGAATTTCTAATTTCTTCTCAGTTAATTATCTTTTATTATGAAATTAGTTAACGAACCTTTATTGTTTCATGTAAATACATGCTTTTGATTTTGATCAGATATGGATGTTTTACATACATACAATACTTTACGTATGGTAGTCCCTTAAATTCCATTTCAAGAAAGGTCATGTGCTTTTTATTTGAACTATTTATTTAAGAATACATCAGGGCTCCAGATAATTTTTTGGCAAGAGGAGTAATTACTCATGAAAATTTTGAGTGATGAGTAACGCCCAAAGTACCATGAGTATTTTAATTATTTATTGAAAGCCATCATTAAAAAATTGTTTGTTTGCCCTTTACCGACCCTAGATTTTAGAGGTGGGTCGGTAGGTCGGAAAAATATTTTATTTTTTGGGAGGGGAGAATTAATAAACTAATATGAATGTTGAATGACATATATATATAAATCGTACACGCTGCCCTGTTTCAGTGACTGACCTAAATCGGTGACCTTGTTGTTTTGCATATGCTCTTCAATTTGAAGAGTTTTATGGTATTAATTTTTTTTGTGGTCTCAAGTGTAAACATATAAATACAGAAATTATTTTTTGGATAGGTCACAGCCCTTTTTATCATGTAGGGGGTGTGCTTTAAGTGCAAAAATACAACCTAGGAAACTCAAAATATACACGTGGCCATTCCAGCCAATCGTATTCGCGATATGTAAATCAAAACTAATTTTAGACTTACGAAAGCCCAAATGTAATGCGGTAAACGTCATCAATATTGGGGCCGTTGACATGTATCGATTGTGAACTTCCGCTAATATTGCAAAGTATACTCCCAGCAACTCGGTAAATCTCGAAAATTAACTGCAATTACCGCGATTTGTCAAAGAAATTCGACGATTAAATATGCGTATTATTTCACTCGCAAAAATATGCTGGTGCATGAAATCTCACCTCGAGTATGCGAGCTTAAATTCGAACTCTGTAAAAATGTATCGCATGGCGCATATATGAGAAATTCTTTCCTGTGTAATAGATTTCCAAATAAGGAGATGTTTACTACAGCTTCAAGAAAGCGCGCGAAAGAAAATCACGTGATCTGTATGCCTGCGAAATTATCACGTGGTGTTATTTCTTCAAGTAGAAAGCGACTCCATTGGATGAAGCTCTCCTTTTAACTGTCTCGCGAGATTACAAATCAGCAAAGCAACAAATACACACTGATCACGTCAAAAGCGCTTTCATTTAATTCATTTGAAATTACAGGCGCTTCAATGACAAAGATCGATTTGGTTTCCGATTTACGTAAATAAGCCAAGTAGAAAACGGGAACCATTACTTTTAGTTCTAAAAATAGACTAGGTTTTTCCGAGAAACTTTGAAAGAAAATATTATTATTTTGTGATTTAAAAAAGAAGATACGCATGATAACGTGAACGGATGAGTAAATTGCAAAATGTATGCGTATTTGTTACTCATGGAATTTGAAACACGTGCGTATTTGGTGATTTTCCATTCGTAATTTACGCAGATACGCACGTTATCTGGAGCTCTGATACATGCACTTATATGCATTTAGACGAGACTTAGATACATAAATAAATGTGAATAAGCTCTTCACCAAGTATTTTATACTTTAACTTTTGGAGTCGAATGATTCCAGGCTATAATTCTATAAGTATAGGGACTGGTACCAGTCTATCAAACACATACTATTTTCCCAACAAAACAAAGATACGTTTACTAATCTAATTGACGAGTTAAGGTCTGGCCTATGCTCTCATCGAGTTATCCCTTCACTCGATTTAGACGACTTTTGACCCCTCTGCAGAATACGATTTATTATCAATGGTTACTTATAAAGCACAATTTCCCTTTCTTTTTCGCACATTTTTTTCATATTTTTATCAGAATTACATATGTAATTTACTAAATGTTATTAGTTTTTTTCCAAGATGTTTTAAAAACACAACTTTAAAGCAAGTATGTAAAGTAAACGGTTATTTGCAACGCTGAGGATGTTTTGTTTCGCTAAGAGCTTCTGAGATTATCTGCCAAACCAATGCCTTTCACGTAATTGACAGCCAGAAAGTTTAATTAACCATTTCTCTCATCCACGCGCATTTTGACGCGTTTGAAGCAGACGACTTTTAATAACATTTCATATGAAAGGGCGAATTTGCCCATAATAAGCAAAACTATTAAATGATTGTACTTTTATTAAGGTTAAATTACGCCAAATACATCCGCTATCATGCTGATCTGCACCCAAAGAGTCCCTAAAAAAACCATTGTTTGCCTAGAAATGAGAGTTTTTTCTATCATCAGAATGCATTGAATATATGACATTGAGTGTAAATCCATTGTAAATGTGTATGGGATGCACTGGAAATGATTGATTTGATTACTTTTAGTATTTTGACCTTGTTTGAAAGTGAAAGTAGAGAGAATGCTAAACACCGGTTTAGTCCGTGCCCGATTTGGGCCAAAATGACGGTAACCATTTTTGCCTGGTGAATTCTTTCTTGCATAATGTATGACCCCCCCCCCCCCCCCCCCCACCCCCCCCCCCCCCTTCTTCACCCCCCCCCCCCCCCCGATTTTCTTAGGATCGTTTTAGCTAGGTAACTCTTTTAAATGATATATGGTGTTTCTACATGAGAAACGCTTAGAAGGGCTGAGGGTCGATTTACATGGAAACAAAGTAAGAATTTAATTGGTGTATTGAGACCTCTAATAGAGATTGTCCATTGTTTCCCTCGGCGTTTTTAGAGTCATCTGTTGCAGATTGTTTGCATGTGAGAACGGATTAACAATCGTGAAACATTAAACCCTTTATAACATGCAATCAATCTGCAGCAGATGACTGTGAAATTATCAAGTCGAAATATATCTCTATAAATGAGTGTATGATTATTGAATAAGGTTGAACTCATTGTGGCAAATGAAGCAAATATGAAGATAAGAGCAATTTCTCCTATTGCTACAATGTTTTCAAAAGCACTTTGCTGCAGAGGCGTCAGAAGGCGTTTATATGTGGGAAAGGGTTAACAGCCCCGTGCCATTTAAGAGAAAGAATTTTGGAGAACTATTGGTCTAGCGAGTTCGAATCTGGTTCAAATGGTTTATGCGTTCTTGTACAATTAGTTTGCAATTGTTGCTTTATTCTGATTGCTATGGGATAAGCCAACTTGCATGTTTAAACATAATAAGCATTCATCGTGAATATACTGATGTTACCAACAATCTTAACTCGCACATATTCAATTACACAAAACACTACCTTAACTAATGGACATGATATACCCAAGCTTATTCTCGAGATCACTTCTTGAAGTATCTTAAAAAACTCTTGGTTCCAAATTATTTCGTGTCGTAATGGGCACCCAATTGATCTTACTGTGGTAACCATATACCTTGTCAGAATTGGCACCCGGTTGATCTTACGATGGGCACCATAAACCGTGTCACAATGGGCACCCAGTTGATCTTACTGTGGTTACCATATACCTTGTCAAAATTGGCACCGGTTGATCTTACGATGGGTACCATTTACCGTGTCACAATGGGGACCCTGTTGATCTTACTGTGGTTACCATATACCTTGTCAGAATTGGCACCCGGTTGATCTTACGATGGGTACCATTTACCCGTGTCACAATGGGGACCCTGTTGATCTTACTGTGGTAACCATAGGCCTTGTCAGAATTGGCACCCGGTTGATCTTACGATGGGTACCATATACTGTGTCACAATGGGGACCCAGTTGATCTTACTGTGGGGTACCAGATACATTGTCAAAATTGGCACCCGGTTGAACTTACGATGGGTACCAATTACCGTGTCACAATGGGGACCCAGTTGATCTTAATGTGGTAACCATATATCGTGTCCCAATGGACACCCGGTTGATTCTTACTGTGGGTATGATATACCGTGTCACAATGTGCACCCAGTAGATATAACTGTGGGTACCATATACCGCGTGTCACAATGTGCACCCAGTTGATATAACTGTTGGTACCATATACCGTGTCAGAATTGGCACCCGGTTGACTGTCACAATGACAAGTGTTGATACCGATGCGCCATGCCACACAAGAAGGTGTCTTAAGTCATGCACACACACAACAATTCAGTAGCAGACGACTTCAAAAACATCTGGTTAAATATATGCTAAACCTCTATATTTGAAAGTTTAATTATCGAATAGTGATACAACATTGTGGCAAAGGAAGAAATTGTTCATCATGAGCAATTCCTCCTTTTTCAGAAATATTCTTAAAATTCGTCTGCTGCAGGGTCGTCAGAAAGCGTCAGGTACAAGGTATACTCGTTTCGGGCATCACCAACACACGCCTGTATGTAATACTAGGTGGTAAAATAAGCATTCAAAGAGTTTGGAAAGAAATAACCATTTGAGCCGTTCCACGAAAAAACCAACATTATGGACTCTGCGTCGTGTATCGATCCAGATCAGCTTCCACAGTCTGAGCAGGCTAATCCGGGCCGACACATTCCGTCACAGGGGGATATATGTATAGAGTAATGATTAATGAAACAGAAAATCCACAGGAGGCGAAAAGTGTCTGTCCAGGTTACCTTGTGCTGCATGCTTGGGCTAATCCGGGTCATTACTTTACGCAGAGTCCACAATGTTGATTTTCTCGTGGGACGGCTCATTTAAGGTCATATTACATATAGTCGAACAGAGGTTACTCAGGTGAAATGGTGCACGTACACCGGCTCACCCGATTCTTCGCTGTAAGAATATGCAACCAACATGACCCATAATCGACTGATGTAGCTCAATAAATAATGAATAGCCAAGCTGTGCCGGTGACAGCATGGGGGTCCCATTAATGGTAAACAAAGGCGAGACGCTTAGTGATGATAGTATATGTTTCCGATATATAGAAGTTAAATGAGCATGGTATGATTAACAGTCAATTCAATAGTATCCCTTTTTTTTAGAATATCAATTTGATAATCCGTTTATTTATAATCATATTACATTCATAATTATTACATTCAGATATGCATATGTATATATCCCATATATAACGGTATATATAGATATATTTATAGTTATACTTTTTTTATTTGATGAAGTTTATTTACATAGTTTCTAATTACATACAAATAATTATATTCATAATTTTACACGAAGTGATCAAAGAGCAATGCTTGTAACATAATTGGAATGACTGTCGTTTTGACTGATGTAAAACTATTTCCCGCGAGAAAACAACATTGTGGCCTATGCGTAATGAATCGATCCAGAACAGCCTGCGCAGTCCGCGCAGACTGATCCGGGCCGACACATTCCGTCTCAATGGGAAAGAGGTAGAGAGTAATGATTCCTGAAACAAAAAATCCACAGGAGGCGAAAAGTGTCTATCCGGGTAAGCCTGCGCGGCATGCTTAGGCTGATCCGGGTCGATACTTTGCGCAGAGTCCACACTGTTGATTCTCTCACGGTGGATGGCTCATTTGTTCCTAGTTTGTATTATATGTTTGCGATAAATACATACTCCGCCTACACATTAAGAACAGTCATTGTATGATACCATATACCTAACCCTGACCTTGGTTTAAATCTAGTTTGCATGTTAACGTCCTTGTACTGGATTGTTTGTATGGTGTTTGATGCCGCTTTCAATATTTGTTTTAGTTATATCACGGCGTTTCCAGGGTAAGTTAATTAGCAGTACTACTGATCGATTGAACCTGAAACAAGCGAGTTCTACGTAATGCTAGCCCCGCAATCCCGAGCGTCAAGGAGGGAAAGCCATTGCTACTATTGTTTGAAGTATTTGGTATTTAATTAACAATGTGTGCGACGCGACATAACTGCGGTGTGCCTAACTTAATATTACCACCAAAAGGTTTAACCTGTGTGCATTTTTACTTCTAAGAGATCCAGTCAACACCCGGTTTGGTGATAACTTACTCGATAAATATCCGGGTACATGCCTTATCTGGTCCATAGTCTGTTATTTAACCCTTTCCCACTTACCAAAAATCTGCAGCAGCCGACTTTGAAAACATAGTGACAACAACCTGAAAAATCTCAGTACAAGATAGCTTAATTGTTTAATAAAGTTGAAAAAATTGTGGCCAAAGGAAAATTTGCTTATCATGAGCAATTTCACCTATGGCCACAATGTATTCAAAAGTCGTCTGCTGCTATTGCGTCAATATCCGTCTGCAGGTGGGAAAGGGTTAAACGTGAATTTGTAAAACCTTATACAGCTATACGTGACTTCATCGCTACTCATAAAACATAAGTAGCAAAAACTTCTCCATAAATGTTTCAAGCACCTGGCAAAAAGTAAAAACACGATGATATACCTCTCTGAGCATTCAGTCGAGAGAATAAGGGTTAATACGGAAACTACTCACCAACACTTGTGAAAATACAATGTGACACTTGTTTAGTAAAACTGTTCAACATTGCTTTGTAGCGTAGAGAGCAAATACAACAAACAAAATTATGGCAAATATGGACCTATATCTTGTAATTGAAATGTCAACAGCCGAACAAAATTAAATACTACATTTAAAGCTGCGTTTGTCTTAAAATGGTTCAAAATGTTAAGCCATCGTGCCTGTGTTGAGTGACATTTAGTTGGACATCAGTTTTAGTAAGTATATAACGTATATATAATTTATATGGTTCTTACACATACTGGCGGATAGTGCTCGGTCTAATGATATACAGTGCGTGTGCACTGGTTTACACAAGTCTTTGCTGGCCAGATGTGGAGCCAGCACAGACCCCGTTTTTCACATCACGGGGCTTAGATATATTTAAGCAAAACAATAAATACAAGTTTACTACATTTCTCTTTTTTTATGTTTAGTGTTAACATAACGACATTCTTGCATAGAGGTTAACTCTTTCAGCGCCGAATTGTTTAAAGTAGACTCTTCCATGTTCAAAATCGGGCGTCTACATTGCCCATGTAGTAAAAGTTTGGACTATTTTTATAACTAAAAGGCAAACAATGCTGATTTTAGGTGAGACAGCTCGTTACGAGCTGACTCACCTGAATCAGTATTGTTTGCAAAAAGCTTAATATTGCCTTTGGCGCTGAAAGAGTTAAGGACAAAGTTATCTAAACTAGAATTATCGTTTTAACGTGTTGGCCTTTAAAGGTCAAGTATCGTTCTACAAAGGTCACCCACTTATAATTATTTCGATTATTATCTGATATTCAAATATGGTTTGCCACGCGCATTGTCAAGCAGTTCCCACAGGTGCATAGACAAGGACGAGTTTATGCGTATTTTCCCAAAATGTATATTTTATTACTCAATAAAACTTTTCCATCTCACTGAGACGATTATTTCGATAACAACAAAAGGCTCCGAGGGTCAGGTAATGACGAAATACGAATTGTATATTGCTATGTGTGCTATATGAAACACAGTCACGTGATGATGCTGGTTGACCAATGGCACGGACGCCTATCTTATTGAATGATCAATTTAGTGCACAACAGTACTCAAGATGCAAGTCATCAACGGCTGCTAGTTCACATGACCACGTGTTTCCTTACTTTCCAGTTACCAGTACCCCCACCCAGAGATCCAGATAAGAAGGGGTATTCAGCTCTTTTTCACATTATTTTTCTCTTATTATTCAAGCAAGCACTATGTTGTAGGTACTCAAAAGAATCGCCTCACTGAGACGATTCTTTTTGAGTACCAACAGCATAGGGTAAGAAGGTCAAATAATAATTTAAAAACACCCATTATCTAGAGACCTGTGGCCCCACCCTAAAAATATATCTATTGACCAAAAGCAACACATTTCGACATTTTTTTCATTGTCCGTAGTCTGTTATTTTGTCCGTCACGCTTTAAAATAAATGTGTATTGGTGGCGACACTCGTGTCCCTTCGTGCTCTTTGTTTCTACCATGGCAACTGAACGCTAAACTGGAAGGCGCGTAGCTGACTGTACGCAAAATACACATTGTCTCCCGTACTCAAATTTTAAAAAGTTCAAATCTGCAATAAAAACTTGACATGGGGTAGGCGTAAGTATAAAACAACTCATCTGACTTGATAGATTTGACGAAAAATGACAAATGCAACACATTTAATTAACTATATCAAAATTTCCTAGAAAATAATTATTTATCACCATCAAGATCAGTCATATTTTGCTACTGAAATGCTCCCAGTAGTCACCACAGACGATATAGAGGGGAACAAATTTCCCGGGGGAACATGTCCCCGGACCCCCCTAACCAAATTGCGTACACACTCTGTATACCCTAGCTACGCCCCTGACTAGATAGTTAGTTTGACCTTTGAGTATAACCTTTTGATAACAAAATTAGTCAACCAACACAAGTGTCGTAAGTGAGCACTTGCGTATCATTCAAAACACGCTTATGGTGACAGTCGATACAAAGATACGGCCATCGACGCACGTGGCCGTCTTCCGGTACTTGATCCCGGGGTGTACGTGGTTACAAACAAATACAAAAAATAATACAGCAATTAACTTGACAGAATGTCGTTTGATACGAGAGTTGTGGTACTTGAGGTTCTGTGATGATTGGACTAATTGAAGTGAAAGCGTATGATTATCCACACGTATGTTGTAAAATCAAAATGTTCAAACTTCTCAATTAACCCTTTCCCTCATGTAGACGCTTTCTGTGGCCTCTGCAGCAGACGGATTTTTGAAAACATAGTGACAAAAGAAGAAATTGCTCGAAACGAGCAATTTCTCCTTTTGCAACTATGTTTTCCACGTTTATTCATAGGTTATCTATTCAATTATAGAGATTTTCTATTTTTTGATAACATATGTTTAAAGTCGTCTGCTGCAGAATTGTCGTATGAGGGAAAGGGTTAACCCTTTCTTACATAAGACACACCTACAGCAGGCGACTTTTGAAACATTTGATGTAATATATTAACACCCCTTTAAAAAGAAAGTATAATGATAGAATGTAGTTGAAAAGATTTATGATAGGAGGATAAATTGTGACAATGTTTTCAAAAGTCGTCTGCTGCAGACGCGTCGAAATCCGTCTGCAAGTGGGAAAGGTTTATAAATACTGAAGGGATTTAAACTGTTTCCCCTGTTTTAAACTACCGTTGACGATTCTTCTATCATACTTCAAGCCTTTATGGACAAGTTCGTGTACATTGTGTTAACATTACTTCACATGGCTTTTCAAAGGTCGTCTGCTTTACAATAATCAGACGAACAATTTTAACAATCTAGAAGGAAAGAATTACATTGATAAAGAGTTGAAAATATTGCAATAAAAGGTGAAATTGCTAATTTTGATCAATTTTACCTTTCATTGCAATGTTTTCAAAACTCGACTGCAACAGCAGGCTTCAAATGTCGTCTGTGTGAGGTAATGGCTTAAATTCCTAACATAGTTAAGTATCTCCTGTCCAAGGATTGCATCAAGACCCCTTTTCGCATGATGCTGTTCAAATTCAGTTGCCTTTTTAGCAGCCAAATTGAGCTGTTTCAAAATGTTTTCACAAAGCGACTTCACCCTTTCTTAAATATAGCTGATCTCTGTTATCACGGTAGTTTATCACTCTGTGTGTATTTGTACAAGAATTACCTCTTGGTTCGAACCGAACCATCCATTTTATTATATCCATCTATAATACAACATCACTGATAAGTGATGGGTTTAACGCGGTACCTTTCAAGTTTACCTGACCTTTCTAAAGGTATATACACTATCTTTGTGAAAAAACAATCTATACTTGCTTTACGGATACACTTCCCCCCTTGATTATAGTGAGATGACAATTTATTTTGTTTCAAGGATTATCTTCCTGACTGTTTCAACCCTTTGTCACATACAAGCGCTTTCTGACGCCTCTGCAGCAGACGACTTTTGAAAACTTAGTGACAAAGGAAGAAATGCTCAAAACGAGCAATTTCTCCTTTTGCCACAAAGTTTTTAACTTTTTTTCAGTAAGTATACCTACATTAATAGAGATTTTCTATACTTTTTAGTAGACATTTTTTAAGTCGTATGCTCAAGCTTTGTTATAAGTAGGAAATGGTTAATCTAACACGACATGCCTATTGAAATATATTTGAAGGGAGAAGATGAGGATTTGAAGAAACCTCAAATTCCAACTTGCTCATGAAACAAAATGATAACCCGTCTTTTATTGTTGTTATATCTTAATATTTGCTTAGTTTTGATTCACGGACAAAAGCGTCTTAAAATGCCTCTGTTTTGTTTGCTTACCTTTTCTAAGCTTATCGGCTCTGTGCAATTCAGCTTTTATCAATAGAAGGCAAGAATGGAAAAAGTGTAAATTTTCGACCGTTCAACTCGAGTAGATTTACTCGTTTTACTACCGCATCTTTACAATAAATGTAATGATGATTATCCGGATTGCCTAGCAGAGGACTAGATAAGAGGGGGTGAGCAGGTATTTTCCCCACAATATTTCTCTTATTACTCAACCAAACCAAATCCTATGTTTTGGGTACTCAAAAGAATCGTCTCACTGAGACGATTCTTTTGAGTATCCACAACATAGGGTTTGAATGTCAAATAAGGATTTTAGAACATGAAAAATGCCCCCTTATCTAGAGCTCTGGTCTAGTCCTAACTCGTTGTGCCTGCATTTTTAGAAACCTCGTATATTCAGAACCAGATCTCTATAATGCAGCCACATTCGTGCTCGTTACATTCGGCTTATCAGTTCCTTGGAGGCGGCAGATTAGGGTTCGATCTCCAGTTCGGTCGGGTCACAGAAATCTAATGTCTCTTCTTCCATCCTCAGCGCTCTTGGTTGCGGGAATAGCATCCCGTCTTATGTATTGGAGCCAGGATAAATACTACCGGTAGAACTGGTCATCTACCAGGGAAACTCCGTTATATAACTGAACCCTAATGTTGAAAAGGGTGTCTATGACATTATCCAAACGAACCAAACTACTCGGCTTATCAGTAATCCCAGTAGTTTGATTATTCATTCATATTACATGTTTTACTTTAAATTTATACGAAAAAAAAACATGAATGGGTTTTTTCGCTTATGGTAACAGGTGTGAGATTTTTTTTTTTTTTTTTTTTTTTCAATAACCCATGAAGCTTTCTGAAATGAAACTGGAAAAAAAAAATCCATGGGGGCCGCCATTTTGGATATGTATAAAAAGCAGACGTAAAACACAGATTGAAAATTATTGTCGGCTTTTTAATCATTTTTTTTTTAAATCGGTATTTTGGGTATGTATAAAATGAGCAAAAAAACACGGATTGAAAATTATTGTCGTCTTTTTAATAAAATTTTTTAAATCCTTATTTAAGATCATTAAAGTGCTGTGTTATGTGGAAATTAACATTTGTATGAAAAGTTAAAATTAAATGGAAATCTGTAAGAAATATGTTTTCCCGTTCATCAAAAAAACGTCAACATAAGCCTTCTACGCCCGAAACTAAATTTTGACTATCGTAGCCAAAGAAGGACGTGACGTCATTTCCGTTACACTTCATCTTGGCGTAAAGTCAATGGAGCGGCGTCGTTTCCCGTTAAAAAGTGGTATCAACATGAAATACCCCAAATTCCTATACATGAGCTATTGACTCACTCATTCAAAGTATAATTATTTATCAAACATTGTGGCAAAAGGATAACTTTCTCATAAGGAGCAGTTGTTCTTGTAGCGACAATCTTTTCCTAAATCGTCTGTTGCATAGGCCTCAGAAACCGTCCCTATAGGGAAAGGGTTTAGCAGAAATGTGACCCGTTACATAATTTGTTCCAGTCATATTGACTGGTTGAAAAAGGCAGTCGCCAGGTGGCATCAGAAAAGGGCTGATCTATTTGCTTCTTTACCATAATGCAGGTGATCGATTAAGGATCATCTTGGCCCTCATGTTTTAACCTCGTTCAATATAAATGTATTCCTTGATTTTCTTAAAGTCTTTACTTTTTTATTTTCTCTTCGTAATAATAGACGACAGCAATACAAATTCCAAATATGTTTTGATAATGCAAGAAACCTGACATTATCATTATTATTATCTAGTCAATTACTTATAAATCCTTTTGTATGGCCAAAGTATGCTCTTTAATTTTTGTTTATAATTATCTTGCGTTTTTTCGTAAATAGGTAGCACCTATAGATATATTAAAAATATACGGGGATGAGTAAACTAGTGATTTCCCAGTGAGAAATGTTACTCATGGAAGATTATTAGCTGACTTGATAATAGGAAGTGATGTCATATATAACGTCATTGCATAAGACGTTATGCTTAATGCTCAAGTATACTCAAATGACATTTAAAGGTTAACGTGATTAATATTTGCGAATTATAAAAATAATGGTTTATCCGAAAAATTTGAAATAATGTCGTAATACATAGATAATATCATGTTGCAGTAGTGATACCGGGGTTTATATTGTACTGCGAGGGGCGTGGACAATTGATATCTCGCGAGGCCGACGGTTGAGAGAGATGTCAAATTGTCCACGCCCCTCGCAGTACAATATAAACCCCGGTATCGCTACTGCAACATCATTTTCCTTACATTATATATAGACAGTATAGAGACAAAATATACAAAATTCTTTAATGTTAATAACGGAGTAACTAAATGTACAAATAAAAATAAATTGTATGATTGGCGCCCCACTACTTCATTTGTAATGACGTAAAATCATATTTCAATGACGTCACTTCATAGTTCAGTGACGTACCATTACCATATTTGTTACCGTATTTGACCTAGTCAATTACGGAATTTCAATCCATCGTGTTTGAACTGCGCATGTCCATCTGCATGTATTTTCGCCGCAAAATGTGGAGGTATATACTAAAGTATATTATGGGGATATGTTACCTGATAGACTTACACTGTAAGCTTAACAGTTCCGTAGACAAGATAACTGGGAGTAAACTGATCTTTTCGCCACAATATCTTTTATATATCTCATCCAAACCCTATGTTTCTCCCAGACCATCATCCAGGACGTACCGGGGCGCCAATCCGGGACTGCGAGAATGGGGACAACCTCGGCAAAATGCCGGTATACGCCGATGCAGGGCCGGTTCTCTACCGTGGCAGTCCGTGGTATTCTGGGTGCTCCTCTCACTCATACCAAATGGGGCCATCGGGGCGCCACTTGGGCTCAACTGGCGCATGACCGGGGCTGTATCGGGTTAGACCGGTGACCACCGGGACCCGACCTTGGTCACACCGGGGTAAACCGAGATGGACACGCCGGCGCGACACCGTTAATTAACCGTGCCAAGATCAAACGGGACATTTGACATCTAAACCGGGGGTCCTCTGGGACAACGACGTGAATGTGAGAATGCAATTGATCGGCGAAAATATGCAAGATCATCCCGGTATACCGTCTATTTTTAACCGGGAGATACCGGGACCAGGACCGGGACAGTGATAATGGGGCTTTACGGCCGGTCGCAGTCCTAACACCGGTCCTACCCCTAAATATACGACCGTTATCCAAATATATACTTTCTGTCCAAGCTCTTGTGATTAATCAACGAATAGTTCAGACTGTAAATTTAAGAAGTCAGTCTGATCTGGTTCTACACTATATTCAAATGTCCTATGGTCGATTTCCCCGGAATGCAAATCAATAACAAGTTAAACAATAAGGCGATGGATGCTATCTTTAAATATGCCTTTGTTAAAAGAACAGACTGAATGGCATCTGGCAGCTATCATGATGGATTACTTAAATTCGATTTCCAAGCATTTTTCTCCCCCACTGTTATACGTATTTTTATGTAAGCGTCGCGATATTTTCCTTCCGTTTACTCGATTAATTCCACATTAAATTATGAAATATGATAGCAGAACGAACAAATCGATTACACCAGACCAATAATTTAGTCTGGTTTCCCTTTAGACGTTTACACATTAAATTTGTATAAGTGGAGACGGGAACCAGATTGTGTTTTATTTTACCGGAATCACCCGCCATTTGGCATGGAAATGGGTTTCTGTTAATACGAGAGTAAACACTAAGTGCATGCAGTTTTCTCGTAAAATATAGCAGAAACGTCTGGTTTAGAAAATTGCGAAATTCGTACTTTAATTTTTGATCGTGCAGATCGGGCTATCGCTTTATTTCTTTTGTTTTCTTTCTGTTATTGTTTTAAGTTATTTTCATTGTTTTTGATACGTATGTGTTTTAACCCTTTCCCTAATACGACAATTCTGCAGCAGACAACTTTGAACATATGTTGTCAACAAATGAAACATCTCTTTAATTGAATGGATAACCTATGACTCAAACTGGAAAACATTGCGGCAAAAGGAGAAATTGCTCGTTTTGAGCAATTTCTTCTTTTGTCACTATGTTTTCAAAAAGCCGTCTGCTACAGAGGCGTCAGAAAGCGTATATATGAGGTAAATGGTTAATCGTTACTTTCAATACTGACACTACCGGGAGTTTAAATATAATAACAATGACGATCCCTCCTCGGCGATCAGGATGTGTGGGGTGTGCATAACGACTGACTAGCCGGTGTACTAATATTACTGGTAACTTAAAGGGACTGAATCCCATATGAGAAAAAAGCTAAAAAAAAAGAAAGTTGTTAAAAATTGCTATTACCTTAATGTTTTTGCATGTAAGGCATTGATATTTGCTGACTGATGTACTACAATATATGCACACTATTAATATTGCGGAGATTTTGCGTTATTTTGCATTGTAAAATCTACTGGGTTAGTAACCCAGTAAATCTAAAAATATCGCTGTATATTTATCACGTGATCACCACAACCGAATTGACAATCCCCTTCGCAGAGTTGTCGTTCCTTACACTCACGCATACATGAATGTAATAAGTCGATAGTGTCAGAGAATGCCGAATTGAATCCACAAATTCGAATGAGCAAGAGGAAATTCCACGGTATTTTTAAATGGGAAAACGGAGCGGACGTTTTTTTAACTGCTTATTTCCTATGAAATAATGAAAAACAAGAACTTGTACGACCTTCTACAACATTCCGTTACATATATATCGACGTATTTTGGATTAATTAGAATAAGTATAAAATATGACGATTTTGGACCATTATGGTGTTCAGTCCCTTTAACAAGAATAACGCTGTTATATAACTGAACTGCTGTTGAAAGTGGTGTAAAACACCATACAGACACATAACAAAACTGGCACAACGTATGGCTTTATGTGTGCAGCATATACAATCCAGCCGTTCTACGAGAAAAAACAACATTATGGCATCTGCGTAATGTATCGTCCCAGATCAGCCTGCGCAGGCTAATCCGGGCCGACACATTCCGTTTCTGGGAGATAAAGGTATAGAGTAATGATTCCTGAAACAGATAATCCACATGAGGGGAAAAATGTCTGTCCGGGTTAGCCTGCGCGGCATGCTAAGTTTGATCCGGATCGGAACTTTACGCGTCCACAGTGATGGTTTTCTCGTAATTCGGCTCATTTTATGCCAACTATACTTAAAAAATTAACCCAGATATCGAGTCAAATGATTCCATTTTAGGTCCATCGGTAGAACGGAGAGATGTTAAAGTTTGACATACTGTATGAGATAGTATACTCCAGCAATTCGGTATTTGGCAGCCGTACTCTTAACCACGGTGCTTTCCATTGGGCACCACAAATGTCGCCAATGGGCACCACAATCACCGCCAATGGGCACCATAATCACCGCCAACGGGCACCACAACCACCGCCAATGGGCTCCACAACCACCGCCAACCGGCACCACAACCACCGCCAACGGGCACCACAACCACCGCCAAGGGGCTCCACAATCACCGCCAACGGGCACCACAACCACCGCCAACGGGCACCACAACCACCACCGCCAATGGGCTCCACAACCACCGCCAACGGGCACAACAACCACCGCCAACGGGCACCACAACCACCGCCAACAGTCACCACAAACACAGCCAACGGGCACCACAACCACCGCCAACGGGCACCACAACCACCGCCAATGGGCTCCACAATCACCGCCAATGATTAAGGATAGAATGTTGGGAGAAAGGGAAAGTGCCGAAGACGAATAATTTCTTATTTTTTTACCGAAAACGTTCCAGTCTGCATCATATTGATGCTTCAATTTGTCCAGATGTACTGTGTCTTCCCCAAGTATCAATTGCAGACGCCAATAAACTAGCATTAACACGTTAACGCCTTTTTAAAGATGAGAAACTCCTATTTTGTTGTAAGTCAAAGTTTGCATCAATCTTTTTGTAAATCGTGACAAACCATGAAAGGTTTTCATTGAAGGTTTTTTTTTTACAGTAATTAAATATTTCTCTCAAACAACATATCTGCAGCAGACGACTTTGAAAACACATCAGCAAAAGTATAGAAAATGACTAGAAATTTAAGTATAATGATTGAAAATAATTGAAAGCATTTTTTGAAAAAGTCGTTTGCTGCAGATGCGTTCAAAATGCACGTGTATGTAGAAAAGGGTTAATAAGATTTACATGTTGTGGCTGTCATAGCGGTATAGTTGATATGCTATAGGATAGAGAATAAGAGTCTGTCAAATTAATTAATTTAGTCATTCCCGTGTTTTATTGGTCCCGTTGACATATCACACATATCATACAGCTCGGTATATCACGGAGTTTAAGTTTAATGTTTACCAGTCACATCTGACACAACTGTAATAGAAGCTTGCACATCCTTTATCTCAATTCTGACAACATGATCGTACCCATGCCGGAGTCTATCTGAACTTCTTGCTTGGGAAGATTGTTGTGTGGAGTACTGGTGTGAGAAAACCAGGAAATGCATGAGTAGGTGAACTGGCCGCCGTGATATAACTGAGAAATTGTTAAAAACAGCGTTAAACCCCAACCAATCAACTATCTGAACTTCAAACGGCATTTTGCACTCATGTCGCAATCTATCTGAATTACTGACGACTTTTTGAAATCATGTCGCAATCTATCTGAGCTATTGTCGAAATCTATCTGAACTACTGACGACTTATTGCAATCAGGTCGCAATCTATCTGAACTACTGACGAATTTTTGCAATCATGTCGCAATTTATTTGAACTACTGAAGACTTTTTGCAATCATGTCGCAATCTATCTGAAATACTGAAGACTTTTTGCAATCATGTCGCAATCTATCGGAACTACTGACGATTTTTTGCAAAAATTGTCGCAATCTATCTGAAGTACTGACGACATTTTGCACTCACGCGGTCCTCTATTTAAAATAACTGGAACTTAGCTGAAATTGTTGTCACACTATTTCAGTGTATGTACACACATTTATATGTATTAACCCTTTCCCACATACAACGGAAGTGCAGCAGACGACTTTGAAAACAGCTAGGCACACAAAAATAAAATATAGAACATTTCGAAAAAAGAAAGTATGACGATTGAATAAAGTTGAAAACATTATGACAACAACGTGTCTGTATGAAGGAAAGGGATATAGAGAAATATTTGCATTCATGCAATCATACCCAAATGGTGAAGTTGTCTAAGATGTTCTTGGTTCACTGTGGTTGGTTTTCCAGGGACAAGGGCTCAGATCTTTTAACCCTTTACCACACATATAGACGCTTTCTGACGCCTCTGCAGCAGACGACTTTTGAAATCATAGTGACAAAAGTAGAAATTGCTCAAAACGAGCAATTTCTTCTTTTGCCACAATGTTTTCAACCTTTTTTTCACTAATTATAACTACATTTATAAAGATTTTTCATAATTTTGCCGAGATGATTACAAAGTGGTCTGCTGCAGATGTGTTGTATGTGGGAAAGGGTTAAGAATCACCACCTAACACTAAGTTTTCGCTGCGATAATAAACTATGAACACTTTGTTAAGCTTACAGATCGTTCAGTTACTAGTATCTGATAGTAGTCTCGCTCGCCCGAGTTACAACTGTTTTACGTCATCATATTCTCTCCTTTCTTCTAATCATTGATTATATTTTCATTCATACAGCTTTTGTATATCTTATTTCGGAGCCTTCTGTGTGCATAATTGTGTGTACGTGGGAAAGCGTTAAATATTCTCATTAACATAATAAACGACTGGCCTTCTTTCGGTTCAACACAAAGCTATGTTAATCCTTACATGACAATGAATACCACATTTCATCGCAGCTAACACGCCAAGTCTTAAAATAGAAATCTCAACCCTTTCACACAAATTATGATAAATCTGCAGCAGACGACTCGGAAACCACATAGGCACAACTATTGAAACCGTATACAAACGAATGTATAATTAATGAAAAGAGTTCAAAATATAGTGTCAACAAGAAAAATTGCCCTATTGCAACAATGTTTTCAAAAGTCACTGCTACAGTTGTGTCAAAATACGTCAGCGTGTAGGAAACGGTTAATACAAAATCACATAAAACAGAAATGTTTATATGAAATTAATTTTGAAGAATTGCAGATTTTATACGGTTAAGCAACGACTTATTTACTACACTAGTTGCTTTTCTCTAACACTATTCCAGTTACCGGGCCAATTTGTGAACACTTTCTCGGTGTAAAGAGTCCTAACTTATATGAAATATTAAATTGTATGGACACATACATATCCAGTAACATAATTTTAATTAAAAACACTCGCCTAATGCCCTGCTACTTCTTATTTATTTTATTATTCAACCAGTCGATGTACCGTGTAAAAGAAGTTGCAAATGCATCAACAAAATTCACATCATTGTATGGAATTCCACATATGAGACGTCCCGCGAGAAAACCAACATTGTGGATGGACTCTGCGTACGTACCGACTTGGATCAGCATAAGTATGCCGCACAGGCGAACCCGGACAGAAACTGTTTGTCTACTGTGGAAATCATTACTCTATACCTCTATCCCACCTGAGACGGAATGTGTCGGCGCGGATCAGTCTGCGCGGACTGCGCAGGCTGATCTGGGTCGATACACTACGCAGAGACCATCATGTTGGGACGGCTCATATACTATATATACTTTTCACAATCCACTTTCCACTCAGCTATTTCCAGATATATGACTTTCAAGAATAATAACCCGACATTATTTTTGGACGACATGACATTACATAAAATGGCGATTTCTTGGAGTGATTACTTGAAATGTAATTAATGCCAGTTACTTGTTCGGTTATATTCCACGTGAGTTTGAGAACATTACAAACAAGAAACATTCTGCTGGATTTGAACAACGTCTGTGTGACTGCGATTTTATAAAAATTGAACAACATCTATATTTTTGTGATTCCACATAATTGAACAACGTATGTGAGACAGTGATTTCATATAATTGAACTACGTCTGTGCAACTGTGATTTCATACAATTGAAGTACGTCTGTGCAACTGTGATTTTGTATAATTGAAGTACGTCTGTGCAACTGTGATTTCATATAATTGAACTACGTCTGTGCAACTGTGATTTCATACAATTGAAGTACGTTTGTGCAACCGTGATTTCATACAATTGAAGTACGTCTGTGCAACTGTGATATCATACAATTGAAGTACGTCTATGCAACTGTGATTTCATATAATTAAAAAAAGGTTGTGAGACTGTGATTTTATATAATTGAACAACGTCTGTGAGACTGTGATTTTATATAATTGAACAACGTCTGTGAGACTGTGATTTTGTATAATTGAACCGAGTTTGTGAGACTATGATTTAATATAATTGAACAACGTATGTGAGACTATGATTTAATATAATTGAACAACGTCTGTGGGACTGTGATTTTATATAATTGAACAACGTCTGTAAGACTTTGATTTTAAATAACTGAACGACGTCTTTGAACTGGAGTCTCATAACATCTCGGCTTCGGTATCACTCTACACTTGTTTGGCCAAAGGATACGTGTAGAGTTACATTGCATGTATACTTACAGTGAATACTCTTGAGAGGTTGTGCTTCTTGTTTGGCCATCACATCAAAGGATACGTGTAGAGTTACATTCCATGTAGACTTACAGTGAAGACTCTGGTGATGTTGTACTACTTGTTTGGCCATCAAATCAAAGGACACGTGTAGAGTTACATTTCATGTAGACTTACAGTAAAGACTCTGGTGAGGTTGTGCTGCTTGTTTGGCTGGCCATCAAATCAAAGCATAAGTGTAGAGTTACATTTCATGTAGACTTACAGTGAAGATTCTGGTGAGGTTGTACTGCTTGTTTGGCCATCAACTCAAAGAATACGTGTAGAGTTACATTTCATTTGACTCACAGTGAAGACTCTGGTGAGGTTGTACTGCGTGTTTGGCCATCAAATCAAAGGATACATGTAGAGTTACATTATATGTAGACTTACAGTGAAGACTCTTGTTAGGTTGTTCTGCTTGTTTGGCCATCAAATCAAAAGATACGTGTAGATTTACATTTCATGTAGACTTACAGTGAAGACTCTAGTGAGGTTGTACTGCTTGTTTGGCCATCAAATAAAAAGATAAGAGTAGAATTACGTTACATGTAGACTTACAGTGAATACTCTGGTGAGGTTGTACTGCTTGGTTGGCCATCACATCAAAGGATACGTGTAGAGTTACATTTCATGTAGACTTACAGTGAAGACTCTGGTGAGGTTGTGCTGCTTGGTTGGCCATCAACTTAAAAGATACGTGTAGAGTTACATTTCATTTATACTTACAGTGAAGACTCTGGTGAGGTTGTACTGCTTGTTTGGCCATTAACTTAAAAGATACGTTTAGAGTTACCTTTCATTTAGACTTACAGTGAAGACTCTTGTGAGGTTGTACTGCTTGGTTGGCCATCAAATCAAAGGATACGTGTAGAGTTACCTTTCATTTAGACTTACAGTGAAGACTCTTGTGAGGTTGTACTACTTGGTTGGCCATTAACTCAAAAGATACGTTTAGAGTTACCTTTCATTTAAACTTTCAGTGAAGACTCTTGTCAGGTTGTACTGCTTGTTTGGCCATTAACTCAAAAGATACGTTTAGAGTTACCTTTCATTTAGACTTACAGTGAAGACTCTTGTGAGGTTGTACTGCTTGGTTGTTTATCAAATCAAAGGATACGTGTAGAGTTACCTTTCATTTAGACTTACAGTGAATACTCTTGTGAGGTTGTACTGCTTGGTAGGCCATCAAATCAAAGGATACGTGTAGAGTTACCTTTCATTTAGACTTACAGTGAAGACTATTGTGAGGTTGTACTGCTTGGTTGCCCATCAAATCAAAGGATAAGTGTAGAGTTACCTTTCATTTAGACTTACAGTGAATACTCTTGTGAGGATGTACTGCTTGGTTGGCCATCAAATCAAAGGATACGTGTAGAGGTACCTTTTATTTAGACTTACAGTGAAGACTCTTGTGAGGTTGTACTGCTTGGTTGGCCATCAAATCAAAGGATACGTGTAGAGTTACCTTTCATTTAGACTTACAGTGAAGACTCTTGTGAGGTTGTACTGCTTGGTTGGCCATCACATCAAAGGATACGTGTAGAGTTACCTTTCATTTAGACTTACAGTGAAGACTCTTGTGAGGTTGTACTGCTTGGTTGGCCATCGAATCAAAGGATACGTATAGAGTTACCTTTCATTTAGACTTACAGTGAATACTCTTGTGAGGTTGTACTGCTTGGTTGGCCATCAAATCAAAGGATACGTGTATAGTTACATTTCATTTAGACTTACAGTGAAGACTCTTGTGAGATTGTACTACTTGGTTGGCCATCAAATCAAAGGATACGTGTAGAGGTACCTTTCATTTAGACTTACAGTGAAGACTCTTGTGAGGTTGTACTGCTTAGTTGGCCATCAAATCAAAGGATACGTGAAGAGTTACCTTTCATTTAGACTTACAGTGAAGACTCTTGTGAGGTTGTACTGCTTGGTTGGCCATCAAATCAAAGGATACGTGTAGAGTTACCTTTCATTTAGACTTACAGTGAAGACTCTTGTGAGGTTGTACTGCTTGGTTGGCCATCAAATCAAAGGATACGTGTAAAGTTACCTTTCATTCAGACTTACAGTGAAGACTCTTGTGAGGTTGTACTACTTGGTTGGCCATCAAATCAAAGGATACGTGTAGAGGTACCTTTCATTTAGACTTACAGTGAAGACTCTTGTGAGGTTGTACTGCTTGGTTTGCCATCAAATCAAAGGATACGTGAAGAGTTACCTTTCATTTAGAATTACAGTGAAGACTCTTGAGAGGTTGTACTGCTTGGTTGGCCATCAAATCAAAGGATACGTGTAGAGTTACCTTTCATTTAGACTTACAGTGAAGATTCTTGTGAGGTTGTACTGCTTGGTTGGCCATCAAATCAAAGGATACGTGTAGAGTTACCTTTCATTTAGACTTACAGTGAAGACACTGGTGAGGTTGTACTGCTTGGTTGGCCATCAATTCAAAGGATACGTGTAGAGTTACCTTTTATTTAGACTTACAGTGAAGACTCTTGTGAGGTTGTACTGCTTGGTTGGCCATCAAATCAAAGGATACGTGTAGAGTTACCTTTCATTTAGACTTACAGTGAAGACTCTTGTGAGGTTCTACTGCTTGGTTGGCCATCACATCAAAGGATACGTGTAGAGTTACCTTTCATTTAGACTTACAGTGAAGACTCTTGTGAGGGTGTACTGCTTGGTTGGCCATCAAATCAAAGGATACGTGTAGAGTTACCTTTCATTTAGACTTACAGTGAAGACACTGGTGAGGTTGTGCTGCTTGTTTGGCCATCAAATCAAAGGATACGTGTAGAGTTACCTTTCATTTAGACTTACAGTGAATACTCTTGTGAGGTTCTACTGCTTGGTTGGCCATTAACTCAAAAGATACGTTTAGAGTTACCTTTCATTTAAACTTACAGTGAAGACTCTTGTCAGGTTGTACTGCTTGTTTGGCCATTAACTCAAAAGATACGTTTAGAGTTACCTTTCATTTAGACTTACAGTGAAGACTCTTGTGAGGTTGTACTGCTTGGTTGGCCATCAAATCAAAGGATACGTGTAGAGTTACCTTTCATTTAGACTTACAGTGAAGACTCTTGTGAGGTTGTACTGCTTGGTAGGCCATCAAATCAAAGGATACGTGTAGAGTTACCTTTCATTTAGACTTACAGTGAAGACTATTGTGAGGTTGTACTGCTTGGTTGGCCATCAAATCAAAGGATACGTGTAGAGTTACCTTTCATTTAGACTTACAGTGAAGACTCTTGTGAGGTTGTACTGCTTGGTTGGCCATCACATCAAAGGATACGTGTAGAGTTACCTTTCATTTAGACTTACAGTGAAGACTCTTGTGAGGTTGTACTGCTTGGTTGGCCATCAAATCAAAGGATACGTGTAGAGTTACCTTTCATTTAGACTTACAGTGAAGACTCTTGTGAGGTTGTACTGCTTGGTTGGCCATCAAGTCAAAGGATACGTGAAGAGTTACCTTTCATTTAGACTTACAGTGAAGACTCTGGTGAGGTTGTGCTGCTTGTTTGGCCATCAAATAAAAGGATACGTGTAGAGTTACCTGTAGGTTTTCTCCATGATTTTTGAATTTTTACATATTTATATCGTCAAACGAACTATAAAACTGAAAATTTGTTTATCAACAATAGTTTGTAGCTAAATGCTGATCATCTCGCTCGAGAATCCATTGTTATAGTGAAAGAAGTTCCATTTGTAATGTCCATGGTATGAATTTCCGGTGTTTATCTTCTATAATCAGGGAATTTTGATACTAATGACGTCATAATGGAAGGTTACGGTTTGGATCTATACAATTCAAGAGGCAAATACTTAATTGGTCTTTGTCACTGCGTGATTTGCATATTTCAATAAACAGGTATGTAAATGATTGAAGGCAGTTTTTCTCATTGATAAGTAACTTGATTTGCACAGAGAATATTATACAGTCAGTCTGGATAGTCAAATAAACCCTTTTCCACAGGCAACACATCTGCAGGTGACGACTTTGAAAACATCATGGCTAAACTGTTTAAAATATCCATGGAGTCAGTGTTTAATCATCAAATAGAGTTGAAAACAGTGTGGCAAGAGGAGAAATGTCTAATCATCAGAGCAATTTTTCATTTTGTCACAATGTTTTCAAATGTCGTCTGATGTAGAGGCATAGGAAAGCTTCTATATTTGGGAAATGGTTAATATCGCTATCAGGACCATTAACTCTTTCCCATATATAGACGCTTGTTGACGCTTCTGCAGCAGACGACTTCTTAAAACATTGTGGTAAAAGTAGGAATAGTTCATAAAGAGCATTTTCCACTTTGCCACTATGTTTTCAACTCTATTAAAGAAACATGCATTCATGTAATGAAATTGTCCATATTTTGGCATATATATATAATTTCAAAATCGTCTGTTGCAGATTTACTTATCTTGGAAAGTGTTAAGTGAACGGACGCATTTATGAAGAATATAAGTAGTGTAGAAGTTCATTCATAATAATAATTTTAACAGTAGTATGATAATAGCTATACCGACCTAGAACATATAACATGTGTGTATATTATAAATGACATTTTACACAAACAACTCTTAGCCAGCTGCAAGCAAATTTGAACTATCTTAAGCAGACACAAGTTTCAAACAATTTTAATAGGTAGACATATTTCTTGAAACAAGTAATCAATGATTTTGTTCACGTTATTTTGTACCTAGGTTTATGTTCGTTCAATAGTCAATGGAATTCAAGTTATTTTTGTCTAGATCTATGTATTTTGAATACAATCCAGCTTTAACTTAACTCTTTCAGCGCCAAAGGCAATATTGAGCTTTTTGCAAACAATACAGATTCAGGTGAGTCAGCTCGTAACGAGCTGTCTCACCTGAAATCAGCATTGTTTGCCTTTTAGTTATCAAAATATTCCAAAAACTCGTATTAAATAAGAAATGGAGTCGCCTAATTTTGAACATGGAACAGTCTACTTTAAACAATTTGGCGCTGAAAGAGTTAAGCCTATTGTGACGACATACTGGTTTTTAAACTCGATGTCACGCTGTAAAGTCAAAGATGTCAGAACACAGTAAAACGAAACGTGAACACGACGGAAAATCGAAATGTTCTTGTATTAGGGGAAAAGTGGGCGATTTGAACGTATATTCTACCCTCTGAGAAGCGTGTGGTGTTGTGTTTTTTGTTGCTCTTACAGGCGACACTAAATTCAATGCCGGACGAGTTCACTGTGAAAAACGAGGCAGGTTAGTGGGGTTAAGAGTTTGGGTCGGAACAGGCAATAAATATTACAAGCATTTTGGGTCCCTGTCAGAAGCCTTTATCTAGCGTGACAACTTATATTTCATTAACGAGTTGAATTACGAGATAAAACGAGGCGCGCCAAAATGAAGCGTAGCAGACGACAATAGAAAACTATGTTCCAGCGCATACATTATGCAATTAATGGGCGAAATTTAACGCGCATGTTTGTATTTAATACCAGTTTAGGGGCTTTAAATCGGGATTTAAATCGTAAAACGAATGGGTTTCTGGGGTGTCGCGAGTCAAAAGGAAACGTTTTGAGAAAACCACACCGCCATATTCGAACACGGGGCCCTTTTCCACTAAGCATGGGTCCCATTTGTATTATATGACAAGTGTAGACTCAGTGTTATTTAAGTCATTTTTTATTTGTTTTCTTCATAAATAACGAAAGACATTACCGTACATAAGTCACACATACAAATATACATGTACAATAACGCGCTTGAGCCTTTCCCACATACAGACGCTCTCTGACGCCTCTGGAGCAGACGACCGTTTGAAAACATAATAACAAAATGGAAAATTGCTCATCATGAGTAATTTTCCCCATTTGCCGCAATGCTTTCAACTTTTGTATGTAAGGGGAGTTTCCATGTTTGCCTAGGCGCTGGCATAGTCATCTGCAGATTCGTTGTATGTGGGAAAGGGGTTTATGTGCTGAAATCACTTTGAATAGTTGTTAACGTGAATGTCATCAAACTATAATGTTTGAACACATGTGAAACAATTGAAGTACATTGTGACGTAATGTATTATTCATAAACACATGTGTGTACACTTACGTGTTTATATTCTAACCCTTTCCCACCTACAAACGCTTTTTTACGCCTCTACAGCAGACGACTTTTTAAAACATTGTTGCAAATTGAGAAAATGCTGAAAATGAGCAATTACTTCATTTGCCACAATGTTACCAACTATATTCAATAAATATGTTTTAATTTATAGAGAGTATCAATTTTTTGACAAAAATGTTTCCAAAGTCGTCTGCTGTAGACTTGTCAACGTGGCTATTGTGACAACATTTTAAAAAAAGAATCAAAGTGACCAAATAGTGTCTCATTGCTTTCCAGAGATGCGAAATAAAGTTGGTAGAAGTGGCTCCCATAATTTGCTCTTTGGATAGCATGGAAGTCTAACGGTAGTAATGATAGTTGGGGCTTCCCTCATTAGCGCATGTTTGGTAGGAACGTCTTATGGAAGTAATGGTAAAAGTGGTTTCCTTCATATTTCCGTATCCCTTACTGGTGCTCTGTATTGCAGGAACATCATTTGATAGTAATAGTAATGGCGAGTTCCCTTATTGGTGTTCTGTATTGAAGGAACATCTTGTGGTAGTAATATCAATGGCGAGTTGTCTTATTGGTGCTTTGTATTGCAAGAACGTCTCATGGTATTAATAGTAATGGCGAGTTCTCTTATTGGTGCTCTGTATTGCAGGATCGTCTTATGATAGTAATAGCAATGGCGAGTTGTCTTATTGGTGTTCTGTTTTGCATGAATGTCTTATAATAGTAATAGCAATGGCGAGTTGTCTTATTGGTGCTCGGTATTGCAGTAATGTCTTATAATAGTAATAGCAATGGCGAGTTCTCTTATTGGTGCTCTGTATTGCAGGATCGTCTTATGATAGTAATATCAATGGCGAGTTGTCTTATTGGTGTTCTGTATTGCAGGAATGTCTTATAATAGTAATAGCAATGGCGAGTTGTCTTATTGGTGCTCGGTATTGCAGGAATGTCTTATGGTATTAATAGTAATGGCGAGTTCCCTTATTGGTGTTCTGTATTGCAGGAATGTCTTATAATAGTAATAGCAATGGCGAGTTCTCTTATTGGTGCTCTGTATTGCAGGATCGTCTTATGATAGTAATAGCAATGGCGAGTTGTCTTATTGGTGTTCTGTATTGCAGGAATGTCGTATAATAGTAATAGCAATGGCGAGTTGTCTTATTGGTGCTCGGTATTGCAGGAATGTCTTATGGTAGTAATAGCAATGGCGAGTTGTCTTATTGGTGCTCTGTATTGTAGGAACGACTTATGGTAGTAATTGCAATGGCGAGTTGTCTTATTGGTGCTCGGTATTGCAGGAATGTCTTATGGTAGTAATAGCAATGGCGAGTTGTCTTATTGGTGCTCTGTATTGTAGGAACGTCTTATGGTAGTAATAGCAATTGTGAGTTGTTTTATTGGTGCTCGATATTGCAGGAACGTCTTATGATAGTAATAGTAATGGCGAGTTGTCTTATTGGTGCTCTGTATTGCAGGAACGTCTTATGATAGTAATAGTAATGGCGAGTTCCCTTATTGGTGTCCTGTATTGCTAGATCGTCTTATGATAGTAATAGAAATGGCGAGTTGTCTTATTAGTGCTCGGTAATGCAGGAATGTCTTATGATAGTAATAGCAATGGCGAGTTGTCTTATTGGTGCTCTGTATTGCAGGAATGTCTTATGGTAGTAATAGTAATAGCGAGTTCCCTTATTGGTGTCCTGTATTGCAGGAACGTCTTATGGTAGTAATAGTAATGGCGAGTTGTCTTATTGGTGCTCGGTAATGCAGGAATGTCTTATGATAGTAATAGCAATGGCGAGTTGTCTTATTGGTGCTCTGTATTGCAGGAATGTCTTATGGTAGTAATAGTAATAGCGAGTTCCCTTATTGGTGTCCTGTATTGCAGGAACGTCTTATGGTAGTAATAGTAATGGCGAGTTCCCTTATTGGTGTCCTGTATTGAAGGAACGTCTTATGGTATCAATAGTAATGGCGAGTTCCCTTATTGGTGTCCTGTATTGCAGGAATGTCTTATGATAGTAATAACAATGGCGACTTGTCTTATTGGTGCTCGGTATTGCTGGAACGCCTTATGATAGTAATAGCAATGGCGAGTTGTCTTATTGGTGCTCTGTATTGCAGGAATGTCTTATGGTAGTAATAGTAATGGCGAGTTGTCTTATTGGTGCTCTGTATTGCAGGAACGCCTTATGATAGTAATAACAATGGCGAGTTGTCTTATTGGTGCTCTGTATTGCAGGAATGTCTTATGATAGTAATAGTAATGGCGAGTTCCCTTATTGGTGTTCTGTATTGCAAGAATGTCTTATAATAGTAATAGCAATGGCGAGTTCTCTTATTGGTGCTCTGTATTGCAGGATCGTCTTATGATAGTAATAGCAATGGCGAGTTGTCTTATTGGTGTTCTGTATTGCAGGAATGTCTTATAATAGTAATAGCAATGGCGAGTTGTTTCATTGGTGTTCTGTATTGCAGAAATGTCTTATAATAGTAATAGCAATGGCGAGATGTCTTATTGGTGCTCGGTATTGCAGGAATGTCTTATAATAGTAATAGCAATGGCGAGTTGTCTTATTGGTGTTCTGTATTGCAGGAATGTCTTATAATAGTAATATCAATGGCGAGTTGTCTTATTGGTGCTCGGTATTGCAGGAATGTCTTATGATAGTAATAGTAATGGCGAGTTCCCTTATTGGTGTTCTGTATTGCAGGAATGTCTTATAATAGTAATAGCAATGGCGAGTTCTCTTATTGGTGCTCTGTATTGCAGGATCGTCTTATGATAGTAATAGCAATGGCGAGTTGTCTTATTGGTGTTCTGTATTGCAGGAATGTCTTATAATAGTAATAGCAATGGCGAGTTGTTTTATTGGTGTTCTGTATTGCAGAAATGTCTTATAATAGTAATAGCAATGGCGAGATGTCTCATTGGTGCTCGGTATTGCAGGAATGTCTTATAATAGTAATAGCAATGGCGAGTTGTCTTATTGGTGTTCGGTATTGCAGGAATGTCTTATAATAGTAATATCAATGGCGAGTTGTCTTATTGGTGCTCGGTATTGCAGGAATGTCTTATGGTATTAATAGTAATGGCGAGTTCCCTTATTGGTGTTCTGTATTGCAGGAATGTCTTATAATAGTAATAGCAATGGCGAGTTCTCTTATTGGTGCTCTGTATTGCAGGATCGTCTTATGATAATAATAGCAATGGCGAGTTGTCTTATTGGTGTTCTTTATTGCAGGAATGTCTTATAATAGTAATAGCAATGGCGAGTTGTCTTATTGGTGTTCTGTATTGCAGGAATGTCTTATAATAGTAATAACAATTGCGAGTTCTCTTATTGGTGCTCTGTATTGCAGGATCGTCTTATGATAGTAATAGCAATGGCGAGTTGTCTTATTGGTGTTCTGTATTGCAGGAATGTCTTATAATAGTAATAGCAATGGCGAGTTGTCTTATTGGTGCTCTGTATTGCAGGAATGTCTTATGGTAGTAATGGTAATAGGGAGTTGTCTTATTGGTGCTCTGTATTGCAGGAACGTCTTATGATAGTAATAGTAATGGCGAGTTGTCTTATTGGTGCTCTGTATTGCAGGAACGTCTTATGGTATTAATAGTAATGGCGAGTTCTCTTATTTGTGCTCTGTTGATCCTTATTTTTCACACAAACGTATTCGTCACACATGTGAGGAATAAGTGCGAATTCTTCACATTATTGTCACAACTTTCAAATGTTACATACACATTTGACTTTTTTGTGGGTTGTTGTTACGATAGTTTTTGTCACAGCAAGTTTACAGGATTGTCATAGTTCTGAAAATTAACTTGGCCATGCATGTTGGGGAGATGGTTGCGCCTGGTGTATATGAATATGAATGTTCACAATGGCATTCGATAATCTGACTTGATTGCCTTGGTATTAAGGTGAGCCCTTTTCATATATATTTGAGGACATGTCGACACGTTAATGTTTCTTGCTGTTTGATTTAATTTATCTGGTGGAATCGGAAAGCCTCTTTAATAGTGTTGAGTTAACATAAAGGGCATGGCTTTGTCACTCCTATCAATTTTTGAGAGTTATTTCCCAAAACGTAAACATATTTGGGATGGTCATGTCTCGGGACGTTCAGTACACCTCCCCATATCGACTCGTCGGATATTTATCAGAAATGCATGTTATATTAAGACATGTATCTCCATATGCAATGCTAGGAAAGTCACTACATTAAATCAACTTAAAGAAGTATAGTTTCGATACTATTCAATACTACCTGCGACTACTAATACGTATTATACACAGGAGAAGTTCACATAATGAGACCCTTGTTTTTTTATTCAATTTTTGGGTTGAATTAAGTTGATCAAGTTATGTTCATAAGATAACTCCTATTGAATTCAAAACTATTTAGTCAAAGAGTTTGACCAGGTTAGGAATTAACCATGAATAGATAATTTCTATTTTAACGAATAATCTAATAAGTATACTTAAATTCTGTTAAGTTATTAGCAATTTGTGCCGCTTTAAACATGTTTTCAAGTACATCACGGGGCTTCCTGGGTATGTTACCATGACTACTGGTCCATCCATCCTGACACCATCGAATCAGTAATGATGATAAACCCACAATCCTAAACGCCAAGGGGGGAGGGGAAACAGCCATCACTTTTGTTTTTAATCTTTTGTCAATATGTCCCAAGACACTTAGTATAAGCTATGATTTCTTTTCCTCGTGTTTAAACAGTTTATAATTTAGAGTCCCTTATCAAATCATGCGTCCACGGGCAAGACACATTTCCTTATCTAGTTATGGTCGGTCAGTCAATCAGAAATAATCGATAAGTGAAAAGTGACCGCGCTATTACTGAAATATAGCTGATTACAAAGTAAATCCAAAATATGAAATATCATTGTCTCGAAGTGTCCTGAAGTAATACTTCACCTACACCCACTCACGTGTGATGACTGGAATCTCAGAGTAACTAAGGACGTAATGAGTTAACCCTTTCCCACGCACGCAGACCCATATGCAGCCGACGGTTTTGGAGCACAATGTAACAAAAGGAGATATTACTCACAATGAGCAATTTCTCCGTTTGTCACACTGTTTTCAACTCTATGCAATAACTTTACTTTCATCAATAGAGATTTTACAATGTTAGCCAAAATGTTTTCAAAGTCGTGTATGTATGTGATACAGTGTTAACCCCACTTTCCGACATACAGTAAATCTGCAGCAGGCGACTTTAGAACTGTCTGGGTAAAGGTAGAGCTATGTAAATTCTCCACAAATGAATGTATGCTAATTGAATAAATCTGAATACATTTGGAAAGGGTTAAAGCGGCAATCAATGAACGTGCACTGGCTGCCTCGACAATAGTAATTAATAACAAAGGCAGACCCAACTGTCACGAATGATTAAATTTAACCCTTTTCAGCAGACAGACGCTTTCTGATGACTCTGCAGTAGACGACTTTTGAAAACATTGTGACAAAAGAAGAAATCGCTAATAATGATCAAGTTCTACTATTACCACAGTGTTTTCAACTTTATTCAATTAATGTTCTTTCGTTAATTGAGAGTTTCCATAGTTTTGAATAAATGTTATCAAAGTAGGCTGCTACGGATTTGGTGTATGTGGGAAAGGGTTAACCCTTAAATCACGTTGATGGACCGAGTAAGACCTAAATACGAACATATTGATCCAGATGAGTCTAACCATTCATATAGTCTGATCTGGGCTTAAATAATTAGTTTCGAATTTATTGGGCTTGTTTATCACATGGCCTGCCAGCTGGAATGTCAATGAAAATGGATACATAGAACAGAGAGTAATGCTACTGTACTGGGGTAAAGGATGAATGGATGAATGGACGTCATGTTTTTAAAAAACAGAAACAAAAACAAAAGAATGTACCTATGGCACGTATTCACCAACCATTCAATTTAATTCATATTTTAATTTGAAACAATTTCTAAATTTCAGACTAGTTTAATTTGAACCATAATGGTTTAGCCAATCAGAAATGTGTATTCTTTGTGAAATTAGAATTAGAATTAGAAAGTTATTTAATTTGATTGGTGAACTATGATAGAAGTCCTATAGAGTCAGATATTCCTCAAAGATAGTAACGTCAAGCCTGTCTTTAGAAACCACACTTTACGTTTCTTAATACCTTATTTTCTGCATAAATGACCCTGTAGATAAAGACCACCTGTGAACAAAGACCGGATTGTTATCTTCAAATGATTGGTCTTTATGCACGGGTCCCACCGTAGTATATTTCTAATGAGAGTTATACAGGAAGCACACCACTAAATAGATACGTAGCAGTTTGTTTGCGTTTGGCGGAAAGATGGCATATTTCATATTGTAATGGCGAAACTATCACAAGCCTAAATGCATTCGCATGGTCTCGTTATCCGCGTATATTAATAACTATTTACCACTTACAACAAATCTTCAACCGACGAATTTGAAATCATTCAGGTAAAACGATCGAATGTGTCTTTTAACTCTTTCAGAGCCAATGGCAATATTGAGCTTTTTGCAAACTATACATATTTAGGTTAGTCAGCTCGTAACGAACTGTCTCACCTGAAATCAGCTGTGTTTACCCTTTAGTTATTAAGATATTCCAGAACTCTTATTACATGAGAAATGGAGACGCCCGATTTTGAAGAAAAAAATGGAATAGTCAACTTTAAAGAATTTGGCGCTAAAAGATTTAATGAAAGTATCAGAAATGGACAAAGAGGAAAACAATATTGTAAAGTAGAAGCTCACTTTGAAAGGCTTTCAGCAAAATATCCTAAGTCATTAGATTCTACGCCCACCTAGTTTTCATCTACTTATCATGGCTGTCATAGTACAAGTTTTCTTTTGAGGACCCCATAACACTTAAACATTTTAAAACACTACAAGAGAAATGTACACGTAATTTCAGAATTTAAACCTTAGTAAAAAACAACTGAGCGTACTGTACAGCAAATATTTCAACACGAGACAAAGGTCAAATTAGCCTTCTGGCGAAAACACCAACATTGTGGACTCTGCGTGAAGTATCGACCCGGATCAGCCTAAGCATGCCGCGCAGGCTTACCCGGATCACTTTTCGCCTCCTGTGGATTTTCTGTTTCATGAATCATTACTCTATACCCCTATCCTCCTGAGACGGAATGTGTCGGCCCGGATCAGTCTGCGCGGACTGCGCAGGCTGATCTGGGTCGATACATTACGCAGAGGCCATAATGTTGGTTTTCTCTCGGGACGGCTCAAATATGTTTGCCATTGTATTAAACAGTCATGTCCGGGTGTGGTAGGTCGAGCATGGATAATTTAGTCTCGGCAACGACGAGAGTTGTCCATCAAGGGGTCGTGAGTTCGATTCAAAGCGTGTACAACATTCTTTCCGATGCTTGATACAAGTGTTGTGACTAGTGTCATTTGTCTTCCACTGAAAAGTCTATGAGGGAATCTAGTCGGTTGCCTGGGAGGTATGATGTGTGGAGCTATCAAATTGAATTATATAAAACAATCATTGTCTCATATTGAGTAATTTCTCTTTTCACCCACAATGTTTTGAAACCCTTCATCAATATTCTACTTGCAAATATTCAGATGTAATACATTTTCATCCGATGATTTCTAAACAGACGACAGACTATAAAATCACTATCTTTTCCCCACATTGTTTCGACATGTCTGTAACCGATTAAGTGAAGTGTTAAACATGCCGTGTGCCATAAAGCATGGTATCAAGAGGGCCGAACGGGAATCACAATGGGTACTTGACTGTTATGATTTATGGGTATATAAACTGTTATCGCATACAGCAATAGCGTTCAAGATTTATATGACGCACTTTGGTATAATATCAATGTAAAAGCTCAGTCATTGGCGGCGGTGGCATTATTATGAGTCGAGTTTGGGAAATGTTGCCCGTGTGAAAAGCAACGACTCGGGCAAGTCTGTTTAAACGCTCAGTATCATAAGACCGTTTACTGTTATTCTACATGAAAAATAGTAATTGATAGAAATGTTGAACAAACACCCAAGCGCTTTAGACCCTATTCTACTTAACCGGCGTTGG
The DNA here is from genome assembly GCA_031761405.1 of Serripes groenlandicus. NCBI lineage: Eukaryota > Metazoa > Mollusca > Bivalvia > Cardiida > Cardiidae > Serripes > Serripes groenlandicus. The sequence goes on along the minus strand of JASEVX010000005.1, from coordinate 15,412,805 downwards.
TGAGCCTCGTCGAGAAATGTTGGATCTTGTTGCAGTGACGACTCGGGCGACTCTGTGTACCCGCACAGACTCAACAGAGCATTCACTGTCCGTGTGTCGAGTCCCGCTAGCTCAGTCGGTACCGTGAGTATGAGTTCAAACCCAATCTCAGCCAATTTAAGTGCGGTAAGTATCCTTCGTCTTACTTCAATGTGCTAACAGTATATGTGGGAAAACGGCCAGTTACTTGAAAGACTGTTGTGTGGAGAGCCAGCAACAACTGGACAGGTAAATGGAGTGGCCGCCCTGATTTTACCAAACACTGAACCAGACCGGAATCCGCTGTAGTAGAGTGGTTAGCGTCGGGGATTTGAAACCGGGTGTCCCGGGTTCGATCTCCAGTCGCGGCACTACGGTCATGGTGGAGTGCCCTTGGGCCAGGCACATTTTCTAGCCTGTTACTGGTGTGTTTACCCAGTGATCATGAATAAGTGAACTGTCGCCGTGATGTAACTGAAATAATGTTAATCGCGGTGTAAAAACCTTACAAAACAAATACAGAAAATGACAATGATCTCATCATTTACATAAAACAACATGAATGAGAATCGTATTATGATTCAATGTAGTACTACTTACTATTGGTGGTTAAATCAGCAACATCCAAAGGTGTGTGAAGTTAGCAGTTAGTTGGTTATTGGTAGTTGGGTATTCAATTTACTGCTAGAGTACGAATAAACAGCCAGCTAGTAGTTGGGTATCCGCCATATGATTGAATCTACTGCTATATATGAATACCCACACAGCTATCAATTAGTTATTCAACAAAGAGTCAAAGCGCGAATCTACTGCTATATACGAATAACCACACAACTATCAATTGGTTATTCAACACAGAGTCAAAGCGCGAATCTACTGCTATATACGAATAACCACACAGCTATCAATTGGTTATTCAACAAAGAGTCAAAGCGCGAATCTACTGCTATATACGAATAACCATACAACTATCAATTGGTTATTCAAGACAGAGTCAAAGCGCGAATCTACTGCTATATACGAATACCCACACAACTATCAATTGGTTATTCAACAAAGAGTCAAAGCGCGAATCTACTGCTATATACGAATAACCACACAACTATCAATTGGTTATTCAACACAGAGTCAAAGCGCGAATCTACTGCTATATACGAATACCCACACAACTATCAATTGGTTATTCAACAAAGAGTCAAAGCGCGAATCTACTGCTATATACGAATAACCATACAACTATCAATTGGTTATTCAACACAGAGTCAAAGCGCGAATCTACTGCTATATACGAATAACCACACAGCTATCAATTGGTTATTCAACAAAGAGTCAAAGCGCGAATCTACTGCTATATACGAATAACCACACAACTATCAATTGGTTATTCAACACAGAGTCAAAGCGCGAATCTACTGCTATATACGAATACCCACACAACTATCAATTGGTTATTCAACAAATATTCAAAGCGCGAATCTACTGCTATATACGAATAACCACACAACTATCAATTGGTTATTCAACAAAGAGTCAAAGCGCGAATCTACTGCTATATATGAATAACCACACAGCTATCAATTGGTTATTCAACAAAAAATCAAAGCGCGAATCTACTGCTATATATGAATAACCACACAGCTATCAATTGGTTATTCAACAAAAAATCAAAGCACGAATCTACTGCTATATATGAATAACCACACAGCTATCAATTGGTTATTCAACAAAAAATCAAAGCGCGAATCTACTGCTATATATGAATAACCACACAGCTATCAATTGGTTATTCAGCAAAAAAATCAAAGCGCGAATCTACTGCTATATATGAATAACCACACAGCTATCAATTGGTTATTCAACACAAAATCAAAGCGCGAATCTACTGCTATATACGAATAACCACACAGCTATCAATTGGTTATTCAACAAAAAATCAAAGCGCGAATCTACTGCTATATATGAATAACCACACAGCTATCAATTGGTTATTCAACAAAAAACCAAAGCGCGAATCTACTGCTATATATGAATAACCACACAGCTATCAATTGGTTATTCAACAAAAAATCAAAGCGCGAATCTACTGCTATATATGAATAACCACACAGCTATCAATTGGTTATTCAACAAAAAACCAAAGCGCGAATCTACTGCTATATATGAATAACCACACAGCTATCAATAGGTTATTCAACAAAATATCAAAGCGCGAATCTACTGCTATATATGAATAACCACACAGCTATCAATTGGTTATTCAACAAAAAACCAAAGCGCGAATCTACTGCTATATATGAATAACCACACAGCTATCAATTGGTTATTCAGCAAAGAGTCAAAGCGCGAATCTACTGCTATATATGAATAACCACACAGCTATCAATTGGTTATTCAACAAAAAACCAAAGCGCGAATCTACTGCTATATATGAATAACCACACAGCTATCAATTGGTTATTCAACAAAGAGTCAAAGCGCGAATCTACTGCTATATATGAATAACCACACAGCTATCAATTGGTTATTCAACAAAAAATCAAAGCGCGAATCTACTGCTATATATGAATAACCACACAGCTATCAATTGGTTATTCAACAAAGATTCAAAGTGCGAATCTACTGCTATATATGAATAACCACACAACTATCAATTGGTTATTCAACAAAGATTCAAAGCGCGAATCTACTGCTATATATGAATAACCACACAGCTATCAATTGGTTATTCAACAAAAAACCAAAGCGCGAATCTACTGCTATATACGAATAACCACACAGCTATCAATTGGTTATTCAACCTAGAGTAAAAGCGCGAATTTACTGCTATATACGAATAACCACACAGCTATCAATTGGTTATTCAACAAAAAAATCAAAGCGCGAATCTACTGCTATATACGAATAACCACATAACTATCAATTGGTTATTCAGCAAAGAGTCAAAGCGCGAATCTACTGCTATATACGTATACCCACACAACTATCAATTGGTTATTCAGCAAAGAGTCAAAGCGCGAATCTACTGCTATATATGAATAACCACACAGCTATCAATTGGTTATTCAACAAAAAACCAAAGCGCGAGTCTACTGCTATATATGAATAACCACACAGCTATCAATTGGTTATTCAACAAAGAGTCAAAGCGCGAATCTACTGCTATATATGAATAACCACACAGCTATCGCGAATCTACTGCTATATGTGAATACCAAGCCAGCTATCAATTGGCTATTCAACAAAGAGTCAAAGCTTGAAACTTCTGATATATACGAATAAACACACAGCTATCAGTTGGTTATTCAACAAAGAGTCAAAGCTTGAATCTACTGCTATATACGAATAAACACACATCTATCAATTGGTTATTCAACAAAGAGTCAAAGCGTGAATCCACTGATATATGCGAATATCCAGCCATCTAGTAGTTGGGAATTGAACATTAAGCAAAAGGGCGAACTACCTGCCACTGGCCAATGTCCACACAGCTATCAATTGGTTATTCTACAAAGAGTCAAAGCGCGAATCTACTGCTATATACGAATATCCAGCCAGCTAGTAATTTGACATTAAACATTAAGCAATCGGGTGGGCATTCGCTCGCGGCGGTCATGATAGAATGTTCTTGGGTCTTCTAGCCTTGAATTGGTTGATTTACCCAGGGGTCATGAAAAACGGAACTGTCTTCGTGATATAGCAGAAATTATGTTGTAAAAGCTGTAAACACTTCAATGATTAAATAAATTGCAGTTTTCTCTAGATGGTGTACTTTATCGTAAATTATAAGACAATTTATAAATTTAGACTTATGTTAAGGTCGCTTTTTATTTATAAGGACTACCCTCACTGTTTTGAATCTATAACCGTAAAAAGAGTGTTTGTAGCAGATACGCAAACATTGTCTTTAACAGGGATCTGTCGACTTTAAATGTGAGTAGGGAATTTGGGATTTAAACATGTCTTAAGCTTGATTTGAAATGATCTTTTATATGATTTTACAGAAAATAAATACAAAATATAATAATAAATATGACGTATACATAAACAACTGCACGTTTTCGTCCGTTGCTATGAAAAAGGTAGGACACGGTTTAGATTTAAACTACTTTACTCCTTACTAACTAAAACCGTTACATACACTATGTCAAAAAGCATGTCCTACCTAGTCAATAGCAACGAACGAAATTGTGTTCTTATTTTTACCTAAGCGGATGTCTTTGTGTGGAATTTTGAATTTCGAGTTATTTTCTGGAAAAAAGCAGTACTAAGTTTATGTGACAAACTTCAGACACGGGATATCATCAGAGTTATTATTCCCTTTACAATTCGACATATCACTAGTAGTAGTCATGTTCGACCAATCCACAATTCAATAAAGTGTGCGTGGGTAATATTGACCGAAGACTGTTAAACATTCATCACTTACTATATTATATACCATAAATAACAGAACGAAAGCGGGAGTAACATATTTAAACATTTATTATAGATTGTGTATTTCAATACTTCAATTGTTTTAAGAAAATAATCTAAAGTCGGAACACATTTTGATTTTGAACAGAGCAGAAAATAGTGTCATCAAAAGGTTACATTTACATCAATATTTACTCTCCTTTTTTTTTCAAATATCTTCCAAAGCATATTCATAAAAATTGAGCCAATGCTAAAATTAAATCAGATCTCAATCCATATAAGCTTCCTCATATGCCTTTTTTTTTAAAAATCAACTGCTCCTCAAAAATTAAAGTTAGGATACAACATCAAATCTTCAGGAAACAAATCTTTAATATTCATAATATAAGCATTACATTAATCCTTTCCCACATACAACACATATGTAGCATACTACTTTGAAAAAATCAAGCGAAAAAGATGGCAAATCTCTAAATATGAAAGTTTAATTTTAGGAATATAGTTAAAAACATTGTGGCAAAAGGAGAAATCGTTCATCATGAGCAATTTCTTTTTTTCGACAATGTTTTCTAATGTTGACTGCTGCAAAGTCCTGTGAAATTCTTAAAAAGACATTAATCAAAGTAGCTCCAAATAAGCAATTTCCCCTTTTACTACAATGTTTTAAAATATCATATGCTGCAGATGCATCCATATGAGAGAAAGTGTTAAATGGAGTTATTGACCAGAAAAGGCTAACTTTACCCGGGAGTGACTCATATTTATAGTCTCAAATCATAAACTTATTCAAATTATTGTGATAATAAAGAAACATGATTTCCAATTACAGTTACATTTACACACCACCATGCACTCAAACCATACATGACAACATCCTTTCTTACCCCTTTCCCACATGCACAAACACCTCTACTTCAGCTGGCATATATGAAAACACTGTGACAAAAGGAACAAGAGGCCCTAGAGAGCCAGTATCGCTCCACTGCATTAGGCAAAGTTATTAAAGCCATAAGGCAAAACAGCCTGGTGGCCATGTTTACCAATTAACCTTTGTCTTGTTTACCTTTGTCCTGTTAACATCAAGACAAATATTCTGACACAATTTCAACATGTTCAAGTCAAAAATGTGTTTTCTAGTGTTGACAAGATTTTCTACAATTTAGCCAATTGCCCTAATATTTGACCCCACATGTCCCATATTCGAACTTGGACTAGATATCATGAAGACAAACTTTCTGGTTAAGTTTCAAGCTGCTGAAGTCAAAAAATGCGGTCTCTAGTGTTAACAGGATGTTTCTACAATTTTGCCTAGTGACCTAATTTGTTACTGGACCTGAACCATATTGGAACTTGGCTTAGATATCATCAGGACAAACTTTCTGACAAAGTTTCAAGCTGGTCAAGTCAAAAATGTGGTCTCTATAGTGTTAACAGTATTTTTCTACAAGTTGGCCTATTGCCCTAATTGTTGACCCCACATGTCCCATGTTCGAACTTGGACTAGATATCATGAAGACAAACTTTCTGGTTAAGTTTCAAGCTGCTCAAGTAAAAAATGTGGTCTCTAGTGTTAACAGGATTTTCTACAATTTTGCCTAGTGACCTAGTTTTTTACCGGACCTGACCCATATTTGAACTTGACTTAGATATATCATCAAGACAAACTTTTCGACAAAGTTTAAAGCTGCTCAAGTCAAAAATGCGGTCTCTATAGTGTTAACAGGACGTTTCTACAATTTTGCCTAGTGACCTATTTTTTTACCAGACCTGACCCATTTTGGAACTTAGCCTAGATATTATCCAGGCAAATATTCTGACAGAGTTTCAACATGCTCAAGCAAAACAGGCGGTTTTCAGATTGTTAACAAGATTTTCCTTTAATTTGTCCTTGTGACCTAGTTTTTGACCTGACCTGACCCATATTCAACCTTGGCCTAGAAATCAGCAAGATATACAAGCTGAAAAAGTTTCATGAAGATTAGATGATATGGCCTCAAGAGTGTTAACAAGCAAATTGTTGACGACGGTCGAATGACAAACAACAAACGACGGACAAAAGGTGATCACAAAAACTCACCTTGAGCACAAAGTGCTCTGTTGAGCTGAAAAAAGTAAGTTGCATAGTAATCTATTATCTTAAATAGATACTTTTGAAGTAATAGTATACAGAAACATTGTGGTAAAGGGAGAAATTTCTAAATACATAGATTTAGTTAACCCTTTCCCACATACAACAAATCTGCAGCAGACGACTTTAAACACTTTTACGCAAAAATATATAAAGTCTCTATAAATGATGGTAAAATTACTGAAAAAAGTTGAAAACGTTGTGGCAAAAGGAGAAATTGCTTGTTTTGAGCAATTTTTTTTTTTGTCACAATGATTTCACAAGTCATCTGCAGCAGAGGCGTCAGAAAGCGTCTTTAAACATACTATTTCTAATTGTCCATATTTTACATATTTTTCTTGTTACGTTTTTAAATTTTATCTGCTTTAATAAAGAAATCAGATCTGTTATATTATCAGGAAGAGGGCAAAGATCTATCAATGTTTAGTTTTGTATTCTATCATCTATACAAGGCTATATGGACACTAGACCAAACAAACAATGATACATCTTAACATCTTATGCATGGTAGAATGTTTGAAACAACTACCAGGTTTTGCAAAATTGGTTCCCAATATCCCCTTTCTATTGATTTGAAAATTGCATTAACTTGCAAGGGCATTTTGATGCATCTTTAGTAGACAATTTTTGCCACAATATTTTCAACTCTATCCTTTTAAGTATCTTGTTATTACGCTTTTTCTACGATGTTTTCAAAGTCATCTGCTCCGATATAGTTTTGAAAAAAGTATTAAAAATCTCAAACTCTAGATAATTATAGGGGTTGTCATTTTGATCAGCCAGCATTGACTTTACATGTGTACTTCAGATCAAAACCATATTGATGTCAGTGCTCATTTTCTCCAATGACTCTTTGTTGAATAACCAATTGATAGCTGTATGGTTATTCGTATATAGCAGTAGATTCGCGCTTTGACTCTTTGTTGAATAACTAATTGATAGCTGTATGGTTATTCGTATATAGCAGTAGATTCGCGCTTTGACTCTTTGTTGAATAACCAATTGATAGCTGTATGGTTATTCGTATATAGCAGTAGATTCGCGCTTTGACTCTTTGTTGAATAACCAATTGATAGCTGTGTGGTTATTCGTATATAGCAGTAGATTCGCGCTTTGACTCTTTGTTGAATAACTAATTGATAGCTGTATGGTTATTCGTATATAGCAGTAGATTCGCGCTTTGACTCTTTGTTGAATAACCAATTGATAGCTGTGTGGTTATTCATATATAGCAGTAGATTCGCGCTTTGACTCTTTGTTGAATAACCAATTGATAGCTGTGTGGTTATTCGTATATAGCAGTAGATTCGCGCTTTGACTCTTTGTTGAATAACCAATTGATAGCTGTGTTGTTATTCATATATAGCAGTAGATTCGCGCTTTGACTCTTTGTTGAATAACCAATTGATAGCTGTGTGGGTATTCGTATATAGCAGTAGATTCGCGCTTTGACTCTTTGTTGAATAACCAATTGATAGCTGTGTGGTTATTCATATATAGCAGTAGATTCGCGCTTTGACTCTTTGTTGAATAACCAATTGATAGCTGTATGGTTATTCGTATATAGCAGTAGATTCGCGCTTTGACTCTTTGTTGAATAACCAATTAATAGCTGTGTGGTTATTCATATATAGCAGTAGATTCGCGATTTGACTCTTTGTTGAATACCCAATTGATAGTTGTGTGGTTATTCGTATATAGCAGTAGATTCGCGCTTTGATTTTTTGTGGAATAACCAATTGATAGCTGTGTGGTTATTCATATAGAGCAGTAGATTCGCGCTTTGACTCTTTGTTGAATAACCAATTGATAGCTGTGTGGTTATTCGTATATAGCAGTAGATTCGCGCTTTGATTTTTTGCTGAATTACCAATTGATAGCTGTGTGGTTATTCATATATAGCAGTAGATTCGCGCTTTGACTCTTTGTTGAATAACCAATTGATAGCTGTGTGGTTATTCATATATAGCAGTAGATTCGCGCTTTGACTCTTTGTTGAATAACCAATTGATAGCTGTGTGGTTATTCATATATAGCAGTAGATTCGCGCTTTCGTTTTTTTTTTGAATAACCAATTGATAGCTGTGTGGTTATTCATATATAGCAGTAGATTCGCGCTTTGAATCTTTCTTGAATAACTAATTGCTAGCTGTGTGGTTATTCGTATATAGCAGTAGATTCGCGCTTTGACTCTTTGTTGAATACCCAATTGATAGCTGGCTGGGTATTCACATATAGCAGTAGATTCGCGCTTTGAATATTTCTTGAATAACTAATTGCTAGCAGTGTGGTTATTCGTATATAGCAGTAGATTCGCGCTTTGACTCTTTGTTGAATACCCAATTGATAGCTGGCTGGGTATTCACATATTGCAGTAGATTCGCGCTTTGATTTTTTGATGAATAACCAATTGATAGCTGTGTGGTTATTCATATATAGCAGTAGATTCGCGCTTTGACTCTTTGCTGAATAACCAATTAATAGCTCTGTGGTTATTCATATATAGCAGTAGATTCGCGCTTTGACTCTTTGTTGAATAACTAATTGCTAGCTGTGTGGGTATTCGTATATAGCAGTATATTCGCGCTTTGACTCTTTGTTGAATACCCAATTGATAGCTGGCTGGGTATTCACATATAGTAGTAGATTCGCGCTTTGAATCTTTGTTGAATAACCAATTGCTAGCTGTGTGGTTATTCGTATATAGCAGTAGATTCGCGCTTTAACTCTTTGTTGAATAACCAATTGATAGCTGGCTGGGTATTCACATATAGCAGTAGATTCGCGCCAAGACTCTTTGTTGAATACCAAATTGATAGTTGTGTGGTTATTCGTATATATCAGTAGATTCGCGCTTTGATTTTTGTGGAATAACCAATTGATAGCTGTGTGGTTATTCATATATAGCAGTAGATTCGCGCTTTGACTCTTTGTTGAATAACCAATTGATAGCTGTGTGGTTATTCGTATATAGCAGTAGATTCTCGCTTTGATTTTTTGTTGAATTACCAATTGATAGCTGTGTGGTTATTCAAATATAGCAGTAGATTCGCGCTTTGACTCTTTGTTGAATAACCAATCGATAGCTGTGTGGTTATTCATATATAGCAGTAGATTCGCGCTTTTTTTTTTTTTTTGAATAACCAATTGATAGCTGTGTGGTTATTCATATATAGCAGTAGATTCGCGTTTTGGTTTTTTTGAATAACCAATTGATAGCTGTGTGGTTATTCATATATAGCAGTAGATTCGCGCTTTGATTTTTTGTTGAATAACCAATTGATAGCTGTGTGGTTATTCATATATAGCAGTATATTCGCGCTTTGATTTTTTGTTGAATAACCAATTGATAGCTGTGTTGTTATTCATATATAGCTGTAGATTCGCGCTTTTACTCTTTGTTGAATAACCAATTGATAGCTGTGTGGTTATTCATATATAGCAGTAGATACGCGCTTTGATTTTTTGTTGAATAACCAATTGATAGCTGTGTGGTTATTCATATATAGCAGTAGATTCGCGCTTTGATTTTTTGTTGAATAACCAATTGATAGCTGTGTGGTTATTCGTATATAGCAGCAGATTCGCGCTTTGATTTTTTTGTTGAATAACCAATTGATAGCTGTGTGGTTATTCATATATAGCAGTAGATTCGCGCTTTGATTTTTTGTGGAATAACCAATTTATAGCTGTGTTGTTATTCATATATAGCAGTAGATTCGCGCTTTGATTTTTTGTTGACTAACCAATTGATAGCTGTGTGGTTATTCATATATAGCAGTAGATGCGCGCTTTGACTCTTTGTTGAATAACCAATTGATAGCTGTGTGGTTATTCGTATATAGCAGTAGATTCTCGCTTTGATTTTTTGTTGAATTACCAATTGATAGCTGTGTGGTTATTCAAATATAGCAGTAGATTCGCGCTTTGACTCTTTGTTGAATAACCAATTGATAGCTGTGTGGTTATTCGTATATAGCAGTAGATTCGCGCTTTGACTCTTTGTTGAATAACCAATTGATAGCTGTGTTGTTATTCATATATAGCAGTAGATTCGCGCTTTGACTCTTTGTTGAATAACCAATTGATAGCTGTGTGGGTATTCGTATATAGCAGTAGATTCGCGCTTTGACTCTTTGTTGAATAACCAATTGATAGCTGTGTGGTTATTCATATATAGCAGTAGATTCGCGCTTTGACTCTTTGTTGAATAACCAATTGATAGCTGTATGGTTATTCGTATATAGCAGTAGATTCGCGCTTTGACTCTTTGTTGAATAACCAATTAATAGCTGTGTGGTTATTCATATATAGCAGTAGATTCGCGATTTGACTCTTTGTTGAATACCCAATTGATAGTTGTGTGGTTATTCGTATATAGCAGTAGATTCGCGCTTTGATTTTTTGTGGACTAACCAATTGATAGCTGTGTGGTTATTCATATAGAGCAGTAGATTCGCGCTTTGACTCTTTGTTGAATAACCAATTGATAGCTGTGTGGTTATTCGTATATAGCAGTAGATTCGCGCTTTGATTTTTTGCTGAATTACCAATTGATAGCTGTGTGGTTATTCATATATAGCAGTAGATTCGCGCTTTGACTCTTTGTTGAATAACCAATTGATAGCTGTGTGGTTATTCATATATAGCAGTAGATTCGCGCTTTGACTCTTTGTTGAATAACCAATTGATAGCTGTGTGGTTATTCATATATAGCAGTAGATTCGCGCTTTCGTTTTTTTTTTGAATAACCAATTGATAGCTGTGTGGTTATTCATATATAGCAGTAGATTCGCGCTTTGAATCTTTCTTGAATAACTAATTGCTAGCTGTGTGGTTATTCGTATATAGCAGTAGATTCGCGCTTTGACTCTTTGTTGAATACCCAATTGATAGCTGGCTGGGTATTCACATATAGCAGTAGATTCGCGCTTTGAATATTTCTTGAATAACTAATTGCTAGCAGTGTGGTTATTCGTATATAGCAGTAGATTCGCGCTTTGACTCTTTGTTGAATACCCAATTGATAGCTGGCTGGGTATTCACATATTGCAGTAGATTCGCGCTTTGATTTTTTGATGAATAACCAATTGATAGCTGTGTGGTTATTCATATATAGCAGTAGATTCGCGCTTTGACTCTTTGCTGAATAACCAATTAATAGCTCTGTGGTTATTCATATATAGCAGTAGATTCGCGCTTTGACTCTTTGTTGAATAACTAATTGCTAGCTGTGTGGGTATTCGTATATAGCAGTATATTCGCGCTTTGACTCTTTGTTGAATACCCAATTGATAGCTGGCTGGGTATTCACATATAGCAGTAGATTCGCGCTTTGAATCTTTGTTGAATAACCAATTGCTAGCTGTGTGGTTATTCGTATATAGCAGTAGATTCGCGCTTTAACTCTTTGTTGAATAACCAATTGATAGCTGGCTGGGTATTCACATATAGCAGTAGATTCGCGCCAAGACTCTTTGTTGAATACCAAATTGATAGTTGTGTGGTTATTCGTATATATCAGTAGATTCGCGCTTTGATTTTTGTGGAATAACCAATTGATAGCTGTGTGGTTATTCATATATAGCAGTAGATTCGCGCTTTGACTCTTTGTTGAATAACCAATTGATAGCTGTGTGGTTATTCGTATATAGCAGTAGATTCTCGCTTTGATTTTTTGTTGAATTACCAATTGATAGCTGTGTGGTTATTCAAATATAGCAGTAGATTCGCGCTTTGACTCTTTGTTGAATAACCAATCGATAGCTGTGTGGTTATTCATATATAGCAGTAGATTCGCGCTTTTTTTTTTTTTTTGAATAACCAATTGATAGCTGTGTGGTTATTCATATATAGCAGTAGATTCGCGTTTTGGTTTTTTTGAATAACCAATTGATAGCTGTGTGGTTATTCATATATAGCAGTAGATTCGCGCTTTGATTTTTTGTTGAATAACCAATTGATAGCTGTGTGGTTATTCATATATAGCAGTATATTCGCGCTTTGATTTTTTGTTGAATAACCAATTGATAGCTGTGTTGTTATTCATATATAGCTGTAGATTCGCGCTTTTACTCTTTGTTGAATAACCAATTGATAGCTGTGTGGTTATTCATATATAGCAGTAGATACGCGCTTTGATTTTTTGTTGAATAACCAATTGATAGCTGTGTGGTTATTCATATATAGCAGTAGATTCGCGCTTTGATTTTTTGTTGAATAACCAATTGATAGCTGTGTGGTTATTCGTATATAGCAGCAGATTCGCGCTTTTATTTTTTTGTTGAATAACCAATTGATAGCTGTGTGGTTATTCATATATAGCAGTAGATTCGCGCTTTGATTTTTTGTGGAATAACCAATTTATAGCTGTGTTGTTATTCATATATAGCAGTAGATTCGCGCTTTGATTTTTTGTTGACTAACCAATTGATAGCTGTGTGGTTATTCATATATAGCAGTAGATGCGCGCTTTGACTCTTTGTTGAATAACCAATTGATAGCTGTGTGGTTATTCGTATATAGCAGTAGATTCTCGCTTTGATTTTTTGTTGAATTACCAATTGATAGCTGTGTGGTTATTCAAATATAGCAGTAGATTCGCGCTTTGACTCTTTGTTGAATAACCAATCGATAGCTGTGTGGTTATTCATATATAGCAGTAGATTCGCGCTTTTTTTTTTTTTTGAATAACCAATTGATAGCTGTGTGGTTATTCATATATAGCAGTAGATTCGCGTTTTTTTTTTTTTGAATAACCAATTGATAGCTGTGTGGTTATTCATATATAGCAGTAGATTCGCGCTTTGATTTTTTTGTTGAATAACCAATTGATAGCTGTGTGGTTATTCATATATAGCAGTAGATTCGCGCTTTGATTTTTTGTTGAATAACCAATTGATAGCTGTGTTGTTATTCATATATAGCAGTAGATTCGCGCTTTTACTCTTTGTTGAATAACCAATTGATAGCTGTGTGGTTATTCATATATAGCAGTAGATACGCGCTTTGATTTTTTGTTGAATAACCAATTGATAGCTGTGTGGTTATTCATATATAGCAGTAGATTCGCGCTTTGATTTTTTGTTGAATAACCAATTGATAGCTGTGTGGTTATTCGTATATAGCAGCAGATTCGCGCTTTGATTTTTTGTTGAATAACCAATTGATAGCTGTGTGGTTATTCATATATAGCAGTAGATTCGCGCTTTGATTTTTTGTGGAATAACCAATTTATAGCTGTGTTGTTATTCATATATAGCAGTAGATTCGCGCTTTGATTTTTTGTTGACTAACCAATTGATAGCTGTGTGGTTATTCATATATAGCAGTAGATGCGCGCTTTGACTCTTTGTTGAATAACCAATTGATAGCTGTAAGGTTATTCGTATATAGCAGTAGATTCGCGCTTTGATTTTTTGTTGAATAACCAATTGATAGCTGTGTGGTTATTCATATATAGCAGTAGATTCGCGCTTTGATTTTTTGTTGAAGAACCAATTGATAGCTGTGTGGTTATTCATATATAGCAGTAGATTCGCGCTTTGACTCTTTGTTGAATAACCAATTGATAGCTGTGTGGTTATTCATATATAGCAGTAGATTCGCGCTTTGATTTTTTGTTGAATAACCAATTGATAGCTGTGTGGTTATTCATATATAGCAGTTGAGTCGCGCTTTGATTTTGTGTTGAAGAACCAATTGATAGCTGTGTGGTTATTCATATATAGCAGTAGATTCGCGCTTTGACTCTTTGTTGAATAACCAATTGATAGCTGTGTGGTTATTCATATATAGCAGTAGATTCGCGCTTTGATTTTTTGTTGAATAACCAATTGATAGCTGTGTGGTTATTCATATATAGCAGTAGATTCGCCCTTTGACTCTTTGTTGAATAACCAATTGATAGCTGTGTGGTTATTCATATATAGCAGTAGATTCGCGCTTTGACTCTTTGTTGAATAACCAATTGATAGCTGTGTGGTTATTCATATATAGCAGTAGATTCGCGCTTTAACTCGTTGTTGAATAACCAATTGATAGCTGTGTGGTTATTCATATATAGCAGTAGATTCGCGCTTTGACTCTTTGTTGAATAACCAATTGATAGCTGTGTGGTTATTCATATATAGCAGTAGATTCGCGCTTTGATTTTTTGTTGAATAACCAATTGATAGCTGTGTGGTTATTCATATATAGCAGTAGATTCGCGCTTTGACTCTTTGTTGAATAACCAATTGATAGCTGTGTGGCTATTCATATATAGCAGTAGATTCGCGCTTTAACTCTTTGTTGAATATCCAATTGATAGCTGTGTGGGTATTCGCCCATGGCTATAGATTCGATCATATGGCGGACACCCAACTACTAGCTGGCTGTTTATTCGTACACTGGCAGTAGATTGAATACCCAACTACCAATAACCAACTAACTGCTAACTTCACACACCTAACATCCAAAACCGCCAGTCGCAGCACAAAATGTAATAAAACTGCAAATTGTAGTACTACTATTGATGGCGTCATCATGACTTTCCAAGTTTAGTCCAGTGTACCCTTTTCCCACTTACAGATACAATTGAAACGTTGTGATAAAATAAGATATTGCTCATGATCAGCAAATACTAGATAGAGGGATATAGGGGATAGAGGTAAAGAGTAATGATTCCTGAAACAGAAAATCCACAGGAAGCGAACAGTGTCTGTCCGGCTTAGCCTACACGGCATGCTTAGGCTGATCCGAGTCGATACTTTACCTATAGTCCGCAATGTTGGTTTTCTCGTTGAACGGCTCATATGGTGAACCAGTGCATATGCGAAGCTTATCTGAGTTTTCAGCGTCCACAGATATAGCAACGTTACATTTTGCCAGAAGTTGAATATATATATATAATCATCAACATGAATGATTCAAAGAACTATGTTAATGTTACAGAATCCTGGAACCACATTACGGAAAGGAGTTAAAAATGAGACACCAATGCTATCTATATATACAGACGTGACAAAGCAAAATATATCTGTTGACCCCCTTTAATATCCAGTTGCTTTGCAATCAACTGCGCAAAATATGAAAAAATCTTTATGAATGAAAATATAAATATCTATAGATTCTGTTTTATTAAGAGTACTCACAGATCATCGTATGTTAATAATGTATGTATATACCATGGTTGCTTCTTTGTAACCTTGTTAACATCGTGGCGAAAGGAAATTAGCAGTTTCTCTCTTTCCCACAATGTGTTCGAATGTCGTCTACTGCAAATGCGTCTGCATGTAGGAAAGAGTTAGGGTCTGTCAGTTTATACATTTGAAATGTATTGACAGTATGCCAACACTCAAAATATACATTCTCATCTGTATCGCTATCTATTAAAAATACTCAACTGTTGTTTGAGGCTATTATATAAGGGATCACTGCGACACAAAACAAAACAAATACAAGGCTGATTTCACGAGTAGCCTTTACCAACGTTGTCTTTGATATTATTTTTGTGTTAACTCTTTCAGCGCCACTGGCAATATTGAGCTTTTTGCAAATAATACGGATTCAGGTGAGTCAGCTCGTAACGATTTATTCATCAAAATAGTCCAACACTTTTATAACATGAAAAATGGTGACACCCGAGTTTTAACATGGAAGAGTCTACTTTAAACAATTCGCGCTGAAAGAGTTAATTGCTTTTTTTGTTTTCGGTTTAACCCTTTTCCTCACAAAGACGCTTTCTGACGCCTCTGCAGCAGACGGCGTTTTGAAAACATAGTGACAAATGAAGAAATTGCACAAAACGTGCAATTTCTCCTTTTGCCACAATGTTTTCCCCTTTTTGTCATAGGTTATCCATTCAATTGTGGAGATTTTCTATGTTTTGACAAAATACGTTCAAACTCGTCTGCTGCATAATTGTCATATGAGGGAAATGTTTAAGGCCTTTTTCAACATAGTTTCAGTTATATCACGGCGACTGCACACGTTTATGGAAGGGTATAAACGCATAAATTGCATCTTTCCTTCTTACATTACAACTTGCATTCGTACATTCACATCTTGCTTTGTGACATTCACATCTTGCTTTGTGACTTGCACATCATGCTTTGTACATCTTGCGTTGTGACATGCACATCTTGCTTTGTACATCTTGCGTTGTGACATGCACATCTTGCTTTTGACTTGCACATCATGCTTTGTACATCTTGCGTTGTGACATGCACATCTTGCTTTGTACATCTTGCGTTGTGACATGCACATCTTGCTTTGTGACATTCACATCTTGCTTTGTGACTTGCACATCATGCTTTGTACATCTTGCGTTGTGACATGCACATCTTGCTTTGTACATCTTGCTTTGTGACTTGCACATCATGCTTTGTACATCTTGCGTTGTGGCATGCACATCTTGCTTTGTACATCTTGCGTTGTGACATGCACATCTTGCTTTGTACATCTTGCTTTGTGACATGCACACCTTGCTTTATGTCTTGCTATGTGATATGCACATATTGCAATACATATTGTCTGTTATTCTCGTTATTTAACACCATCAATTAATATTAATTTGATGAGATGAATTCATGTTTATATTCTAATTTCAATAACAACTTCCTCTTTACGAATGACAAATGTCAGTGTGCATAGCAGTAACAATGACGAATAGCCGAATGTAGAAAGCCGAATGTAAACAGCATAATACAGAAGGCATAATACGATGCGACACCTGGTGTAATAATGACGCGACAACCAAATTATGCTAACAGGTGGCGCTACGTGTGTGTTGTCGGCAATTTCCGTAAATGACTCTCAAATATACTTTGAAGATAAGGTGTGCGAAGTTAGCACGTAGGTCGTAGCTCGTAGGTCGACACTCAAATTTATTTTCAGAAAGTGTTGACCTGGCTCGTAGGTCGTAGGTCGACAGTCACATTTATTTTCAGAAAGTGTCGACCTGGCTCGTAGGTCGTAGGTCGACATTCACATTTATTTTCAGAAAGTGTCGACCTGGCTCGTAGGTCGTAGGTCGACACTCACATTTATTTTCAGAAAGTGTCGACCTGGCTCGTAGGTCGTAGGTCGACACTCACGTTTATTTTCAGAAAGTGTCGACCTGGCTCGTAGGTCGTAGGTCGACATTCACATTTATTTTCAGAAAGTGTCGACCTGGCTCGTAGGTCGTAGGTCGACACTCACATTTATTTTCAGAAAGTGTCGACCTGGCTCGTAGGTCGTAGGTCGACACTCACGTTTATTTTCAGAAAGTGTCGACCTGGCTCGTAGGTCGTAGGTTGACACTCACATTTATTTTCAGAAAGTGTCGACCTGGCTCGTAGGTCGTAGGTCGACACTCACGTTTATTTTCAGAAAGTGTCGACCTGGCTCGTAGGTCGTAGGTCGACACTCACAAATATTTTCAGAAAGTGTCGACCTTGCTCGTAGGTCGTAGGTCGACACTCACATTTATTTTCAGAAAGTGTCGACCTGGCTCGTAGGTCGTAGGTCAACACTCACGTTTATTTTCAGAAAGTGTTGACCTGGCTCGTAGGTCGTAGGTCAACACTCACGTTTATTTTCAGAAAGTGTTGACCTGGCTCGTAGGTCGTAGGTCAACACTCACGTTTATTTTCAGAAAGTGTCGAGCTGGCTCGTAGGTCGTAGGTCGACACTCACATTTATTTTCAGAAAGTGTTGACCAGGCTCGTAGGTCGTAGGTCGACACTCACATTTATTTTCAGAAAGTGTCGAGCTGGCTCGTAGGCCGTAGGTCGACACTCACATTTATTTTCAGAAAGTGTTGACCAGGCTCGTAGGTCGTAGGTCGACACTCACATATATTCAAAAGTGTATATATGTGGGAAAGGGTTTCATGTTTTAGTCTTGAACGATAATCTTTAATCCTTTCAAAGTCAACAAACCGAAAGCTAACAATAGCAAAAGAGACCAAACCACCCGAAATGAAGTGGACAAAAAGGGGGGTCAACAATATTAAAAGGGTCACAAACGCGCACCAATGATAAATCATCAGGACAAAAACAAACGGTAAGGCGAGAAGGGATCGGACCCACCAGGAGAAACCCTTAATTGGATTAGTCACGGAAAGAAAGGAATTTCTTTCATTTTCATATTATCCTTTAACTATTACATAAAACGGACATGCGAATGCGAGTTTGTAGGTATGTCTAAATTCATTTCATTTTAAACACATTTTAGATTATTTGCAGTTGACTCCTCGAGTGATATTCCACTCACAGAACTGTTTCCTGGTTGAGTACCATTTTATGGTGAGAACAGTTAACTCTTAGATGACGTCTTTCTGACGTATGTGCAGCAGCAGACGACTACGTTTAAAAACATTGTTGATAAAAGAAACATTTTCATCATAAGCTTTTCCGTAGCCCTTTTCCGATTTTATATTTCATTACTGTGTCAAAATAGCTTTTTTTTCAATGATGTAATTCCTGTGCTAAAATGTTACGAAAGCAGAAGACTCATTCATGGGAAAAAGGGTTAACACTTTCCCACATGTAGACGCTTTATAACGCCTCTGCAGCAGACGACTTTTTAACAAATCGTGGCAAAATGAAATATTGCTAATACTGAACAATTTTCTCCCTTTGACCCAATGTTTTCATCTTTATTCCACGAGTCTTCTTTCATTCACAGAGATTCTCCATTATGTGTGTATACTATTTCAAAGTCGTCTACTACCGATTTGTCGAATGTAGGAAAGGGTGAAAGCCGCATCTGCAGTAATCCATGTAGCGCTATAGTGACACAGAAAACAGTTCAACACAAAGAACCCCACGAATTTCATACAAAAAATGGCTATGCTAATCTGATAATACAACACGGCCTTTATCTCAACGTAATATCTGATAAGCTTTTTCCCCTCGTCAAATTGGTGTAACAATCAACTAGATGACTTTAAACACTATGAAGGCGTTACATTGTTCAAGCAGCAAACCATCGATTCGTAGTTGCCATCTATCCTTATGCAAGATGCCACGTTCCTAGACTGGAATCTGTTCCTAGAGCTGACTTGTCCAATATCAATAAATGTGCTCACGCCTTCATTTACCAATCTATTAACATTTTATCACAAACGGAAGCTTTCTAATGCATCTGCAGCAGATGACTATTAAAAAACATTGTGGCCAGAGGAGAAATTGTTAATGATGAGAAATTTCCCCTTTTCTCTTAATGTTTTCGTCTCTATTCAATGGTTTAACTTTCATTTCTAGAGACTTTACCTGTTGTTGAGTAGATGTTTTATAGTTGTCCGCTGCACATTCGATATATGTGGGTAAGGGTTAAAGAGAATGTATTACAGTTACGATGTCGGGGTTAAAATATTTTAAATATATATGAACTACGTCAATTTAGACAGAAAGGGTTTAACGCCGTTTTCAAAAGAAAAATATGTCATATTACGGCGGCCATTTCACCTACCAATGTTATTCCTGACCTTCTCACACCAGTACTCCATACAAGTATTTCCAAGCAACTGGCTGCTTTGCCACATACACTGTTAGTGCATTGGTGGAAGACGAAGGACGCTTGTCGCACTGACTTGTGTCCAACGAAAAAATGTTGACCGAGCTGGGGTTTTAACTCATAACACTGACAGCCCGCGTCGCTACCGAATGAGCTGCCTGGACTCCCAGATGTTCTGTTGATTTTGTGCGGGTACACAGGGTCTCCGGTGTCGTCACTGTTGGCAACACTGTTGGCAACAAGATCCAACATTTCTCGACGAGTCTCATAAGAATGCCACCGCGAACAGAGATTAGAAAAGCCCTCGTTATTTTTGTTTAAACTTAAGCTTAACTTTTCGATATTTTGAAAGCTACTTAACATAATGTATTTACAATTGTTGCAAGTAAAGACAGCACACTGATATAGAAAGGACCCATTATTCAGGTCTATCATCGGTGGGTGTGGGTTTACAGCCTTTTATGTGGTATCCCTTTAACCTATGTCAGTACACAGACGCTTAATGACGCATTTGCTGTAGGCGACGTTTGAAAACATTGTGACAAAAGAACAAATTTCTCTTTTTGCAATAATGTTTTCAACTCTATACAGAAATAATACTTCATTAATTATTGAACTTGGCCAAATATTTACGTGAAGCTTTTGCACAAGGGATAAGTTTATTTAATAGCACTTAAAAATCTCGAGCTATCATGCGATATGCCATGAAAATCCAATATGTTTCTTATCTTTTATATGTGCGTGTAAGTATACGTAAGAAATATATGTCTATATAAATATTCACATATAGTTCTTACATTTCCATATATGTTCATCCTAATTTATATATTGGCAGAATATAGCTGTCGAATTAACAATGTGCACATAGTTGTCTTGACTTGATCTTTGTGTTATATATTATGTTATTTATACGTATGTAACTAGAAACGTTGTAAAGTTTGCGTAACGGAATAAGGAAGTCAGTCGTCTGCTGCAGATTTGTCATTTGTTGGAAAGAATTAACTTATGTAGCAGCAGTACTTTGACATTTCCTTTTTAAATTCTGACCAGTTCGTTAATTTTGAAATCTTCTTTTCATGAGACCCGAGTTCTTTATTAGATTCAAGTTGTGAAGACCAGAACCAGGCCGAATAATCCAAGTCGGCACTACAATCGAGCAAACAACACTATATTAAATAAGGGATATTTACACCTTCATCACATGTCGACGACCTTTACATGAATACTGCAGAAGACTTCAAAAAGCTTTGTTACGAAAGAAGAAATTGCTCATTATCAGCAATTTCCAGGGGCGTAGCGCCCTTTATGCATTTTTTTTTATAAAAATGCCCCCAAAATGCAGCTGCGGCGATACACATCTGCGTAATGTATCGACCAGGTCAGCCTGCGCTGTCCGCGCAGACTGATCCGGCCGACACATTCCGTCTAAGGGGGGATAGATAGAGTAGTGATTCCTGAAACAGAAAATCCACAGGAGGCGAAAAGTGTATACCCGGATACGCCTGTGTGGCATGCTTAGGTTGATCCGGGTCGATACTTTACGCAGAGTCCACACTGTTGATTTTCTCAAGAGACGGCCTGCATATTGATTATTGCCAAGCTACGCCCCTGATTTCTCATGTTTCTATAATATATAATACTCTTTTTATTAACTCTTTCAGCGCCAAAGGCAATATTGAGGTTTTTGCAAACAATACTGATTCAGGTGAGTCAGCTCGTAACGAGCTGTCTCACCTGAAATCAGCATTGTTTGCCTTTTAGTTGTCAAAATAGTACAACATTGTATTACATGAGAAATGGAGACGCCCCATTCTGAAAACATGGAAGAGTTTACTTTAAATAATTTGGCGCTGAAAGAGTTAAAGTGTACTATCAGTTTGAGAGAGTTCCCTAATTAGCCCAATATATTTTCAAAGTCGTCTGCTATAGAAGTGGTGTATGAGAGAAAGGTTAACCATTAGCAATATGTTCGTCTGCTTATTCTCATATTAAACCTGAATCATGATCATGCAAATTGGAAGTGTGGTTTTGATAAAAGGCTTTAAAACATAGTTGGGAATAAATAAACTATATTGCTCCTTTCAAGCAGTATTTTTTCCATGATAATTTAATTATTAAATGTCGTCTGCTGCAGCTTCGTCGTAAGTCGTCTGTCTTAAGGAAATGTGTTAACCACTTTCCAACATGCAGACGCATTTTGACACCTGTTCAGCAGAAGGCTTTTGAAAACACTCTTGCAAAATGGAGAAAAGAAAGTGTTCATAATGTTTTCAACCAAATTATACTTTCATTTACAGAAACCTTCCATGCTCATACACATAGGTTTTCTCCCAGTCGCGGCACGACGGTCATGGTGGAGTGCCCTTAGGCAAGGCACATTTTCTAGCCTAGCACTGGTTTGTTTGCCCAGGAATAATGAATAAGTGAACTGTCGCCGTGATATAACTGAAATAATGTTAAAAGCGGCGTAAACCCAAATAAAAACAGAACAAAACGTACGTTTTTAAAGTCGGCTGCTGCAGGTTCGTAGTCCATGTGATAAAGAGGTACTGGGTAACCACTTACGAAGATTCATATCCTATTTGGTATTTAAAACTCATTCACGGGCTAAATCTGCCGTGTCTTATTTCGCTATTAAATCACGGAGAGGAATAATTTGAATAATATATCAAGAAATTAAAACAAAACAGGTTTACACCACAATATAGACGACATAATGATCATGGAAAAGGAGAAAGTGCACTAATTTAAAACCTTTTCCCACACTGTAGACAGATTCTGACGCCTATGAAACAGGCGACATTTAAAAACATTGTGACAAAAAGAGAAATTGCTCATAATGAACAATTTCTCCTTTGGCCACAATATTTTCAAATCGATTTAATAATTATACACTCTTTTGTAGAGATTTTTCATAGTTTTTCCTACACGTTTTCAAAGTTGTCTGCTGCAGATGTGTTGTGTGTGGGAAAGGGTTATTACTCTCAGTTTTCTATTTGATACTTTTTCAATTGCAGATGATTCAAATGTATCGTTAAATATAAACCGCGGCGAGGATTAAAATGAATACAAATGTCATGAAATATGAGTAAAAAGAAACTTAAAAGTACAGGTAGTTTTGAAAACATAATATATATATATATGTGGTCAGAGGAAAAATTGCACCGAGTTTGAATAAAATTATATCTTCCAATTATGTTAATGTTATCAACTTTTTTCGGTTTCTATTTTGCACAGAAAACGGATCAAGATATATCATATCAGGTAAACAAATGACAGGAATAACGCGAAGTATATGTCACAAATAATCCTTTCCCAATTACAGACGCATTTTGACACATCTGCATCCGACGACTTTTGAAAACTGTGTGACAAGAAACGACAAACTGAAAGTATTGCCTAAAAATATCAACTCGATTCCATGATAATTGTTCTTTCATTTGTCGATAGATTGCAAAGTCGTCTGCTGCATATTCGTGTTATGTAGGAAAGGGTTTAAACATCGTTTACCTTATGGTATACAGAGAGGTCTGCTTTAATAACATGTGAGGAGTATTACATCTAGACATATACAATATGATAGGGATAAATAATTGAAAACATGTTGGGCAAAGGAAAATTGCTTGTTTTAAACAACTGAGCCCGTTTTCATGTTGTTCTTTTAACTGTCGCCTGCTGTCAAATGCACCAGAAGTCGTCTATATAAGGGAAAGGGTCTAACACAGCAGAATAAATTAGACCTCATCCCCAGGATACCAAACTCGAATAGAAAAATTGAAATCACAGACCATAGAAACAGACTCTCGCTACGCGTGTACTTATTATTATAATTTCACTGAGGCTGTATCAACCCTTGTCCCTTTTCACTGACGCAGACGGTATTTTTACGCCATAGCAGCAGACGATATTTGATAGTATCGTTTGAAAAGGACAAATCGCTAATTTGGAGCATTTAAATCGATTCCAACAATGTTTAAAACATGTGAATTTCATGCTTTCGGATTTTTAAGATACTTTAGACTTTCTGCTCAGCTGATTTTACCCTTTCCCACATGCATACGCTTTCTGACTTCTCTGTAGCAGACAAGTTTTGAAAAGTGTATGACAAAAGAAGAAATTACTCGTAACTCTATTAAATAATAAAACTTTCATTTAAAGAGATATTTTATACGTTGGCCTTAACATGTGCCTAGTTGCAGATTTGTTTGTATGTTGGAGAGCGTTAATTAACCCATTCCCTCATATAGACGCTTTCTGACGCCTCTGCAGCAGACGGCTTTTTGAAAACATAGTGACAAAAGAAGAAATTGCACAAAACGTGCAATTTCTCCTTTTGCCACAATGTTTTCCACTTTTTGTCATAGGTTGTCCATTCAATTATGGAGATTTTCTATGTTTTGACAAAATACGTTCAAAGTCGTCTGCTGCAGATTTGTCGTATGTTGGAGAGCGTTAATTAAATGCTGCCACCACTTAAATCGCACACAAGGCTAACGGTTATATACAACCTAACCGTACACGTTTGTCTTGCTACGATTGGTCTATTTGGTATGCACGAGTGTTTTCTACCCCTGGATTTGACTTCAACCCGCGACTAGGTTAATATTCTTCCTTTAGAACAACCAATGAAAAGATGTAACCAGAGTCATCCTTCGTCCACCAGTATGCTGATCCATCTGTGTAGAAACGATAGCCAGCAGTCCGGTTGATTGATCGTAGTTTAATGCCGTTTTCAGCAGTATTTCAGGTATATCACGACGGCCTGTTCACATACCCACGTGTTGTCTGGCTCTCTTACACAAATACTCGACACATTCTTCCCAGGTAGCTGGTCACCTTCCCGCATAGACCTTTAGCGCATTGGTGGAAGACGATGGACGCTGGCGACACTGACTTCCGTCAATCATCGAAACACTGAAAGGCCGTGCCGGAACTCATGAACTCTGGATTGATAGTCATTGACATTGCTGATTGAGTTATTATTACTCAGCCAGCTGTCCGAGAGGTACGTCCTGTGGAGTGCATCCAGGTTTACTTTTTATTCGTTAAAAGAGATATCTCTCTATCTTAGAAAATTGTCTTTTCTAACAAGAGATATATGCAACAGTAGTACGATATTTCTCTTACTGTATAGAATATATAAATTTCCAATTTAAAAAGATAATCATCTAACTTAAAAAGATATAAATTTTCTCTAACTTAGAAAGATTTAAATCTTCTCTAACTTAGAAAGATTTAAATCTTCTCTAACTTAGAAAGATATAAGTTTTCTTTAACTTAGAAAGACATTTTTCCTACGATGTTAGATGTATATCTTTCAAAGGTCTACACACGAATTGCAACATAAATGCTGTTGAAAACGGAGCAATTAAAAACAGAAAAAAAAACGCTTGTCTTCTTTTATGATATATTTGTCAACGGGAAAGGTGTCAAACGCTAAGGATAGTTAAAGCTCTAGATTAGTTAAATATTTCAAGATCCAAAACCCTTATTTGACACTTAAATCCTGTGTTGTGGGTACTCAAAAGAATCGTCTCAGTGAGACGATTCCTTTGAATACCCACAGCACGTGGTTTGGTTGAGTCGTAAAAAATATAAGTGTAAACAGACCAGTTTACTCTACCTTAGCGAGTCATCTGGACCATGATAGGGTAAGTCATAGTGTTCATTCAGCGAAGGTAAATCTGTTGACAAACTTTAAACATAATATTCTATTAAATATTCAACTGCTGTTTAACCTTTTCTCTTATATAGACGCATTTTTACACCTCTGCAGCAGACGACTTTTGAAAACATTGTGACAAAAGGAGAAATTGCTCATAAAGAGCAATTTCTCCATTTGTCACAATACTTTCAACTTTATTTAATATATTATATTTTCACTTAGAGATTGTTGTCCTTTCAGTCCTCTGCTGCATATTCGTAGTATGTTGAACAGTTTAACTGCACGCATTGGAAGACATTGGTGCAGAGGTAGAGCGTCGGCCTCTCGTATCAAAGGTCCCTGGTTCGAGTCCCGTGATGAGCGGGTCCTGACTTTGGGATTTTTCCACACAAACGGCGCGAGAACTGGTGAAGTCTCCAGGAAGCAGACATCGAACGTGATTAATCTAAGCCCAAGGCTTGTTTCGCAATCGATGTAAAATAAATAAGTTTAAACTAAACTGCACGCATAATTAAGACTTGCCTAAATTTGCAGGGACGCTTTTCCCTTATTTCGATACATCTGCAACAAACTACTTTTAATAACATTGTAATAAAAGGAAATTTTACTCATAACGAGTTTTTTCCTTGTGTCATGATGTTTTAAAGTTTACTCAATAACTCTAATCTAATTTTAACATATTTTCAAGTTTCGCTTATATACTTTCAACATCGTCTGCTGCAGATTAGCTGTATAACAGTTGTTGCCAAACAAATACCATTCGAGCTGTATCACAACATACCCTTTACTTTGGGTTGAAACAGGGCTTCATTAATTTATAAACCCTATCCCACATACAACAAATCTACAGCAGACGACTTTGAAAACATACCCGAAAACAATTAAAAACTCACAAAAAATGAAAGTACAATAATTGAATAGAGTTAAAAACATGGTGACAAAAGGAGAAATTGCTCGCTTTGAGCAATTTCTTCTTTTGTCGCCATGTTTTCAAAAGTCCGTCTGCTGCAGAGGCGTCAGAAAGCGTCTTTATGAGGGAAAGGGTTAAACGGGATTTGTAGACCCAATTTTAGTAAGTATTTAAGTCATTTCACGGCGACAAGTTTGCATTTATTTACAATTTCTCACATCAATACCTCATTTATTACACACACTTCTTGTTATGCTACCGTCTTTAGGAAAGGTAGTAATGACTTTCCCACCTTGGCGCTCAAGGTTACGACTTACTCGCTGATGTCGGGATAAATGGACCAGTAGTACCGGTAACCTACCCAGGAAGATGTCGCGATATAACTTAAACATTGTTGAAAGCGAAGTAAAACTCTATTCAAACAAATTATTAACGGTTTCTTATATCAATACTGTATGTGCACACTCAATTCTTCTTGTGCTAAATAACTGGTGGAAGACGAATCCTTTTTTTTTGTCAATCGATGAATACATTAATGGACGAATCAGCGGAATTCTAACTCGTGACCCATCGGTTAACGTCCCTTGTCGTTACACATTGATCTACATCCGGTCGAACCCACGTGCACAGCACATAAAAGTCTCCTTTTTTCGTGATGCGACTCTGGTTAAAGTGAAATATGTTACGACAGAGTTTATAAACTCCATTCAAGTGGATTGGTTTACAGTTTTAAAGATTGTGTTACGGGAACTGAGTGACTGGGACCTTGTTACAGTCTGGTGTGAATGTAAAAACTCATTAACATGAACAGCATGCAGTAGTGTCGGCTAATCCCACACCAAAATGACACAAAATACACGGGCAGATCGGGGACAAATATACCGACGGCATCCCTCTTGGTTTAGCAGGACTGGAAAGTTGAATGAGTGTGTGATTTACGAAAACAAAGGTAGTATGTATCAGTAAAACTCTCAGGAACAGATCAAGATGATCTCAACCTGAGACTGTCATCCTTTGATTAGAACACTAACGAACACTAACGAACTCTTTTTCTTTTTTAACTCTTTCAGCGCCGAATTGTTTAAATTAGACTCTTCCATGTTCAAACTCTGACGACTCTATGTTCGTGTTATAGGATTTTTGAAATATTTTTATAACTCACAGCCAAACAATGCAGATTTCAGGTGAGACAGCTCGTATTGTTTGCAAAAAGCTCAATATTGCCTTTGGCGCTGAAAAAGTTAAAACAACAACAATAATGAAACAAATACCACCGTTCCCTCTCTCGTTATTCTTTATTTTATTGTATCACGTGATTTTATATTATTATATATGTATGTATATTGATAAATAAAGCTTATGCTATTAACATAATGTAAATGTAAGCAAATATATTAATAAAGTAATACAAATAAATGATTTGACTGAACAAAAAGAAAAAGAAAAGTACAACCACAGTACCAAGGTAATGTCGGCTAATTCCCCACCTAAATGACACAGCATACGTCTAACAGAGCACGTATTTACTAAGCGATGCCATGCAGGAGTGTCCATGGGTACGGCACGTGTTTGGTTAGTCACACTGGGGTCATGATAAGTGAGCCGTCCCATGAGAAAACCAACACTGTGGACTCTGCGTAAAGTATCGAACCCTATCTAGAGGATGCTATCTCATTGAAATCAAGCCAACATATTTCGTTGTACGTATATTGGATCTGACAACATCAGCTAAAAGATCGCCTAGAATTGACCCTGTGCATTTGAATATTCTATATTCAATCGGGACACTCGGAAATCGTCGCTTCTCTATCTCGTTTATTTAGATTGGTTATCTCCTCTTTTTATTTTGTAGGAAGCAATTTGATTGGCTGACGCAAAGGTCAATCTTAGACGACCTGTAACAGGAAGTCATCTTATCTATACAAGTGTTTGCTAGTGTAACACAGATTTGGTCTGGTTTTAATGATCTTAGGCTCTCAATGTAAAGGCTGTAACCTACTAAACAATTATTAATAAGAGTTGCTGCAAGATGCAGCAAGCAATTGGCGCGGGAATCAGCACGTTATGGCTTAAGACAATTTGTTTGGTTCGAAAAACACGAAATCCGCTTTTAAATATATGATAACAATAGTTTTTTAGTTAAATACGTAAAACGAAAACAAAAATACATTTTCCCAACGTGTTGACCTCGACGCAAAATGTATTACAATAACTTAACAATATCACTTCTACAGCCTTGCTGTGGAAGCCAGGTGTGTGAAGTTAGCACGTAGGTCGTAGCTCGTAGGTCGACAGTCAAAATTATTTTCAGAAAGTGTCGACCTGGCTCGTAGGTCGTAGGTCGACAGTCAAAATTATTTTCAGAAAGTGTCGACCTGGCTCGTAGGTCGTAGGTCGACAGTCAAATTTATTTTCAGAGAGTGTTGATCTGGCTCGTAGGTCGTAGGTCGACAGTCAGATTCACATTAAGATAGTGTTGACCTGGCGCGTAGGTCGACAGTCGACAGTCAGAATCCCATTAAGATAGTGTTGACCTGGCGCGTAGGTCGTAGGTCGACAGTCAATTGTATGCTCAGAAAGTGTTGATCTGGCTCGTAGGTCGTAGGTCGACAGTCAAATTTATTTTCAGAGAGTGTTGACCCGGCTCGTAGGTCGTAGGTCAACAGTCAAATTTATTTTCAGAGAGTGTTGATCTGGCTCGTAGGTCGTAGGTCGACAGTCAGATTCACATTAAGATAGTGTTGACCTGGCGCGTAGGTCGACAGTCGACAGTCAGAATCCCATTAAGATAGTGTTGACCTGGCGCGTAGGTCGTAGGTCGACAGTCAATTGTATGCTCAGAAAGTGTTGATCTGGCTCGTAGGTCGTAGGTCGACAGTCAAATTTATTTTCAGAGAGTGTTGACCCGGCTCGTAGGTCGTAGGTCAACAGTCAAATTTATTTTCAGAGAGTGTTGATCTGGCTCGTAGGTCGTAGGTCGACAGTCAGATTCACATTAAGATAGTGTTGATCTGGCTCGTAGGTCGTAGGTCGACAGTCAGAATCCCATTAAGATAGTGTTGACCTGGCGCGTAGGTCGTAGGTCGACAGTCAATTTTATGCTCAGAAAGTGTTGATCTGGCTCGTAGGTCGTAGGTCGACAGTCAAATTTATTTTCAGAGAGTGTTGACCTGGCTCGTAGGTCGTAGGTCGACAGTCAATTTTTTTTTCAGAGAGTGTTGATCTGGCTCGTAGGTCGTAGGTCGACAGTCAAATTTATTTTCAGAGAGTGTTGATCTGGCTCGTAGGTCGTAGGTCGACAGTCAGATTCACATTAAGATAGTGTTGACCTGGCGCGTAGGTCGACAGTCGACAGTCAGAATCCCATTAAGATAGTGTTGACCTGGCGCGTAGGTCGTAGGTCGACAGTCAGATTTATTTTCAGAGAGTGTTGACCTGGCGCGTAGGTCGACAGTCGACAGTCAGATTCACATTAAGATAGTGTTGACCTGGCGCGTAGGTCGTAGGTCGACAGTCATATTTATGTTCAGAGAGTGTTGACCTGGCGCGTAGGTCGTAGGTCGACAGTCAATTTTATGCTCAGAAAGTGTTGATCTGG
>JASEVX010000005.1:15122575-15382388 GCA_031761405.1 Serripes groenlandicus | reverse complement strand
CAAATTTATTTTCAGAGAGTGTTGATCTGGCTCGTAGGTCGTAGGTCGACAGTCAGATTCACATTAAGATAGTGTTGACCTGGCGCGTAGGTCGACAGTCGACAGTCAGATTCACATTAAGATAGTGTTGACCTGGCGCGTAGGTCGTAGGTCGACAGTCAGATTTATGTTCAGAGAGTGTTGACCTGGCGCGTAGGTCGTTTGTCGACAGTCAAATTATTTTCAGAGAGTGTTGATCTGGCTCGTAGGTCGTAGGTCGACAGTCAAATTTATTTTCAGAGAGTGTTGATCTGGCTCGTAGGTCGTAGGTCGACAGTCAATTTTATGCTCAAGGAAGAGTGTTGATCTGGCTCGTAGGTCGTAGGTCGACAGTCAGATTCACATTAAGATAGTGTTGACCTGGCGCGTAGGTCGACAGTCGACAGTCAGAATCCCATTAAGATAGTGTTGACATGGCGCGTAGGTCGTAGGTCGACAGTCAATTTTATGCTCAGAAAGTGTTGAT
Source organism: Serripes groenlandicus (assembly GCA_031761405.1). NCBI lineage: Eukaryota > Metazoa > Mollusca > Bivalvia > Cardiida > Cardiidae > Serripes > Serripes groenlandicus. The sequence continues at coordinate 15,381,883 of JASEVX010000005.1, read as the reverse complement.
CTGGCTCGTAGGTCGTAGGTCGACAGTCAAATTTAATTTCAGAGAGTGTTGACCTGGCTCGTAGGTCGTAGGTCGACAGTCAAATTTATTTTCAGAGAGTGTTGATCTGGCTCGTAGGTCGTAGGTCGACAGTCAAATTTATTTTCAGAGAGTGTTGATCCGGCTCGTAGGTCGTAGGTCGACAGTCACATTTATTTTCAGAGAGTGTTGATCTGGCTCGTAGGTCGTAGGTCGACAGTCAGATTCACATTAAGATAGTGTTGACCTGGCGCGTAGGTCGACAGTCGACAGTCAGAATCCCATTAAGATAGTGTTGACCTGGCGCGTAGGTCGTAGGTCGACAGTCAATTTTATGCTCAGAAAGTGTTGATCTGGCTCGTAGGTCGTAGGTCGACAGTCAAATTTATTTTCAGAGAGTGTTGACCTGGCTTGTAGGTCGTAGGTCGACAGTCAAATTTATTTTCAGAGAGTGTTGATCTGGCTCGTAGGTCGTAGGTCGACAGTCAGATTCACATTAAGATAGTGTTGACCTGGCGCGTAGGTCGACAGTCGACAGTCAGAATCCCATTAAGATAGTGTTGACCTGGCGCGTAGGTCGTAGGTCGACAGTCAATTTTATGCTCAGAAAGTGTTGATCTGGCTCGTAGGTCGTAGGTCGACAGTCAAATTTAATTTCAGAGAGTGTTGACCTGGCTCGTAGGTCGTAGGTCGACAGTCAAATTTATTTTCAGAGAGTGTTGATCTGGCTCGTAGGTCGTAGGTCGACAGTCAAATTTTTTTTCAGAGAGTGTTGATCTGGCTCGTAGGTCGTAGGTCGACAGTCAGATTCACATTAAGATAGTGTTGACCTGGCGCGTAGGTCGACAGTCGACAGTCAGAATCCCATTAAGATAGTGTTGACCTGGCGCGTAGGTCGTAGGTCGACAGTCAGATTTATTTTCAGAGAGTGTTGACCTGGTGCGTAGGTCGACAGTCGACAGTCAGATTCACATTAAGATAGTGTTGACCTGGCGCGTAGGTCGTAGGTCGACAGTCATATTTATGTTCAGAGAGTGTTGACCTGGGGCGTAGGTCGTAGGTCGACAGTCAATTTTATGCTCAGGAAAGTGTTGATCTGGCTCGTAGGTCGTAGGTCGACAGTCAAATTTATTTTCAGAGAGTGTTGACCTGGCGCGTAGGTCGACAGTCGACAGTCAGAATCCCATTAAGATAGTGTTGACCTGTCGCGTAGGTCGTAGGTCGACAGTCAATTTTATGCTCAGAAAGTGTTGATCTGGCTCGTAGGTCGTAGGTCGACAGTCAAATTTATTTTCAGAGAGTGTTGATCTGGCTCGTAGGTCGTAGGTCGACAGTCAGATTCACATTAAGATAGTGTTGACCTGGCGCGTAGGTCGACAGTCGACAGTCAGATTCACATTAACATAGTGTTGACCTAGCGGTAGGTCGTAGGTCGACAGTCAATTTTATGCTCAGAAAGTGTTGATCTGACTCGTAGGTCGTAGGTCGACAGTCAAATTTATTTTCAGAGAGTGTTGATCTGGCTCGTAGGTCGTAGGTCGACAGTCAAATTTATAGTCAGAGAGTGTTGATCTGGCTCGTAGGTCGTAGGTCGACAGTCAGATTCACATTAAGATAGTGTTGACCTGGCGCGTAGGTCGTAGGTCGACAGTCAATTTTATGCTCAGAAAGTGTTGATCTGGCGCGTAGGTCGTAGGTCGACAGTCAAATTTATTTTCAGAGAGTGTTGATCTGGCTCGTAGGTCGTAGGTCGACAGTCAGATTCACATTAAGACAGTGTTGACCTGGCGCGTAGGTCGTAGGTCGACAGTCAAAATTTATTTTCAGAGAGTGTTGATCTGGCTCGTAGGTCGTAGGTCGACAGTCAGATTCACATTAAGATAGTGTTGACCTGGCGCGTAGGTCGACAGTCGACAGTCAGATTCACATTAAGATAGTGTTGACCTGGCGCGTAGGTCGACAGTCGACAGTCAGAATCCCATTAAGATAGTGTTGACACTGGCGCGTAGGTCGTAGGTCGACAGTCAGATTTATGTTCAGAGAGTGTTGACCTGGCGCGTAGGTCGTAGGTCGACAGTCAATTTTATGCTCAGAAAGTGTTGATCTGGCTCGTAGGTCGTAGGTCGACAGTCAAATTTATTTTCAGAGAGTGTCGATCTGGCTCGTAGGTCGTAGGTCGACAGTCAAATTTATGTTCAGAGAGTGTTGACCTGGCGCGTAGGTCGTAGGTCGACAGTCAATTTTATGCTCAGAAAGTGTTGATCTGGCTCGTAGGTCGTAGGTCGACAGTCAAATTTATTTTCAGAGAGTGTCGATCTGGCTCGTAGGTCGTAGCTCGACAGTCAAATTTATTTTCAGAGAGTGTTGATCTGGCTCGTAGGTCGTAGGTCGACAGTCAGATTCAAATAAGATAGTGTTGACCTGGCACGTAGGTCGTAGGTCGACAGTCAGATTTTTTTTCAGAGAGTGTTGATCTGGCTCGTAGGTCGTAGGTCGACAGTCAATTTTATGCTCAGAAAGTGTTGATCTGGCTCGTAGGTCGTAGGTCGACAGTCAGATTCACATTAATATAAGCTGTGTGAAGTTAGCTAAACATACGACATTCGACATTCGACATTCAAAAGTTGAAAAAAAACGACATTCGACATTCGACATTCAAAAATAAAACTTCAAAAAAATCGACATTCAAAAGTTGAAAAAAAAAAAAGAATGTCGTGCTGGCACGACATTCGACATTCGACATTCAAAAGTTTGAAAAAAATTCGACATTCAAAATAAAACTTCAAAAAATCGACATTCAAAAGTTGGAAAAAAAAACGAATGTCGTGCTGGCACGACATACGACATTCGACATTTAAAAATTAAAAAAAAATCTCAACGGAGTGGAACAACGGCCTTAAGGCTCATTTCCACCCGAGTCTGCCGCGTGTATTACGGGGAGCTCTTGGGCCGATAGCCCTTGTCACGGGAGTCGAAAAAAAAATCACAATGGAGTGGAACACTTTTATTTTTTTCTTACGAGCGTGGAACAACGGCATTAAGGCGGATTTCTACTCGAGTCTGCTGCGTGTATTACGGGGAGCACTTGGGCCTACAAGCCCTTGTCACGGTAGTCTAAGAAAAAAATCACAATGGAGTGGAACACTTTTATTTTTATTACAGGTCCCGCAGTCTACCCGCGCTTACGGCGAAGTGCAGAGCTTTGTTTTACGCTAGCACTCCGCTGCTTGTAGGGGAAATGTGCGCCGGTGACGCATATGATATACGGCTGGTCCCGCAGTCTAGCCGCGCTTAAGGCGAAGTGCTGAGCCTTGATTTAGGCGAGCAATCGGCTGCTAGTAGGGGAAATGTGAGCCCGGGTCGCATACGCTATAAGGCAGGCCCTGCAGTCTACATTCGACATTGGAAATTCAAAAACGAATGTCGTGCTGGCACGACATTCGACATACGACATTCAAATATTAAAACTTTAAAAAATCGAATGTCGTGCTGGCACGGGACAGCTACCAGGGCCGTAAGTCGAATTTCTACCCCAATTTACCGCATAATTTAAAGGGAGCACTCGGTCCTAGAGGCCTTAGTCAAGGCAGTCGAAGCCCGAACATTTCACAATGGAGTGGAACACTTTTTTTTTTTTTTCACGGGACAGCTACCAGGGCCGTAAGTCGAATTTCTACCCGAATTTACCGCATAATTTAAAGGGAGCATTCGGTCCTAGAGGCCATATTCAAGGCAGTCGAAGCCCGAACATTCCACAATGGAGTGGAACACTTTTTTTTTTTTCACGGGACAGCTACCAGGGCCGTAAGTCGAATTTCGACCCGAATTTACCGCATAATTTAAAGGGAGCACTCGGTCCTAGAGGCCATAGTCAAGGCAGTCGAAGCCCGAACATTTCACAATGGAGTGGAACCCTTTTTTTTTTTTTTTCACGGGACAGCTACCAGGGCCCTAAGTCGAATTTCTACCCGAATTTACCGGGTAATTTAAAGGGAGCACTCGGTACTAGAGGCCTTAATCAAGGCAGTCGAAGCCCGAACATTTCACAATGGAGTGGAACACTTTTTTTTTTTTTTCACGGGACAGCTACCAGGGCCGTAAGTCGAATTTCTACCCGAGTTTACCGCATAATATAAAGGGAGCACTCAGTACTAGAGGACTTAGTCAAGGCAGTCGAAGCCCGAACATTTCACAATGGAGTGGAACACTTTTTTTTTTTTTTTTAAGGGACAGCTACCAGGGCCGTAAGTCGAATTTCTACCCGAATTTACCGCATAATTTAAAGGGAGCACTCGGTCCCAGAGGCCTTAGTCAAGGCAGTCGAAGCCCGAACATTTCACAATGGAGTGGAACACTTTTTTTTTTTTTTTCATGGGACAGCTACCAGGGCCGTAAGTCGAATTTCTACCCGAGTTTACAGCATAATTTAAAGGGAGCACTTCGTCCTAGAGGCCTTAGTCAAGGCAGTCGAAGCCCGAACATTTCACAATGGAGTGGAACACTTTTTTTTTTTTTTTTCACGGGATAGCTACTAGGGCCGTAAGTCGAATTTCTACCCGAATTTACCGGGTAATTTTAAGGGGGCACTCGGTACTAGAGGCCTTATAGTCATGACATTCAAAAGTTGGAAAAAAACCGAATGTCGTGCTGGCACGACATTCGACATTCGACATTCGACATTCAAAAAATAAAACTTCGAACAAATCGAATGTCGTGATTCGACATTCAAAAAATAAAACTTCGAACAAATCGAATGTCGTGATTCGACATTCAAAAAATAAAACTTCGAAAAAATCGACATTCAAAAGTTCTCACGGGAGTGGAACAACGGTCTTAAGGCGGTCTACCCGAGTCTGCCGCGTGTATTACGGGGAGCACTTGGGCCTACAAGCCCTTGTCAGGGGAGTCGAACAAAAGAAAAATCACAATGGAGTTGAACACTTTTATTTTCTTTCTTACGGGCGTGGAACAACGGCCTAAGGCGGATTTCTACCCGAGTCTGCTGCGTGTATTACGGGGAGCACTTGGGCCTACAAACCCTTGTCACGACAGTCGAAAAAAAAAATCACAATGGAGTGGAACACTTTTATTTTTTTTCTTACGGGCGTGGAACAACAGTTTAAGGCGGATTTCTACCCGAGTCTGCTGCGTGTTTTACGGGGAGCACTCTGCTGCTAGTTGGGGAAATGTAAGCCGGGGCCGCATACTATTTAAGGCAGGTCCCGCAGTCTAACCGCGCTTACGGCGAAGTGCTGAGCTTTGTTTTACGCTAGCACTCCGCTGCTAGTAGGGAAAATGTGCGCTGGTGCCGCATATGATATACGGCCGGTTCCGCAGTCTACCCGCGATAACGGCGAAGTGCTGAGCCATGATTTATGAGAGCACTCGGCTGCTAGTAGGGGAAATGTGAGCCGGGGCCGAATACGCTATAAGGCAGGTCCCGCAGTCAACGCGCGCTTACGGCGAAGTGCTAAACCTTCTTTTACGCTACCACTCCGCTGCTAGTAGGGGAAATGTGCGCCTGGGCCGCATATGCTATACGGCAAATCAGGCCCCACAGCACATTTTCCCAGCAATATGCGGAGTGCTGCCTTGAAACTAGGAGAGCACTTCGCCGGCAGCGCGGGTTCTAACGGCGGGACTGCCTTGTAGCAAATCAGGGCCCAGCGCACATTTCCCCAGTCATATGCGAAGTGCTGCCTTGAAACAAGGGGAGCACTTCGCCGTCAGCGCGGATTCTAACGGCGGGACTGCCTTGTAGCAAATTCGGCCCCGGCGCACATTTCCCGAGGCATTCGCAGTGTGCTGTCTGGAAACAAGGCGATGATTTCGCCGTCAGCGTGCGTAAACAGCAGGACTTCCTTATAGCAAATTCGGCCTCAGCGCACATTTCCTCGGCCATACGCCTCTAAAACAAGGCGAGGACTTCGCCTTCAGCGCTGGATTCATCGGCAGGACTGCCTTATTGCAAATTCGGCCCCAGCGCACATTTCCCCCAGCCATATGCAGAGTGCTGCTATGAGACAAGAAGAGCACTTCACTGTCAGCGCAAGTTCTAATGGCGGGACTGCCTTGTAGCAAATAAGGCCGTTGTTCCACGCCCGTAAGAAAAAAAATAAAAGTGTTCCACTCCATTGTGTTTTTGTTTTTTTCGACTCCCGTGACAAGGGCTTGTGCTCCCCGTAATACACGCAGAAGACTCGAGTAGAAATCCGCCGTAAGGCCGTTGTTCAACGCCCGTAAGACAAAATATAAAAGTGTTCCACTCCATTGTGATTTTTTTTTGTTAGACAAGAGCTTGTAGGCCCAAGTGCTCCCCGTAATACACGCGGCAGACTCGGGTAGAAATCCGTCTTAAGGTCGTTGTTCCACTCCCGTAAGATTTTGTTTCCAACTTTTGAATGTCGAATGTCGTATGTCGTGCCAGCACATTCAAATTTTTTTTTTTTTTTTTTTTTCAACTTTTGAATGTCGAATGTCGAATGTCGTCACAATGGAGTGGAACACTTTTATTTTTTTTCTTACGGGCGTGGAACAACGGCCTAAGGCGGATTTCTACCCGAGTCTGCTGCGTGTATTACGGGGAGCACTTAGGCCTACAAGCCCTTGTCACGAGAGTCGAACAAATAAAAAATCACAATAGAGTGTAACACTTTTATTTTATTTCTTACGGGCGTGGAACAACAGCCTTAACGCGTATTTCTGCCCGAGTCTGCTGCGTGTATTACGGGGAGCTCTCTGCTGCTAGTCGGGGAAATGTAAACCGGGGCCGCATACTCTTTAAGGCAGGTCCCGCAGTCTACCCGCGCTTACGGCGAAGTGCTGAGCTTTGTTTTACGCTGGCACTCCGCTGCTAGTAGTGCTGGCACGACATTCGACATTCAAAAGTTGAAAAAAAAATCTTACGGGAGTGGAACAACGACCTTAAGGCGGATTTCCCCCCGAGTGTGCCGCGTGTATTACGGGGAGTACTTGGGCCTACAAGCCATTGTCACGGGAGTCGAACAAAAAAAAATCACAATGGAGTGGAACACTTTTATTTTTTGTCTTACGGGCGTGGAACAACGGCCTTATTTGCTACAAGGCAGTCCCGCCGTTAGAACCCGCGCTGACGGCGAAGTGCTCCCCTTGTTTCAAGGCAGCACTCCGCATATGACTGGGGAAATGTGCGCTGAGCCCTGATTTGCTACAAGGCAGTCCCGCCGTTAGAACCCGCGCTGCCGGCGAAGTGCTCTCCTAGTTTCAAGGAAGCACTCCGCATATTGCTGGGAAAATGTGCTGTGGGGCCTGATTTGCCGTATAGCATATGCGGCCCAGGCGCACATTTCCCCTACTAGCAGCGGAGTGCTAGCGTAAAAGAAGGTTCAGCATTTCGCCGTAAGCGCGCGTTGACTGCGGGACCTGCCTTATAGCGTATTCGGCCCCGGCTCACATTTCTCCTACTAGCAGCCGAGTGCTCGCATAAATCATGGCTCAGCACGACATTCGTTTTTTTTTTCCAATTTTTGAATGTCGAATGTCGTATGTTTAGCTAACTTCACACAGCTTGTCACGGGAGTGGAACAAAAAAAAAGATTCACAATGGAGTGGAACACTTGTTTTTTTGTTTTTCACACGGGAGTGCAACAACGGCCTTAAGTCGTGAATGACGGACAGCATTCTGTCCAACAAGCCCTTATCACGTGTGGAACCAAAAATAAATTCACAATGGAGTGGAACACTTTTTTTTTTTCCTCATGGGAGTGCAACGACGGCCTTAAGTCGGAGTTTTACCCGAGTCTGCTGCGTAAATTACCGGTAGCACTCTGTCTTACAGGCCCTTGGCACGGGGAGTGGAACAAGACAATATTTCACAATGGAGTGGAACACTTTATTTATTTTCTTTAGATTAGGGTTAGCCTTCTGTAAGGGGAGCACTCCGCCGCCGGCCCGAAGAAAGGTGCCGGGTCCCGCATTCGCGAACACGCGTACGCAGCGAAGTGCTTGGCCTTGTGTAAGGGGAGCACTCCGCTGCCGGCCCGAATAAAAAGGCGCCGGGCACCGCATTTGCGAACCCGCGTAGGCAGCGAAGTGCTAGGCCTTGTGTCAGGGGAGCACTCCGCTGGTGCCCAAAGAACTAGGCGCAGGCCTTGTGACAGTCCCGCCGATAACCTGCGCTGACGGCGAAGTACTTGCCGTCGTTTTCAGGCAGCACTCTGAGTACGGCTAGGGAAATGTGCGCTGGGGCCGAATTCACTATACGGGAGTCCTAGGTCCCTACCCTTAACAGAGTGGTTGTTATTCCCGCCGGTTACCCGCGCGTACGGCGAAGTGCTCGCCTCTTTCTAGGCAGCACTCTGGGTATGGCTGGGGAAATTAGCGCTGGGGCCGAAGTCGCTATAAGGGAGCTGACGGCCTTAAGTCGGATTTCTACTTTTTTTTCTTTTTTTTTACGAACGGGAGCTAAACAACGGCCTTATGTCGGATTTCTACCCGAGTCTGTAGCGTACATGACGGGCAGCACTCTGTACTACAGGCACGGAAATGGAACAAGAAACAATTTCACAATGGAGTGGAACACATTTTTTTATTTTTTTATTTCGCGCGGGAGCTGACGACCTTAAGTCGGATTTCTACCCGAGTCTGCCGCGTAAATAACGGGTAGCAGTCTGTCGTACAGGACCTTGTCACAGGAATGAAACAAGAAACAAGAAACAATGGAGTGGAACACTTTTTTTTTCGCACGGGAGCTGACGGCCTTTAGTCTGCCGCGTAAATGACGGGCAGCACCCTGTCCTACAGGACCTTGGCACGGGAGTGGAAACAAAATTTGTTCACAATGGAGTGGAACACTTTTCTTTTTTTTCTCATGGGAGTGCAACGACGGCCTTTAGTCGGATTTCTACCCGAGTCTTTATGAACATTAGTTTGACTGTCGACCTACGACCTACAAGCCAGGTCAACACTATCTTAATGTGAATCTGACTGTCGACCTACGACCTACGAGCCAGATCAACACTCTCTGAACATAAATTTGACTGTCGACCTACGACCTACGCGCCAGGTCAACACTATCTTAATGTGAATCTGACTGTCGACCTATGACCTACGATCCAGATCAACACTCTCTGAAAAAAAATCTGACTGTCGACCTACGACCTACGCGCCAGGTCAACACTATCTGAATGTGAATCTGACTGTCGACCTACGACCTACGAGCCAGATCAACACTCTCTGAGCATAAAATTGACTGTCGACCTACGACCTACGCGCCAGGTCAACACTATCTTAATGGGATTCTGACTGTCGACTGTCGACCTACGCGCCAGGTCAACACTATCTTAATGTGAATCTGACTGTCGACCTACGACCTACGCGCCAGATCAACACTCTCTGAAAATAAATTTGACTGTCGACCTACGACCTACGCGCCAGGTCAACACTCTATGAACATAAATCTGACTGTCGACCTACGACCTACGCGCCAGGTCAACACTATCTTAATGGGATTCTGACTGTCGACTGTCGACCTACGCGCCAGGTCAACACTATCTTAATGTGAATCTGACTGTCGACCTACGACCTACGAGCCAGATCAACACTCTCTGAAAATAAATTTGACTGTCGACCTACGACCTACGAGCCAGATCAACACTCTCTGAAAATAAATTTGACTGTCGACCTACGACCTACGAGCCAGGTCAACACTCTCTGAAAATAAATTTGACTGTCGACCTACGACCTACGAGCCAGATCAACACTTTCTGAGCATAAAATTGACTGTCGACCTACGACCTACGCGCCAGGTCAACACTATCTTAATGGGATTCTGACTGTCGACTGTCGACCTACGCGCCAGGTCAACACTATCTTAATGTGAATCTGACTGTCGACCTACGACCTACGAGCCAGATCAACACTCTCTGAAAATAAATTTGACTGTCGACCTACGACCTACGAGCCAGATCAACACTCTCTGAAAATAAATTTGACTGTCGACCTACGACCTACGAGCCAGATCAACACTTTCTGAGCATAAAATTGACTGTCGACCTACGACCTTCGCGCCAGGTCAACACTATCTTAATGGGATTCTGACTGTCGACTGTCGACCTACGCGCCAGGTCAACACTATCTTAATGTGAATCTGACTGTCGACCTACGACCTACGAGCCAGATCAACACTCTCTGAGCATAAAATTGACTGTCGACCTACGACCTACGCGCCAGGTCAACACTATCTGAAAAAAATCTGACTGTCGACCTACGACCTACGCGCCAGGTCAACACTATCTTAATGTGAATCTGACTGTCGACCTACGACCTACGCGCCAGATCAACACTCTCTGAAAATAAATTTGACTGTCGACCTACGACATACGCGCCAGGTCAACACTCTCTGAACATAAATCTGACTGTCGACCTACGACCTACGCGCCAGGTCAACACTATCTTAATGGGATTCTGACTGTCGACTGTCGACCTACGCGCCAGGTCAACACTATCTTAATGTGAATCTGACTGTCGACCTACGACCTACGAGCCAGATCAACCCTCTCTGAAAATAAATTTGACTGTCGACCTACGACCTACGAGCCAGATCAACACTCTCTGAAAATAAATTTGACTGTCGACCTACGACCTACGAGCCAGGTCAACACTCTCTGAAAATAAATTTGACTGTCGACCTACGACCTACGAGCCAGATCAACACTTTCTGAGCATAAAATTGACTGTCGACCTACGACCTACGCGCCAGGTCAACACTATCTTAATGGGATTCTGACTGTCGACTGTCGACCTACGCGCCAGGTCAACACTATCTTAATGTGAATCTGACTGTCGACCTACGACCTACGAGCCAGATCAACACTCTCTGAAAATAAATTTGACTGTCGACCTACGACCTACGAGCCAGATCAACACTTTCTGAAAATAAATTTGACTGTCGACCTACGACCTACGAGCCAGATCAACACTTTCTGAGCATAAAATTGACTGTCGACCTACGACCTTCGCGCCAGGTCAACACTATCTTAATGGGATTCTGACTGTCGACTGTCGACCTACGCGCCAGGTCAACACTATCTTAATGTGAATCTGACTGTCGACCTACGACCTACGAGCCAGATCAACACTTTCTGAGCATAAAATTGATTGTCGACCTACGACCTTCGCGCCAGGTCAACACTATCTTAATGGGATTCTGACTGTCGACTGTCGACCTACGCGCCAGGTCAACACTATCTTAATGTGAATATGACTGTCGACCTACGACCTACGAGCCAGATCAACACTCTCTGAGCATAAAATTGACTCTCGACCTACGACCTACGCGCCAGGTCAACACTATCTGAAAAAAAATCTGACTGTCGACCTACGACCTACGCGCCAGGTCAACACTATCTTAATGTGAATCTGACTGTCGACCTACGACCTACGCGCCAGATCAACACTCTCTGAAAATAAATTTGACTGTCGACCTACGACCTACGCGCCAGGTCAACACTCTCTGAACATAAATCTGACTGTCGACATACGACCTACGCGCCAGGTCAACACTATCTTAATGGGATTCTGACTGTCGACTGTCGACCTACGCGCCAAGTCAACACAATCTTAATGTGAATCTGACTGTCGACCTACGACCTACGAGCCAGATCAACACTCTCTGAAAATAAATTTGACTGTCGACCTACGACCTACGCGCCAGGTCGACACTTTCTGAAAATAAATTTGACTGTCGACCTACGACCTACGAGCCAGATCAACAATTTTTGAGCATAAAATTGACTGTCGACCTACGACCTACGCGCCAGGTCAACACTCTCTGAACATAAATCTGACTGTCGACATACGACCTACGCGCCAGGTCAACACTATCTTAATGGGATTCTGACTGTCGACTGTCGACCTACGCGCCAAGTCAACACAATCTTAATGTGAATCTGACTGTCGACCTACGACCTACGAGCCAGATCAACACTCTCTGAAAATAAATTTGACTGTCGACCTACGACCTACGCGCCAGATCAACACTTTCTGAGCATAAAATTGACTGTCGACCTACGACCTACGCGCCAGGTCAACACTCTCTGAACATAAATCTGACCTACGCGCCAGGTCAACACTATCTTAATGGGATTCTGACTGTCGACTGTCGACCTACGCGCCAAGTCAACACAATCTTAATGTGAATCTGACTGTCGACTGTCGACCTACGCGCCAGGTCAACACTCTCTGAAAATAAATCTGACTGTCGACCTACGACCTACGCGCCAGGTCAACACTATCTTAATGGGATTCTGACTGTCGACTGTCGACCTACGCGCCAAGTCAACACAATCTTAATGGGATTCTGACTGTCGACTGTCGACCTACGCACCAGGTCAACACTATCTTAATGTGAATCTGACTGTCGACCTACGACCTACGAGCCAGATCAACACTCTCTGAAAATAAATTTGACTGTCGACCTACGACCTACGAGCCAGATCAACACTCTCTGAAAATAAATTTGACTGTCGACCTACGACCTACGAGCCAGGTCAACACTCTCTGAAAATAAATTTGACTGTCGACCTACGACCTACGAGCCAGATCAACACTTTCTGAGCATAAAATTGACTGTCGACCTACGACCTACGCGCCAGGTCAACACTATCTTAATGGGATTCTGACTGTCGACTGTCGACCTACGCGCCAGGTCAACACTATCTTAATGTGAATCTGACTGTCGACCTACGACCTACGAGCCAGATCAACACTCTCTGAAAATAAATTTGACTGTCGACCTACGACCTACGAGCCAGATCAACACTCTCTGAAAATAAATTTGACTGTCGACCTACGACCTACGAGCCAGATCAACACTTTCTGAGCATAAAATTGACTGTCGACCTACGACCTTCGCGCCAGGTCAACACTATCTTAATGGGATTCTGACTGTCGACTGTCGACCTACGCGCCAGGTCAACACTATCTTAATGTGAATCTGACTGTCGACCTACGACCTACGAGCCAGATCAACACTCTCTGAGCATAAAATTGACTGTCGACCTACGACCTACGCGCCAGGTCAACACTATCTGAAAAAAATCTGACTGTCGACCTACGACCTACGCGCCAGGTCAACACTATCTTAATGTGAATCTGACTGTCGACCTACGACCTACGCGCCAGATCAACACTCTCTGAAAATAAATTTGACTGTCGACCTACGACATACGCGCCAGGTCAACACTCTCTGAACATAAATCTGACTGTCGACCTACGACCTACGCGCCAGGTCAACACTATCTTAATGGGATTCTGACTGTCGACTGTCGACCTACGCGCCAGGTCAACACTATCTTAATGTGAATCTGACTGTCGACCTACGACCTACGAGCCAGATCAACCCTCTCTGAAAATAAATTTGACTGTCGACCTACGACCTACGAGCCAGATCAACACTCTCTGAAAATAAATTTGACTGTCGACCTACGACCTACGAGCCAGGTCAACACTCTCTGAAAATAAATTTGACTGTCGACCTACGACCTACGAGCCAGATCAACACTTTCTGAGCATAAAATTGACTGTCGACCTACGACCTACGCGCCAGGTCAACACTATCTTAATGGGATTCTGACTGTCGACTGTCGACCTACGCGCCAGGTCAACACTATCTTAATGTGAATCTGACTGTCGACCTACGACCTACGAGCCAGATCAACACTCTCTGAAAATAAATTTGACTGTCGACCTACGACCTACGAGCCAGATCAACACTTTCTGAAAATAAATTTGACTGTCGACCTACGACCTACGAGCCAGATCAACACTTTCTGAGCATAAAATTGACTGTCGACCTACGACCTTCGCGCCAGGTCAACACTATCTTAATGGGATTCTGACTGTCGACTGTCGACCTACGCGCCAGGTCAACACTATCTTAATGTGAATCTGACTGTCGACCTACGACCTACGAGCCAGATCAACACTTTCTGAGCATAAAATTGATTGTCGACCTACGACCTTCGCGCCAGGTCAACACTATCTTAATGGGATTCTGACTGTCGACTGTCGACCTACGCGCCAGGTCAACACTATCTTAATGTGAATCTGACTGTCGACCTACGACCTACGAGCCAGATCAACACTCTCTGAGCATAAAATTGACTCTCGACCTACGACCTACGCGCCAGGTCAACACTATCTGAAAAAAAATCTGACTGTCGACCTACGACCTACGCGCCAGGTCAACACTATCTTAATGTGAATCTGACTGTCGACCTACGACCTACGCGCCAGATCAACACTCTCTGAAAATAAATTTGACTGTCGACCTACGACCTACGCGCCAGGTCAACACTCTCTGAACATAAATCTGACTGTCGACATACGACCTACGCGCCAGGTCAACACTATCTTAATGGGATTCTGACTGTCGACTGTCGACCTACGCGCTAAGTCAACACAATCTTAATGTGAATCTGACTGTCGACCTACGACCTACGAGCCAGATCAACACTCTCTGAAAATAAATTTGACTGTCGACCTACGACCTACGCGCCAGGTCGACACTTTCTGAAAATAAATTTGACTGTCGACCTACGACCTACGAGCCAGATCAACAATTTTTGAGCATAAAATTGACTGTCGACCTACGACCTACGCGCCAGGTCAACACTCTCTGAACATAAATCTGACTGTCGACATACGACCTACGCGCCAGGTCAACACTATCTTAATGGGATTCTGACTGTCGACTGTCGACCTACGCGCCAAGTCAACACAATCTTAATGTGAATCTGACTGTCGACCTACGACCTACGAGCCAGATCAACACTCTCTGAAAATAAATTTGACTGTCGACCTACGACCTACGCGCCAGATCAACACTTTCTGAGCATAAAATTGACTGTCGACCTACGACCTACGCGCCAGGTCAACACTCTCTGAACATAAATCTGACCTACGCGCCAGGTCAACACTATCTTAATGGGATTCTGACTGTCGACTGTCGACCTACGCGCCAAGTCAACACAATCTTAATGTGAATCTGACTGTCGACTGTCGACCTACGCGCCAGGTCAACACTCTCTGAAAATAAATCTGACTGTCGACCTACGACCTACGCGCCAGGTCAACACTATCTTAATGGGATTCTGACTGTCGACTGTCGACCTACGCGCCAAGTCAACACAATCTTAATGGGATTCTGACTGTCGACTGTCGACCTACGCACCAGGTCAACACTATCTTAATGTGAATCTGACTGTCGACCTACGACCTACGAGCCAGATCAACACTCTCTGAAAATAAATTTGACTGTCGACCTACGACCTACGAGCCAGATCAACACTTTCTGAGCATAACATTGACTGTCGACCTACGACCTACGCGCCAGGTCAACACTATCTTAATGGGATTCTGACTGTCGACTGTCGACCTACGCGCCAGGTCAACACTATCTTAATGTGAATCTGACTGTCGACCTACGACCTACGAGCCAGATCAACACTCTCTGAAAATAAATTTGACTGTCGACCTACGACCTACGAGCCAGGTCAACACTCTCTGAAAATAAATTTGACTGTCGACCTACGACCTACGAGCCAGATCAACACTTTCTGAGCATAAAATTGACTGTCGACCTACGACCTACGCGCCAGGTCAACACTCTCTGAACATAAATATGACTGTCGACCTACGACCTACGCGCCAGGTCAACACTATCTTAATGTGAATCTGACTGTCGACTGTCGACCTACGCGCCAGGTCAACACTCTCTGAAAATAAATCTGACTGTCGACCTACGACCTACGCGCCAGGTCAACACTATCTTAATGGGATTCTGACTGTCGACTGTCGACCTACGCGCCAGGTCAACACTATCTTAATGTGAATCTGACTGTCGACCTACGACCTACGAGCCAGATCAACACTCTCTGAAAATAAATTTGACTGTCGACCTACGACCTACGAGCCAGATCAACACTCTCTGAAAAAAAAATTGACTGTCGACCTACGACCTACGAGCCAGGTCAACACTCTCTGAAAATAAATTTGACTGTCGACCTACGACCTACGAGCCAGATCAACACTTTCTGAGCATAAAATTGACTGTCGTCCTACGACCTACGCGCCAGGTCAACACTATCTTAATGGGATTCTGACTGTCGACTGTCGACCTACGCGCCAGGTCAACACTATCTTAATGTGAATCTGACTGTCGACCTACGACCTACGAGCCAGATCAACACTCTCTGAAAATAAATTTGACTGTCGACCTACGACCTACGAGCCAGGTCAACACTCTCTGAAAATAAATTTGACTGTCGACCTACGACCTACGAGCCAGATCAACACTTTCTGAGCATACACTTGACTGTCGACCTACGACCTACGCGCCAGGTCAACACTATCTTAATGGGATTCTGACTGTCGACTGTCGACCTACGAGCCAGGTCAACACTATCTTAATGTGAATCTGACTGTCGACCTACGACCTACGAGCCAGATCAACACTCTCTGAAAATAAATTTGACTGTCGACCTACGACCTACGAGCCAGGTCGACACTTTCTGAAAATAAATTTGACTGTCGACCTACGACCTACGAGCCAGGTCGACACTTTCTGAAAATAATTTTGACTGTCGACCTACGACCTACGAGCCAGGTCGACACTTTCTGAAAATAATTTTGACTGTCGACCTACGAGCTACGACCTACGCGCTAACTTCACACACCTGTGGAAGCCGGCATTTATAGCGACGTTGGTAGAGTGGTTAGTTGACCTTTGTGTAAAGTAAAGCAACGTTTATCGTGGTTAGTGCCTGGATGGGTGACCCGCGATGGATTAACGCCGGTACACGTTACAAATGGTGGCAGCGGAGGGTATTATTAAAAAACTATGGTTTTAATTTACATTTTAATTATAAATAAAACTAATCGCATATAGAAATGACGAACTGCTATGGAAATATCCGAGAGCTGACGGTATAATACGGCGCATGCGCTATCAAGACGATTATCACGGCCCATTGGACCAGTGATAGTTTTTTCACAACCAATTTAGCACTGGTGCTGATGCACCCGCGCAATTAAACGATTTAGCTTGGTCGAACTAAAAGATTGTTCATATAGCGTTGAGTCTTATCTATAAGTTTCCTTTTGATTATGTACTATTAGCATAATCATAGAGTGAATAATTAAGGGGCCTAATCACAACCTACATATCTTCACACATAACAGCTTTGGAGAACATCCATATACGGTAACAAGAAAATATGTTATACTTAAAAAGAGGAAGAAAATAAAATAGCGACAATTATAATAACTTTTCCTCAAGCCACAGTCGTTTCCACTGTATTAAACGAAACACATTTTAAAAAATCTAAACAATATTCTTTCCTTGTAACTGGCTGCTTTTCCAGATACCTACGGCCAGTCGTCTCAACAGGATCCGACCCTGGAATACCGGTGTAATGTAACGTGTGTCACATGACACATTTCAAATTGTTAAGCAACTGTGCGAGACCCACCGTATACACCAGTGTATAAACCGCGCCATACACAAACTGTAGGAATATTAAAACCTTCCCCCACATGAATGTAACTAAAACCTCCCTTGGTGTAAATATGCAAACATGGCCTGAAAACCCTTGGTGCGTTTTTCAACGTAAAACATCCTAGATCAATTACATTATACACAAACAAGTTCACATACCACAATTTAGCAGAAGCGAGTAAGACTAAAAACAAAGATGAAATCATTATTTAAAGAGAGATAGAGAAATTATAGTATACTTATTGAATAGAGTTAAGCTATGGTAAACATAGATGAATTCTCCTATAACGATGTGACAAAACGTGTCTGAATGTGGGAAAGGGTCAATTAAAGATATATTGATATTTATTACATACCTATCCAAATTTTGCATTGAAATTTAAGTGACATAAAATCAATATCAATTTTAAAAAAAATGATAACTAACACTGTGACGATAACACTTTTAGTATTTTTATATCATCACTAGTGATGATATCATTTTTGCCGGATATCTATCATTAAAGTGTCCTAGGTAACGGGGTTAGTCAAACGCTTCTTGAAGTCTTCTGAGACTTTTCCAAATCAGTTGAGATTAAGATTACATTATATATACCCAGATGGATACGTTGATCTGGATCTACACTCTACAGAAATGTCATCCAGTTGCTTTTACTGGATTGTAGCTCGATCAAAACCTTTGTTTTTGTTTTTGTCACGACATGAATACACTTTAGAAATTTTCATGTCGGGCTACACCTCTAACGTTATCACAAAACTGTTAAACATTTTCCCCCATACATTAAAAAATATATAGTAAAACTTTTAATAATATCTACAAATTAAAGTATGTATATAGAATGCAGATGAGAAAATTGTGACAACTGGAAAATTTGGCTCGTTATGAGCATTTTTTGATTTTGCAACATTGTTTTCAAATGTCGTCTGCTATAATGCATCTGCAGTGTATATATGAGCCGTTCCACGAGGAAACCCACATTATTGACTCTGTGTATTTTATCGACCCAGACCAGCAGGCGCAATCTGCGCAGGATAATCCGGGCCGACACATTCCGTCTCAGGGGGATAGAGGTATACAGTAATGATTCCTGAAACAGAAAATCTCGTAGAACGGCTCATATAAAAGACTTGTATTCTACATACAATTACATAAAGATACTTTTCGCTCGGACGCAGTTTACATTTAATCTTGTTCTTTCCTCTCTCTTTTTTTTTAACAAACTTGTGCGATTTAAATGGATGTGTCAAAAAGATACAATTATTGCACAAAACGAGCAGCATTTGATCCACGCCTTCTGTATTAATGGTATGTTCAGTTTGTTTAATCTTTCGGAAACGGTTTACGGCACGTCGCAAACAAAATATGTCATCCTCGTTATAATTATATACTCGACACACACATCGTTCGTATGCTGTTTTGATACTTTTTCAACGGATCAAATATAATCATTTCAATGAACTAATTTTATTTTCATTTCCATTTTAATTAAAACCTTTTCCCACCTATATAAGCTTTTTGACGCATATGCAGCAGACGACTTCTGAAAACCTTCTGTTTCTTTCGGGAACGGTTTACAGTATGTCGCAAACAAAACATGTCATCCTCGTTATTATGATTTACTTGACACACACGCATCGTTGGTATTGTTGTTCAGATACGTTTTGAACGGATCTTATATACTCAGTTCACTGAACTTATTTTCTTTTTACTATCTCCGTTAAACCTGTCCAACATATGTAAGCATTTCGAAGCATCTTCAGTAGACGATTTATGAAAACATTATAACAAAAGGAGAAATTGCTCGAAACAAGCATTCTCTAATTTTGCCACAATATTTTAAACGTTATTATAAGTAGTTTAACTTTTATTTCTTAAGATTTTCAATATCTTCGGTGTATGTTTTCATTGCCTGCTTCTGCATATTTATTAAATATGGGACGGGGTTAATCCTGAATTGGCTTCTTTAGACTCACTCGACATCCGTCTGACTTTGCGAGGACTCAAACTTATGGATATTTACGCGTGCAGTCATATTTCTCCACACACTTCCAATATGAGCCGCCCCACGGTAACAATCAACATTGTGGTCTCTCCATAAAGTATCGACTCGGATCAGCCTAAGCATGCCACGCAGGCTCACCCGGACTGACACTTTTCGCCTCCTGTGAATTTTTTTTGTGTTTCAGGAATCTTTATAGTCTATACCTCTATCCAGTTGAGACGGAATGTTTCGGCCCGGATTACCCTGTGCGAACTGCGGATTACTGTTGGATTTCTCGTTGGACGGCTCATATGTTTCGACAACTTGATTGTAATCAAGGAATACATTCATGGCACTGCTCTAAAGCACGGGTTGATCTTTGTGTTTTCAAAGTTACACAGATCAGTGCCTTTCATAGATATCTAAAGCACGGGTTGATCTCTGTGTTTTCAAAGTTACAACGGTCAGTGTCTTTCATCGATATCTAAAGCACAGGTTGATCTCTGTGTTTTCAAAGTTTCAAAGGTCAGTGCCTTTCATCGATATCTAAAGCACGGGTTGATCTCTGTGTTTTCAAAGTTTCAAAGGTCAGTGCCTTTCATCGATATCTAAAGCACGGGTTGATCTCTGTGTTTTCAAAGTTACAAAGGTAAGTGCTTTTCATCGATATCTAAAGCACAGGTTGATCTCTGTGTTTTCAAAGTTTCAAAGATCAGTGTCTTTCATCGATATCTAGAGCACAGGTTGATCTCTGTGTTTTCAAAGTTACAAAGGTCAGTGCCTTTCATCGATATCTGAATCACAGGTTGATCCTTGTGTTTGCAAAGTTACAAAGGTAAGTGCCTTTCATCGATATCTAACGCACAGGTTGATCTCTGTGTTTGCAAAGTTACAAAGGTAAGTGCCTTTCATCGATATCTAAAGCACAGGTTGATCTCTGTGTTTTCAAAGTTTCAAAGGTCAGTGCCTTTCATTGATATCTAAAGCACAGGTTGATATCTGTGTTTTCAAAGTTTCAAAGATCAGTGTCTTTCATCGATATCTAAAGCACAGGTTGATCTCTGTGTTTTCAAAGTTACAAAGGTCAGTGTCTTTCATTGATATCTGAAGCATAAGTTGATCTCTGTATTTTCAAAGTTACAAAGGTCAGTGCCTTTCATCAATATCTGAAGCACAGATTGATCTCTGTGTTTGCAAAGTTACACAGGTCAGTGTCTTACAACGATATTTGAAGCAGAGGTTGATTTCTGTGTTTGCAAATTTACAAAGGTCAGTGCCTTTCATCGATATCTGAATCACAGGTTGATCCTTGTGTTTGCAAAGTTACAAAGGTAAGTGCCTTTCATCGATATCTAACGCACAGGTTGATCTCTGTGTTTGCAAAGTTACAAAGGTAAGTGCCTTTCATCGATATCTAAAGCACGGGTTGATCTCTGTGTTTTCAAAGTTTCAAAGGTCAGTGCCTTTCATCGATATCTAAAGCACGGGTTGATCTCTGTGTTTTCAAAGTTACAAAGGTAAGTGCTTTTCATCGATATCTAAAGCACAGGTTGATCTCTGTGTTTTCAAAGTTTCAAAGATCAGTGTCTTTCATCGATATCTAGAGCACAAGTTGATATCTGTTGTTTCAAAGTTACAACGGTCAGTGTCTTTCATCGATATCTAAACCACAGGTTGATCTCTGTGTTTTCAAAGTTACAACGGTCAGTGTCTTTCATCGATATCTAGAGCACAGGTTGATATCTGTGTTTTCAAAGTTACAACGGTCAGTGTCTTTCATCGATATCTAAACCACAGGTTGATCTCTGTGTTTTCAAAGTTTCAAAGGTCAGTGCCTTTCATCGATATCTAAAGCACAGGTTGATCTCTGTGTTTTCAAAGTTACAAAGGTAAGTGCCTTTCATCGATATCTGAATCACAGGTTGATCCTTGTGTTTGCAAAGTTACAAAGGTAAGTGCCTTTCATCGATATCTAACGCACAGGTTGATCTCTGTGTTTGCAAAGTTACAAAGGTAAGTGCCTTTCATCGATATCTAAAGCACAGGTTGATCTCTGTGTTTTCAAAGTTTCAAAGGTCAGTGCCTTTCATTGATATCTAAAGCACAGGTTGATATCTGTGTTTTCAAAGTTTCAAAGATCAGTGTCTTTCATCGATATCTAAAGCACAGGTTGATCTCTGTGTTTTCAAAGTTACAAAAGTCAGTGTCTTTCATTGATATCTGAAGCATAAGTTGATCTCTGTATTTTCAAAGTTACAAAGGTCAGTGCCTTTCATCAATATCTGAAGCACAGATTGATCTCTGTGTTTGCAAAGTTACACAGGTCAGTGTCTTACAACGATATTTGAAGCAGAGGTTGATTTCTGTGTTTGCAAATTTACAAAGGTCAGTGCCTTTCATCGATATCTGAATCACAGGTTGATCCTTGTGTTTGCAAAGTTACAAAGGTAAGTGCCTTTCATCGATATCTAACGCACAGGTTTATCTCTGTGTTTGCAAAGTTACAAAGGTAAGTGCCTTTCATCGATATCTAAAGCACAGGTTGATCTCTGTGTTTTCAAAGTTTCAAAGGTCAGTGCCTTTCATTGATATCTAAAGCACAGGTTGATATCTGTGTTTTCAAAGTTTCAAAGATCAGTGTCTTTCATCGATATCTAAAGCACAGGTTGATCTCTGTGTTTTCAAAGTTACAAAGGTCAGTGTCTTTCATTGATATCTGAAGCATAAGTTGATCTCTGTATTTTCAAAGTTACAAAGGTCAATGCCTTTCATCAATATCTGAAGCACAGATTGATCTCTGTGTTTGCAAAGTTACACAGGTCAGTGTCTTACAACGATATTTGAAGCAGAGGTTGATTTCTGTGTTTGCAAATTTACAAAGGTAAGTGCCTTTCATCGATATTTGAATCACAGGTTGATCCTTGTGTTTGCAAAGTTACAAAGGTCTTTCATCGGTATCTGAAGCATGGGTTAATCTAGAATATGCAGGAATATGGTAATACTTTGTAAAGTACACTTGGCTTAACATAGTAAACTATCAGTTGTTTTACAACTATTTTCATTTGTTAATTATGCATGTTATGCACAATGCGCTTATATGCTAGTGTTGTAAATACTTGCGCTCTGTTCTGTTCTATTTAGTAAAAAACAAAAACGAGTTGGAAATGCCATATAAAAGGCGTAAGTTAAAACAGACGTAAACACATGAAAACAAATATATAGATACATTAGTACGGGTAATGATAATGGAAATGTCAATCAGTGACGGTAATTACTACAAGTTGGCAGTTAATTAGTGTTACGCTTGAACGCACCTTCGTGGGGAGACCGTATTCTAAACATTTGTTTTTGTTCTTTCCTCGAATTCTTGACATAATTATTATCTTGTATACGTGTATCGTATTTCAAATTATTTGCTATAGACAATTTAAACCTTTAAATATGTGTTATTTAGGCAGCTAATTATTAAAATATTGCTTTCATGCATCCGTATTTTCTATCCGAAAGAGGCATTTCCCTTCAATAAAACTAACTCTTTTCGAGAAATAACATTTTCCCCTTCTTCATATTGGGTAAGCATACTGTAGAGATAATGAGTGATGGTTTATGCAATAGGAGACTAATATTTTGCAATGATTTGGAAGACGGGGACCGTAGTCGAGGTTTACAAACTGATAAACGAGCACACAATATATATATATATATATATATATATATATATACACACACCAATCGGGGTCTTTTGCAGCCATTTTCACCGATGACATTGTACAAACGACAATGGTTTGGCTTTTGCAGTCTTGTTTCACCGATGTCATGGTACAGACGCCAATAAGTGGCTTTATCAGCCTTAATTCATCGATGGCATGATGCAGACGCTAATAAGTGGCTTTATCAGCCTTAATTCATCGATGGCATGATGCAGACGCTAATAAGTGGCCTTTTCAGCCTTCTTTCACCGACGGCATGATATGGACGCCAATAAGTGGCCTTGTTTCACCGATGAAATGATACAAACGCCAAATTACTGCTTTTGCAAGCCTTGTTTCACCGATGACATGATACAAACGCCAATAAATGGCTGTTGCAACATTGTTTCACCGACGCTTATATGTGGCTTTTGCAAGTCTTGTTTCACCGATGATATGATACAAACGCCAACTGTAGCAATATTTATTCATCGATGACATGCCAATAAGTGGCTTTTGCAGATGGTGCCAATACATCCTTTGTAACCTTATTTCATGGATGGCAAATAGCAAATAATTGGCTTTCGCAGTATAATTTCACCGATGGCATGTTTCAGATGATAATACGCGTCCTTTACAGACGTTTAAGACACTTCTGTAGCTACTGCTTTACAGACATTCATTGTCAAAAGCCATTGTCAAACAACGACTTCAGAGTCGCACGAAAGTCCATTTGTGAAATTATTGTTTGTTGCCATAAATATAGTAAACACGTACATGTACGCGATTGTCGATAATTAATGGAAGTTATTTTTATAGCGGCGTTCAAAAACACACACTTTCTTAAGGGTGTCTACTGCCTTTACGTCCTGGGACGGTGATGCGTATTTTACAACAACTACAACGCGACCAAGAGTTCACCACCATAAGTACCCTTCTCATTGAAAAGGAACAGGTAATGGAAACGAGTACAGCATAAACCAACCTTACTGACCCATTTTTCCTAAAATAAAAAAATAACCTTTATGTATTGGTACATTACAAGGAAAAACAAACCCCGAAAACGCTTCCCTGTGTGATTACAAACACGTGACGTGAGTCACGAATAAATGTTCCTAAACTGTCAGACGATTTAGCCAACCGCACACAGTTTAATCTGAGCATGCACTGTCAATTGCAATCTAATTTAGTGACAAATAAATATTCTAACAAAAACAAGATGCGTGATTGGAATATTCGGATGACAATATGTCGATTACAATACCAACACACTCCGTGGGTTCTTTAGAAGCGTCACGTGGTCTCACGTTTACCGGGCATATCTCGAACGCTATGGGGAACGCTGCGGTTCCTCGCAATTCATGGCTATAACTCTTTATCTGATAGAGAAAAGTTTTGACTCTATTCAAGCAGACGGCTTTTTTCAAATATATCTCGAAAAATGAGAAATTGCGCCAATTGCTCAATTTCTCTTTCATCCAGTGATTTTAACTGTTTGGTTTAAGAAGCTTCCAATTTGACAAAAATTATAGTTTCATCTTTGACCTTTTCAAAGAATTCTGAGTAAAAATGACATATCAGCTAAATGGGTAAAGATTTCGGAGTAAAACACATTGCTCTGTGGAGTGAAAACAGACCCACTGTAACATAAAAACAGCGGCCCTAATGGCTTTTTTTAAATGTACGCCTTCAGATTAGATAGATTAGAGTCCTACAACAGAAATCGGTCTAACGATGCTTTCTTGGGTCTAAACTGTACTGTTTTGATAAGAAATATTTAATCTGTTCCCATTTTGACGCCTCTACAGTCTACAGTTGACGACTTTCGAAAACACTGTGGCACAGGGAAGAATAGCTCATTATGAGCAATATCTTTTTTTGCCACAATGTTTCTTATCTTTATTTGAGAAATGTTCTTTCATTTATAACAGTTTCCATAGTTTTGACTAACTGTTTTCAAAGTCGTCTGATGCAGATTCTATGTATGTCGGTTAAAACGATTTCGGTGGTATCACGGCAATGGTAAACGACCAGTTGCAGTACGGCGAGGAACTAGTTATGCCGTTAGCAAACATTTGAAGCTAAATTATTTAAACATTGTATGGCGCGATGCGATCACGCACCGGGCTTTATTAGTCGCCGGGCAGAAGCCCGTGACTTCTATTTTTAATAGGTTTTCGGAAATGACATGGGAGGGGGGATTATTATTAGAAAGAAACACATTTAGATGTCTTGAACATATTACAATTGTGTTTGTTTAAAAACACTAAGTAATGACACATCTAAAATGAAATAAATATTCCGATGTTTTAGGTATTTTCAGTTTCTTTATTTTGACTCGCAGTTATGTTTTTTTGTTTTGTTTACGAAGACAAAACAGTCCCTATTAGCTAGACTGGTATACTTTATTTTACACTATATACTACATGTTATCAAAATGCGATAACTACCTTTACGTCGCACAGTCTAATTTGTTTACATACGCGCACCTGTTTGTTATGTGTAAATATCGAGATGAAAATGACGTTGAATATTCTCCTTTTAATGGCAATTTTAACTTACTGAATGTTATTTTCATGTTCAAAGAGATGTCTTGATTTGTGAAGAAGGCATTTTATAATGTTTATCGATGTATATCTAAAATATGAACTGTTTCTAAGCTAAAACTGTTGATCGCGTGACTCGCGAATACCAACTGCGTAGATCAATCTCCTTTGCAGAGAGCCGCTCTTTACACTCACTTACAAATAGTAAATCATAGGTGATTTAAAATGTTTATTTGGTTCGAAACAAATGAAGAAAAGAACAAACAAGAACAAACCGAGATAACACTGGTTTTAATAGAAAGATTACTTTGAACGAACACTCTCTGCCTATAAAGAGAGTTTCAAGAACGACACCTCTGCGAATAAGAAAGAATCGGGTCTTTCGTACAAAATTATTTCGTCCTTGACAATTTTAAATGTGTCATTTAATTCCCTAAAGGCATATTGCTTCCGATCTGCATATTGTTATGCATCATTGACACAGGGGCGCTCATCATAATATAATTTTAAAACATGAGTAGTTTGTTATTTTCATTATAAAAAAGGAAGGAAAGAATTAGAATAAATTAACATGTTGTAGGGCTCAGTTTATGTTCGAAATTAAGTTTAAATTATACAACAATTTCAATGAGATTTAACTGTTTAGTTGATATTATATTTCGAAGGTGGTCTAATTTATAAATATTGGACTACATTTCAACATTTGTTAAAGTATGATATAATTAGGATGCCAAGCTAATATCATTTTGAGAAAAAGAGAAAACTCATGTCTTCAGCGATTTAACTCTTATCTCATTGTTTTAAAAGTAGATTGCTGCAAAGGTGTCCACTGTTGACTTTAATAGAGGAAAGGTAAAATGACGTCCTATTGCATGCAAATCCTAAATTGTCTGTTTTGTGGTTTTATTGAAAAATAATAAAATTCAAATATTCTGACAAACATCTTGAAAAGTGTATGTGGAATTCACGAATCTTATAATTATTCCTTAATGAAAGCACTGTATACATACTAAGACTGATGATTGGCAAGAATACTCATTTCCATTACTGTTTATGATCAATAATTATTTGGCTGTGTGTATGGTCAATCTACTTTGGAATGGAGATTGATCATAAACAATGAAAAGCTTCAATTATCATTCACTTCGTTGACAAAACAATGCAAGTTATGATACATTTTCACTTGACCCCACCCCTGATGTTCCAATATGCCCCTCAGTTGATAACTGTTTATTCAACTACTATAATGTTAGTGCGTTGCATCAACTTTCTCTTGTGATGTTACTTTAACTGTTCCCTTAAATTGATCATGGTAGGAGAAGTTATTATTTTGATAAACTAAATGTAAATGCTTTGGTCAGATAACAGTAACAATTGATTGTTTAAATACTTCATTATAATTCGGTTAAAATAAAGTATATATTTCCAATGTTTTGAGTTTTTGTTTTATTAATTCTCGTTATTGCGATGATATTATAAAAACCTACTGGTCCCTAATATACTATACCTTCCGGTTTCTATTTATAAATATGTTGATCACGTGTCCAGTGTGTATTACAATGTGTATTCACCAGCCATATGGATACAAATGCGCCTTAAAACCTAAATGCATAAATGTTTTTAATCAATAAATGATGAATGGCTTGAGGTGCGGTCAACCTCGCTTGGATTTGGAGATGTTTCTTTATTGAAGAACATTCACAACTTCGTAGAAAATAGAAATGCAAATTAGGACGAATTTGGAAACATCTATGCAAATATATGGAAAATTAATATAAATTATTGTATAGGAATCAAAAAGGGTTGAAATCATTGCAAAAGAAGGAAAAGCTCTTATGAGAAATTTCTCCTATTGGCACAATGATTTCAAAAGTTGTTTATTGCACATGCGTCTGTATAAGGAAAAAATGGGTGGGGGGATGTGTGTGTGTGTGTGTGTGGGGGGGGGGGGGGGGGGGGGGGGAATACTCTTGTTAATAACTTTCAAAAACACATTGACGACGTATCCGTTTTTGAATTAGCGAATCGAGTTAATTAAGTCTAAAGACGTTTCGCTCTACCGCGTTTCCTTATTTATTTATTTTTGCTGCATTATGAAGCATTTTTTGTAACATATTGTGGTTGCATATGTCTGTCCGTTATGTAAATGAATTACTATGCGAATAGCAAATAAGAGTCAACACAGTCTTTTCAGACAAAATTGATGCCTTGCATCAACTTTCTAAGATGAATACTCTTGTTAATAACTTTCAAAAACACATTGACGACGTATCCGTTTTTGAATTAGCGAATCGAGTTAATTAAGTCTAAAGACGTTTCGCTCTACCGCGTTTCCTTATTTATTTATTTTTGCTGCATTATGAAGCATTTTTTGTAACATATTGTGGTTGCATATGTCTGTCCGTTATGTAAATGAATTACTATGCGAATAGCAAATAAGAGTGGAGAGATAGAACAGTATAAGAAAGAAAATCTTAATATCGAAAAATGTCATACTGAGTGTAATGACAGAGTTTCCGCTTCGAGTGAGGGAGGTCATACCAAGGACTTTTAAAAACGTAATAATGGTGTTCCGTCCTTGGCGCTTAGGGTAGTGGTGGTTAGTAATTCGACTGAATCGCTCGTGTCAGGATAAATGGACCAGTAGTACTGGTAACATACCCAAGGACCGTCATGATATAACTGAAAAACTAATTTTCAAAATTGCCAAGGGAAAGCTATTACTACCATTTGTAAAGTCTTTGTGTGACCCGGTCGCTTCAGTCGTAATATTATCCACGCAAACCTGAAAAGCCGAGAACGGAAACAACTACCACTACACCATCGATGCGGTACTCGCTCTATAGTAGTCATTGCATTCCCTCATAGAATCACATGTTGACATATGTAAAGCAGACACCGTTGGATGACATTTTAGGAAAAGGAGAAATAGCTCGTTACCAGCAATTTCTCCTTTTCCCAGTCAATTCCAAAAGTATTCTTTTCAGAAAACAGTACATATTGAACAGCGTCAGGTAAGTGTTGTACTTACATCTAAAAAAATAATGGAGACTAGATGGGATAACACAACGCCTCACAAAATTAAAAAAAAAAATCCTGCATGTATCGCCTTCATTTGGAATAGTCATCAGCCGTCCTAGTGGTAAGCGTCGGGGATTTTGAATCGTGCGTCCTGGGTTCGATCACCAGACGCGGCGCTGTGGTCATGATGGAGTTCCCTTGGACAATGTACATTTCCTAACCCTGTACTCGTTTGTTTACCCAGGGATCATGAATAAGTTAACTGTCGCCGAGATATAACTGAAATCATGTTGAAAACGGTTTAAAGCCCCAACAAAACAAACAAAACAAATCGAATAGTCAAACGGGAAGTCTCTGATCAGACAATTATAACCCAACATATTTCTCCTCAATACTCATTTCAGAGATTCATCTCCATTTTTTCTTGACGCGCCCAAATTCTACTTTTGTTAAATGACCTTGACCGTTAGTCATTAATGCATATCAGTGATACGAAACAGAAATAATCAATATTTGAATGCGGGATGTTTTGTTAAGATAGTATCGATTATATAATTAAAACACTCCGGTTCATTGTTTTAGTGGGATAATCCTATAAAACACACGATGCAACATCGCATTTCAAACAATATACATGCACCTGATAATAACTCATAATCAGTGTTTCTTCTAACGTATGTGTTTGAACGGTGTATTTACGCCGCTACTTCGGTATTTCAGTTATATCACGGGTAAATTACCGGTACCAGGGTTCGAACTTGGGCAATCCGAACCCCAGATGGATGACCTAACAATTACAACAAGGATATTTAGAATAATACTTTAAATGGGATTCGTGATAACTCTGACATTAGGCATGAAAGCTCATACTCAAATAAAACAAATTTAATAACATGCAGTGAAAAATGACATTGCATGGCACATATGAGCCGTCCCGTTGGAGAAAACCAACAAAAGTGGACTCTGCGTAAAGTATCGACCCAGATCAGCCTAAACATGCCGCGCAGGCTAATTCGGACAGACATTTTTCGCCGCCTGAGGATTTTCTGTTTCAGGAATCATTACTCCATATTTCTATCCCCCTGAGACGGAATGTGTCGGCTCGGATCAGTCTGCGCGGACTGCGCAGGCTGATCTGGGTCGATACATTACGCAGAGGCCATTATGTTGATTTTCATACATGTATAAACGAACGTATCAGTGCATCAGCTAATAATCAAAGCATTACGTAGTGTTATCCCTTTCCGGAATACCTTCAATTTCTGACGCCGCTGCGGGGTTTCACACCTTTCCGTTTCTATAGCCAATCTTTGTGACGATTCTTAGTTTTGCTAGTGAAATTCTAACTGTTTCAATATTAACTATATCAAGATATGGTTGATAATGGAAACATGAAATGTTACTATAAAAAGTACCCCTACTAAATAGACTTGATAGTACATGACATTTACGAAAAAGAGTTGATAGTTCATGCGAATTCTGTATGAACTGATCTTTTATTCTTTGTTAAATATAAGTAAGAACATTTGACATCTCCTGCAACTTGGAATAGCTAAACTTCTTAAAATCCTAATTTTCTTAATATGTCTCTTAATATTTTTCTAACTTATTTTTAAAGTATGATTCTCTTCTCAATCATATTTAAGCTTTATATAAATTATGTTCATTTGTTTGCAATGTATTCGCCCATTACTTTATTATTTTAAAATAGCAGAAACATTGAAGAGTCAATCTTCCAATCACACCATAAACTTTGCAATGACTTTATCACAGACAAAACCCCAAACTTCACCACCGTTATTATGTATACGTTAAACTAGTTTATCGAATCAACTTCATTTATAGAGATATACCATACTGTTCCCATACTATTTTCAACGTTGCCTGCAGAAAATATGTTGTATTTGGTAAAGGGGTAAATGATCATATCAGGTAAGCAGTCAAGATGTGAAATCAGAAGCTTAGTCGGTAATGTCTCTAAACACATCGTGTGATATTTACTTAAACCACGCGCAGTGTAATGACTTGACATGGCGATGGTTGACTTCAATGACATTTCACACTTCACATACAAATATCAACTCTTACTCCTTTTTTTTTTAAACTCGACTTTATTTATTCTAGTTAGGCAAGTGTTCCGCTTCCTTTTTTCCGTGTTGTTATTCGACCTAAAACATAGTCGACTTGGACGTTTAATTTGTGAATATCTAAGATGAGTTGGAATTACAGCTTCGTTCTCCTCTCTAGCACGTGACACCATTGGATGACTAGATGCACTTCAGTAGCTTTAAGGTGACGTATGAAGGTTCCCCTAGTTTGAGTACATACAGTTAGAGTTAGATGGTTTACCCTTTCTCTGCCAAATGCAATTAAAGGCTTTGAAAACAATGCAGATGCAGGTGAGACAGCTCGTAAAGAGTATTGTTCCAAATCTGCATTGTTTGCCACTTAAACATTAAATTTTACCTAATTTCCTGTTGAATGAAAAATGGTGTAGTCTTATTTTCAACATGGAAGAGTCTACTTTCTGAAATTTGGCAGTAAATAAGTTAATCAATTGACAAACAGTTATTAAATATGGATACAGATACCAATTTCGACATGTCATTTTTAATAGGTAAATGTTTTTCTCCCACAGTTTCCTACACACGACAAATATGCAACGACTTTGAAAACATATGCTCAAAATTATGGAAAACCTCTTCATATATAAGTAGAATTATTAAATAAAGTTGAAAACATTGGGGCAAAATGAGAAATATTTAGTAAACGAGAAAAAGATGCATACGAAGGATAGATTAACCCTTTCCCTCATATAAACAACGGAGAATG
This sequence comes from Serripes groenlandicus, assembly GCA_031761405.1. NCBI lineage: Eukaryota > Metazoa > Mollusca > Bivalvia > Cardiida > Cardiidae > Serripes > Serripes groenlandicus. The sequence goes on along the minus strand of JASEVX010000005.1, from coordinate 15,350,259 downwards.
TCCACCGAGTATCATTTCTATGTATTTCGTTGTTTCTTATTTTGAACATGAACTTGGAGGAGAAGAACGATTCTTGTTTGTTATTTGAAAATGTCCTACTCGGGCAAGGTGAAGGTCAGATTTCGCTATTCAGCTTAATATAACATTGACCTCTGGCATGCCCGGGTCAGATACTTACTTCTTATGCGTGCTTATTTTCTTGTTTGTTTGGTCCGCAAACTACAAATCTGCAACAGATGATTTTGGAAACATGTTTAAAGCGAGCTTAAATATTCTTGTTAGTTTTGTTCCGCAAACAGAAATCTTCAACAGACGGCTAAGAAAACCTATTTAAAGCGAGCTGTTTAAATGAGTGTTTGTTTGGTTCTGCATGCAACACATCTGCATCACACTATGTAACATCTCTATACAATTGAAGTATACTTATTGAAAATAGTTAAACAAATGGTTGCAACTTGAAGTCGTCCGCTGCAAATGCGCTAAACTGCATCTTCAAGCTGTAAGGTCAATACCATTATAAGACGGTCAGTGCAGGTCTACGTGTTTATTGGCTTTCTGGCACACGAATCCTTTATACTCAATGAGACCGCCGAGTCCTGGTCGCTCAGCCGGTAGCGATGCGAGTTGTTAATCAAGGGGTTGTGAGTTCGAACCCTTGCTCGGCCAACATTCTTTCCGACGTTTGGCAAACATCTTTGCGATAAGTGACATTCATCTTCCACCAATGGGCTAAAAGTCTATGTGGATAAAACAGCCCGTTGATTTGGAAAAAAAATGTTCAAAACGGCGTTAAACCCAAATCAATCAATTAATTCATACGGTGTGTAGTCACTGCAATTGCGCTTATTCCATGTGAAGCCATCGGATCGGTAGCATTATTCCATGTCGCAGTATCCTTAAGAACTATTAAACGCCGCAAAAGACTGAGATTCGAACATGAGACACACGTTTTGTAGTTAATCATTTCTAAAATGTGATATGTTGACTAGAATGTGTTTCAATCTTTCAATCAATCAATTGTAATCAATGCAACGATTTTCCAAGGCAAGTAGCCGAAATCTTCCTACAGTAAAAGATGCTTATCGCAATAGCATTTTTTACAGCACCTAGGACCCGTTTATCACAACAAAATCTTAAGTACAGTAACTTTCCAAAATAGCATTATTAAGTGATACCCAATTAAACTGAATCGTCCACATATAATCCGTACATTTGTCCATTTGTTTTAATTCGTTTCTTTTACACATTTCGACCATGGAAGAGTTAAAAAATGACAACTAAAACGATTAATTAAAGGTTTGTTCACCTCAAATATTCTCGTAACCAGGTAACTCACACAGCCCGCTGTATTCGGCCCTCTCTCTACGGACGAGGCGCTTTAAAAAATGTCTTTTCTAATTATACCGAGCGAAGATAAACTGAAACCAGATTTGACCCTAGAACCTTTTTGGCATGCGTATCCTGCCAAGTGAACTCCCCCTTTCGAACCTCTCCCCTCCTTACTTCCGAGGTAAAGTTCCGACATAGAATATATATGAGACGTTTCACGAGAAAAACCAACATTGTGGACTCTGCGTAAAGTATAGACCCGGATCAGCCTAAGGATGCCGCGCAGGATTGTCCAGGCAGACACTTTTCGCCTCCTGTAGATTTTCTGTTCAGGAAACATTACTCTAAACCTCTATCCTTCTGAGACGGAAAGTGTCTGCCCGGATTAGCTTGCGCGGATTGCGCAGGCTGATCTAGAAGATACACTCACAGAGTCCACAATGTTGGTTTCCTCGTGGAATGGCTCATATACTTTCTGTTAACCTTTTTTGTCCAATTAACCATTTGCTCTGACTGAATATCGTTACCCTTTCCCCCAGACATACGCATTTTGATACCTCTGCAGCAGATGGTTTGAAACCATTGTGACACACGAAGAAATGAATCATGATGATGCTACAATGTGTTCAACTCTATTCAATAGTTATTCATGTATTGATTGATTTATATGTTTGTTTATATACTATCAGAGTCGTCGTCTGCAGATGTGTTGTATGTGGGAAAGGGTTAATCATTTACAATTTAAAAGAATTAAAGTATATTCTTAAATAACTATTGATTTATTACATTATTCAAAATCCTGTGAAAGTTATAGATTATTTTCTAAAATGATATAACCTTTTTCCCACATGCAACAAATCTGCATCAGACGACTTTAAAAGCAATAAAGTAAAAAATATGGAAACTCTCTTTAAATGTAAGAACAATTATCTTGAGGAGCACTTTCTCCGTTTGCATCAATGTTGCATCAATGTTGCATCAATGTTTTAAACAAATCGTGTGCTGCAGAGGCATCATACGTGTGTATGTGGGAAAGCGATAACCGATTTGTTTACGATCATCAGTTGTCTATACAAAAGTCGAGTCCCGGTAGCTCAGTCGGTAACGACGCGGGCTGTCAGGCCAGAGGTTGTGAGTTCGAATCCCGGCTCGGCCAACTTTCTTTCCGACGTTTGACAAACGTCATTGCGACATGCGTCATTCGTCTTCCACCAATGGGCTAAGTCTATGCGGAAAACCAGCTAGTTGCTTGGGAAGATTGTTGTGTGGAGTACTGGTGTGCGAAAACCAGGAAACACATGAGTAGGTGAACTGGCCGCCGTGATATGACTGAGAAATTGTTAAAGACGGCGTTAAACCCCAATCAATCAATTTATACAAAAAGCAAAGGGAGAACTTTAAGAATTAAGTTATTCCTCGAATCTAGCACCTTCTGTATTTCACCCCTGTCCTGTTTATACCTAGTTCTAAGTGTCATGCTTGGTTTGTGTTTGGAGTTCTTACACACTTTTAGCAGTATATTTTCCTATATATTGTTTAAAAGAAGACAAGATCAGACTAACGAATATACAGATTAATCTATGTCTACACTTTTGTATCAAACGTCGTGTATTGTAGGATGCCGAGCTCCGGTAGCTCAGTCGGAAGTGACACGAGCTGTCAGTCCAGGGGTTGTGAGTTCAAACCCTAGCTCGGCCAACATTATTCTTTAACGTTTGACAACAGTCAATGCGATAGGCGTCATTCGTCTTCCCCTAATGGGCTAACAGCCTATGTGGAAAAGCAGCCAGTTGCTTGTTGTATTGGGCACTTGTGTGAGAAAGCCAGGAAAGACATAGTCATGTCAACTGGTCGCCGTCATATGAAAAAAGGTTTAAAACGGCGTTAAACCCAAATCAACCAAAAGGATCCACAAAAGGATTACAAGATGCAAAAGGGATGTATATATATTACTATTTTCTATCCCCATAATTCTCGGATTACAAACCCGTTTCTATACGCCTTACAAATCAGTCGCGCATGCCGTAAAGGGGGTCTTATTGAATTTCCGCCACACAAAGAGGTATATGGGGCTACAATTCTAGTTCTTTAGCCAGAAGTCACAGCTTTAACTCTTTCAAATGTAGGCGCACAGCGAAGACTCGGACGAGACTATGCGTAGACTTAGACCAACCCAGAGTATATACACCGGTAGCATGTAGCAACCCGCACGAGTATCGCTTTACTACGTGCCCCCCATCATGCACAATGTATCACATTACACTTCATATATACACCATGGACTACCTGTCACCAGGCTGGAGAATGATACCAGGTATTATAGAAACATTCTTGAAAATGGATACTTATTATCTACAATAGCTGAACCATTTCCCGCATACAGCAAATATGCAGAAGACGACTTTGAAAATACAGCACAAAGGTATGTACACTCTTCAAATGGAAGTATCTTTATTGAATAAAGTTTAAACAAGGAGACAAAAAAGGAGAAATAGCTCATTTTAAGTAATTTCAACTTTAGCTTCACTGGTTTGTTTTGAACGTCGTCTGCTGCAGATGCGTCAAAATACGTCTGAAGGTGGGACAAGGTTATAATAAGGATGTTGTATTGCAGGTCTTGTTGCTCTAAAAAATGATTCGTTCGAATTGAATTAATACATCGCAACACTCAGGTGATGGGAACGTATTACTCATGGAATTTCTACACCTTATGCACCTTCCAATTATAATATTTGAAGTCAATCTGAGTTGAAAATATCTCAAATTATTTGAAAAACAATACATGTATACTCGGGTCTCCGAAGTTCGTTAGAGGACTAAGTGACTTTTTAGACCTCAGAAAATACATGTATTTCAATTTTTCTTATTCGACTGCTAGTACAAATGACATCATGAACTTAGGATATATTGACAGATTAATTTTGTTAACACTGGTTTTCTTTTTCCACAATGTTTTCAAACGGTCGTATGGCGCACAAAGGGGTGAAGCAAAGGGAATGGATACCTGAAATGAAAGCAGATGTAAACACAAAGACGCGAGCAATGAACTTAAGTACAATGTACGCACACCGAAACGTTTCACATTTTCACATTGCAATACTCTAGGTTTCCAAAAGTCAAAGTTCACGTTTCCTTTGGTCCACTTCACACACACAATGCTATGAGCCGTCCCGCAAGAAACCCAACATTATGGCCTTTGCGTAATGTATCGACCCAGTTCAGCCTGCGCAGTCCGCGCAGACTGAGCCGGGCCGACACATTCCGTCTCAGGTGGATAGAGGTATAGAGTAATGATTCCTGAATCAGAAAATCCACAGGAGGCGAAAAGTGTCTACCCGGGTAAGCCTGCGCGGCATGCTTAGGCTGATCCGGATCGATACTTTATGTAGTCATTATTACCATTTTTTAAAGTGTTCAGTATGACCCGACCTGTAAAATTAATGTTAATGTGACTTTTCAAGGGAGTTGAGACCTAGCTGCACATGCGAATTCGTGTATGAGTCTGTTCATCGTCAGACACTTTTACCAGCGCATTTGCTGTTCGCGTATATGTTGACTCAAATGCGACTTTTGAAGCAAAAGTGGAAGTGAAACCCTACTAGTTTTTACGTCAATGTGACTTTGAATGGGGCAATCATATCGCAAATCGTCAGATGCGGGTCGAGTATTTCAGACGAGCCTTTGCATGCTGACAATTGTGTAACTTTCAGACAGTCCCATCAGAGAAGTCACCGTCTTCATAATGCCAATCTACGACAAAGTTACGACATCTAACAAAAGGCTTTAGAAGTGACCCTTATGAGTGACTGCACAAGACTGTTTGTGTGACGGAATGTGAACGGTGTCAGTGTCCCCTTATCCGATATCGCGGCCCCTTTGTTTACAATAAATATGCAAAATACGAGATGAAGTGCTCCACTCGAGTAGCTAAAGAATGTGCTCGACAAAGCGATCCCCAAGTTTGACAGTTTTAGAACAATGTTGTATTTGCAAATCCCCAAGTTTAGAGATAAGATTTGGCAAATAGCGGCTTGCAGCTGCACTCCGCGGAAATTCATTACACAGACAAAAATAATCAAAATCCAGAACAGTTTTGATTTTTGTTCATGAATAAATGTTTTCTAAACAAAGAAACAATGTGCAAGTTTTCTTTTTGCCACACTTTTGTTTAAAGTGATCTGCTACAGATGCGTCAAAATGCGTCTACATTTGGGAAAGCCTTATAATAATAATTTGTAAATACATATATCTAGGCCTGTATACCATAACTTCACCCCAAAAGTAAAGTATACATTGAATTACCGAGCGGACTCTACTCGGCTATTTACGGAAATTAATTGAGTCAATCGGTTTCCGATCGGTTTATTTACGAAATGGAGTAATCGAGTTTTACCGAAGAATTTAAATTGGGTTAGCCAGTTGATCCGGTTGTTACAATTGAAACTGATTTAAATTTACTTTAATCCGGGAAAATACAGCCAAGAAAATAAAGCATCTTGTGCTCTTTCTACACAATCCTTTTAACGAGGTCAAATCTAAATATAGAACATGTCGCTTCGTATAACCTTCACTTGTAATTTGTCATTTCTAAAAAATATATATTTTTGCTTACTCTGAACTAAAAGGAATTATTTATGTAAATGTTCAACTCTTCCACATATATATCTTGGCATGTGGAAAAGCAGCCAGTTTTTTGTGTGAGAAATATAGGGAACACAATGGCATGTGAACTGGACGTCGTGTTATGACAGATAATTGTTGAAAACGGCGTAAAACCCTAATTGATCATACAACCACTACATCTGGTCGTTTTCTAATGCATAAATAACAAAGGAAATGAAAAATTAAAACATGTTAAAAGCTAAGATGACATTGACGTACATTTTCGATTGGCATCACTTAAACCCTATTTAAAGAAAGAGAAATCAGAACAGTGTACCGCAAAACGACCAGCCAGGAAATCCTGCATTTCCAATTTCAAAGTATGGAAAGTCGTCAACACAAACACTCAAATGTGTTTGCAAATTTGTTTGATTAAATTGAGGGTTAGCGGGAGGACGACCTATTTCATTAGAATATTACACAACATGTTAAAATACGTGACAGATGGTCGTCCAAGTGCACAACCAAAATCAATTCTCCTCCACACGTTTGTTCCGTATCACAGGTATCAAAAGTCACATCAAATCAAGGGGGCTTGTGCTACTCAATAAACTGACATAAATGCCCTACGACACGTGTTATTGATTGCCTGCTTGATTGATTGATATGTGTTTAACGCCGCTTTTAACAACGTTACATTGGGGGAGGGGGGGGGGGGGGGGGGGGGTAATTTACCAGTACTACTAGTCCATTTATCCCGACACCAGCCAGTCAGCCGTATGCTAATGCTAACGAGATGAGTTAACGATCGTAAACATATTCACATGATCTCACACTGTTTACAAAATTACGATTAAATCCTGGATGTTCTTTACCCTTTCCCACTTGAAGACGCATTTTGACGCATCTGCAACAAACAGCTTTGAAAACATCGTGACAAAAGGAGAAATTGCTCACCAACTCGATTCAATAATTATATTTTCGTTCAGTATAAACATGTTCCATAGTCTTGACTGAATTTTGTCAAAGTCAACTTCTGAAGATTTGTTGTAAGTGGGAAATAGTTCAGATAAAAAGCTGGATGCATAGCCTCAATGGACTAATACGCATACACTGTATGATGTAGCACACGCTATATGGCGTATCGAAGTGCCGGGGTTCCACAATAAAACGTCAATCAAGCTAATCCGACCATGCACTGGAAATCCTGTTATAGCGATCTATCAAAAATGTCAATAAAAACAAGCACCACTCTATCATCGCCAATTAATACACCAAGACAGGCGTTTACCATAACACTGGTGTAAATACCATTCTCATTTAGAATGAGATAAGACAGTACAGCTTGTACGTTTCGATAAATCAAACTGTAAATAGTATAATCCACTTCGGTAGAAATTCGCCGTTTACGCCATTAATTTGATGAGTATTACATACTTGATGGTGATGCCGGCGTAGAATGCCTTACAAAAACCAATCCACGTGATTATAACAATGATTATCAGGCCGTTTAGTATGTATACATAAGAAGATATGCAGGTCTTTGAAACAGCGAAACCTACTTAGCGAGGCCTAACTTTACACTTTGCAAGAAATCTTATTGAAAACTCTTTTCATTGCATTTTTTTGGCATTTCGATTTGTTTCTTGTAAGAAACATTGCAAGCATGTGGGCAATTAGATAAAATCGTGGAAGTTTTGAAGGTACGAAGTCGAGTCCCGGTAACTCCGATGGAAATTAACAGGGCTGTCAATCTAGGAGTTGTGAGTTCGAAGCCAAGCACAACCAATATTTTGTCCAACCTTTCACAAAATTAAATGTGACAATCGTCATTCGTCTTCCACAATTGGGCTAACTGTATATGTGGAAAAGCAGCCATGTGTTATACTGTAAGGTACTGGAGTGAAGAAGTCAGGAAACACATTTGTAGGTTAACTGGCCGCCGTGATATGAAAAAGTGTTGAAGACGGCGTTAAACCCCAATCATTCAACATTAATCATTCAACATGTGCACGTCATTTTAATATACACTTACAACAACGGCAATCTGACAACATTGAAATGAATCAACATTTCCGACGTATCTAGTAGGTCACCAGTGTGGTCAAGGGATTAAAATGTGGCAACATTCCGACACCTTTGCTATCGACATGTTTTTTTGGGGGGTAAAGCCACTTTCGTCAAGTACGACTTTATTGTCGTTTCTGACTATTGCTTTCGCCAGATATATCCGAGGTTTGGTTAGGACGGCTGGTGACGCCAGATATATCCGAGGTTTGGTTAGGACGGCTGGTGACGGAGCATTTCCGAAACCGTGTACGTACATGTAAGTGAATCAGCCGACTTAACCCTTTCCCTCATGTAGACGCTTTCTGCAGCAGACGGCTTTTTGAAAACATAGTGACAAAAGAAGAAATTGCTGAAAACGAGAAATTTCTCCTTTTAGCACAATGTTTTCCACTTTTAGTCATAGGTTATCCATTCAATTATAGAGATGTTCTATTTTTTGACAAAATATGGTCAAGGTCGTCTGCTGCAGAATTGTCGTATGGGGGAAAGGGTTAACTCGTTTATTCAATCACTCGACTTCCATTCTGCCTAAACGAAACTGATCTCTCTCTTAGCAGTGTTTCTAACGCACTTCTTTATAGCCAACATTAAGGTTTAGTCTGTGTTGTTAACTCTTGCAGCGAGCGCCACAGGCAATATCGAGGTTTTTGCAAACAATGCTGATTTCAGGTTAGTCAGCTCGTAACGAGCTGTCTCACCTGAAATCAGCATTGTTTTCCTTTAAGTTACCAAAATAGTCCAAAACTTTCATAAATTGAGAAATGGACACACCCGATTTTGAACATGGAAGAGTTATCTACTTTAAACAATTCGGCGCTGAAAGAGTTAATTTACATCACCTGAGAAGTAATAAATAACACAATACAAAATAGTTAAATATTTTAAAACTTTATTTTTGAAAATCCTGGTCAAACAGGTGGCCGTCCGGATGTTTATGTCCGATTGGCACAGTAACAAGAGATCTCCAAGACGACACTATTTTATGTAGTTTAATACAATCATACACGAAAGATACAAAAAACATGACTTTCTCTCGCTTTTTGGAACAATTTCAACCCGATTTCCTCATTCGCAAATAAAGACTCTCCCCTTAACAAAATAAAAATACTTCTATTCCAATAAATATCATAATTAGGATATTAATCTAGAATAGGCGTGCTTTTATTAATTGTTTTTTATTAGATTAACATTTTCCCACATACAGCAGATCTACAGCAGACGACTTTGAAAATATCAAGACAAAAATCAGAAAAGAAAGTACAGTATATGAAAGTATAATTATTGAATAGAGATGAAAGCATTTTAACATTGTTGTCAGAATGTTTTCAGAACTCGTCTGCTGCAGAGGCTTAACCCTTTCCCTCATATTGACGCTTTCTGACGCCTCTGCAGCAGACAGCTTTTTGAAAACATAGTGACAAAAGAAGAAATTGCACAGAACGTGCAATTTCTCCTTTTGTCACAATGTTTTCCACTTTTCGTCATAGGTTATCCATTCAATTATAGAGATTTTCTATGTTTTGACAAAATATGTTTAAAGTCGTCTGCTGCAGAATTGTCGTATGAGGGAAAGGGTTAAGTAAGCCTCTTTATGCGGGAAAAGGTTATGGACAACTTTCTGGATGAAAGTAAATACTCATAATAAGCAATTGATCTATTTCCCACACACACACATTTCATTATATCCTTGCTCGGTAAAGGGGAACAATGAATGAGAAATTGGGTTAAATTAACATATATGAAACAATACATTTCCACATGATAAAATATCAAATACAAAACATACAAAGTTATAACATACTGAAATACTGCGGTGGCATAGTTAAAAACACGGATTTTCTTATCGCTACCAAACTAATGCTTTTTTATACTGCCCTTGTTCGGGTCTTTCAAAATGATCATACATATGTTAAATCAGTTCACACATACAATAAATCTGCAGCAGAAGACGCATTTGAAAATATCTTGGCTTAAACGTGGAAAATCTTTACAAACGAAAGTATAATTAATTTACTAATTAGAATTGAAAACATTATGGCAAACGGATAAATTGCTCAATATGAGCAGTTTCTTTTGCCATATCATTGTTTCCCAACTTCGTTTGCTGCATATGCATTAAAGGGTGTCTGTATATGTGAACGTGTTATTGAGTTAACCCTTTTCCAGCCAGTTTAGCAATGGTATAAGTCTGCTTTGAAAAATACAGCAAAAGATTGATAAAGAATTGAAAACAATGTGGAAAATAAGAGAATCTCTTGTTTTTTCCCACAATGTTTTCGAAATGTCTTGACATGTTTAGATAGGTAGAAAATAAAACGTGTATCTTATGAGAAAAGTTTAACATGTGAACCCTTGCCCGTCTGAATTTCAACATAATTGTATTAACTTTCTTAATTCGTATCAAAATCTTGCATATCTATCTAGTATATCTAATATCTGGTAAATATTAATAAATATATTCTGAACAATTTAGATAAAGATAAGACTTCAAACAATGCACTGGCTCATCTTGGTCTATGTTGTTCTCATGAATGAATAGTTTAAATAAGGATCCGTACTCACCCAACATTCTTAATCAATGCCATAAGTAAAGAGTTACTTAGTTAATCTAAAATCAAAAGTGGGCGAGGAATGGTTGATAAATATGGTCCAAGATAAAGTTGTTAAGAAAATCGTTCATAGCCGGATAAAGGTTTAACCCTTTCCCACATTACAGACGCCACTGCAGCACACGACTATTGAAATTATTGTGGCAAAAGGAGAAATTGCTCATAACGAGCAATTTCTCCTTTTAACACAATAATTTCAAGTCTCCTAATCGTTTAAGTATCATTTCTTTCCCGATACTTTCAATAGCTACATGTGTATATTGGTTACAGAGTGGTCTACTGCAGATGTGTTGTATGTGGGAAAGGGTTTAACTCTTTCAGCTCCAAAGGCAATATTTAGCTTTTTGCAAACAATACAGATTCAGGTGAGCCAGCTCGTAACGAGCTGTCTCACCTGAAATCTGCATTGTTTGGCTGTGAGTTATAAAAAATATTCCAAAAATCCTATAACATGAACATACAGTCGTCCGAGTTTGAACATGGAAGAGTCTACTTTAAACAATTCGGCGCTGAAAGGGTTAAACAAGAGGAGACGGTGTGTTGGCAGCAGGTTACATTGTTAGGTAGGCTGCATCACGTTTGCCCCCGACGTTGGTAGCGCACCAATAACTCAATTAAAGAACATGATAACATCGTGTTGGTGAAACTTTCTTGGCCTGACACTTTGCAGCATGCACCCGATATTGGATTGTTCAGAGTCGGCTGCTTTGAAATCTTGATACAGAGTGGAAAACAGAGTGGGATAAAAAGAGATTGCTCACAACTAGCGACTCCTGCTTTTAGCCTATGTTTTTTAAAAATCTTCAATTTCCGGAAATATTAAATCAAGATATTTTATATTTCTAGAAGATGACTGGGTTGAAATGTTGAAATTTGTAAATAGATCCTTTTTTTTAAAAAAAAACCTTGCCGACAGCATCAGGAAACAATGTGTTCCCCGTATATTGTAATAGGAATGAACAGTTTGTTGGTTTACATGTACATTGTACAACATATAATGAACAGAAATGCTTCATAGAGTCAAACCCCATTAAATGCAAGAGGGCCAAAATGGCACTACATCGATCACCCGAGTGACACTCACTGTAAACGAAACAGCATAACAGCAAGTAACACTTATAGTAAGGCTAAAATAGTTAACCCCCAGTCCTAATAATTAAAATAACTTGAAACATTTTTGCAGAGGGTCGCATAAGGAATATTTCTCCGAAAGGTTCATGAAAGCAAACAAGCATATCCGAAGTCGTCTGCTGCAGAATGTTCATATGAGGGAAAGGGTTAAAGCATTTTCTATCTTTAGTACAGAGTGTGTTGTTGTTGTTTTTTTGCGTTTTGTTTTGTTTTTGAAGAACGGCATCTTTATGCACAATCGAATTATGTATATGTTTAATTTTTAACTAAGGGGCAAGCAAGGTATGTTCGTTTTGAACTGAAAAAGAAAATAGTTTTAAAGGTTTACATCCCTACGTCAATGTCCTATCAGTTTTGTTATGTAAATACACATACAAGAGAATAAAAAGAAAAAGCGGTTATCTCAAACATGGTAACGCTTTCAATATGAAACGATCTTTATACCAGGTTGCATCTCATTTTAATATGCCTACATAGGTTTATTTTTTTTAAATGAAGTTAATTAATACTTTTAATTTTTCAGCTGCATTTTTGAAGTTCTGAACATTCTCATTTGTTGGGAGTTTTATTTTCAGCTTATTTTATATGACAAACATTAAATGCACCAGTACGTGTTTCATGTAAATCGTAAATTGGAAATGTTTGATACTTAATTCTAAACGTGAAAGGGTTACTCGATTCTACATTACAACCTACATAAAAGATTTAATCCAACTCACATTTTTCTGATAACAAGCCATTCAGACCATACTATACATCCCCAACGCGATTTTTAAATAGGCCACTGAAAATACAACTTTAAGATATTTACGACTAAAGAAGATCTAGATCAGCCAGCGAAACAGTAAGGTTTGATCCGAATCTGTTCAGTTCGAAGTGTAATTATAGGAACATTATTCTAAAGGGTTATTACGATCATCGGGGTTTTCGCGTGGCGGGCGCTCATTTATCATAACTCTGCTTTAGAAATCGTTTGACATTTGCGATACCGAAATGCGATTGAAAACCTTTTTAAAATGGATACATGTTGAGCATTAAAATTACTTTAACCTAATCACCAACACTGTTTTATTGTTTTAGTAGTTTGTATTGTCGAAATATATACATGTATGAACCGCCATTACTTCACATGCTATTTCGAATGTTGTGTACTTTACAATCAACCGATGAACAAGTTGAAAAATCGGTAAAAAAAGTAAGTAACCTTTTGACAAAGAGTTGAAAGTATTGCAATCAAAGGTGAAATTGCTGGTTTTGAGCAATTTCACCTTTTATTGCAATATTTTCAAAAGTTGTCTGCAACAGCAGGCGTCAAATGTCGTCATTGTGAAGTAACGGGTTAAGAGAATATCTTTAGGTTATAGCATTTTGAAGATTAGAATTTATATAATCTGACATTTTAGTTTAAAGAAACGTGTATGGTATTCCTTTCTCTGGCATAAACGACATTCAACGCGACTATCAAAGCATCTTTCAAAACACCACAAGAAGATAAAAGACCAACGCCTCCATTTCCATAATGGCTTTACTCGGTCTAACATATCTACTTTAAATTATCAGATTTTCTAAATCCATTTTTCGCGTATTTATAAACTTACCGAATCTTATTAAACTTCATTATCGGATTTGGGGTTAAAGAATGTTCGTTCAAAATCTGAAGATAATACTCAAAAGGTAGAAACTCTAACGACAGAAATATTCCGACAGGCTTTAACGTCAAACCAGGCCGATTTGACAGGAAAATCGATCCCCCTACCAAGTGAAATCGATAAAGATTATGTCGCTATAAAAGAGGGAGAAAACACGCCCATTGATTTGTTAGTCGATGAATCAAAAGTCCTTATAATTAACTCGGTAATCGGACCGATTATTGGGCCGTGACGTCGAGTTTATATGACAACTATCAGAGTGCCAGATAAGGAGGGGGTACACTGGGTTCGGTTTGTGTGGGGTTTACGTCACTTTCAGCATTTGTTCAATTATATCACGCCGTTTCATGTGAAGATTTATAAGATACTTCTAACTTGGTTAAACAGAAAGAAAGAAGGACTTAATAGTCATATAAGTGTAAACAATACGCTAATGAAATGAGGTTAAGTTGAATATATATATCAAGCTCGATTCTTTTATCCCTATTAAGATTATGAATACTGCTGTCTTAAATTACGTTTATATGTACTAATCTAAACTAGAAGTTATAAACTTGCTTTGTACTCTTTAACCCTTTCCCTTATACAACAAATCTGCGATGACGATTTCGCAACCATGTACGTATAGCCAAAAACATTGTTGCAAAAAGAGAACATCTAGTTTTGAGCAATTTCTCCTTTTATCACAAGTGTTCGAATGCCGTGTGCTGTATATGCGTCTAACTGCGTGACGGACTGTTTGTAGGAAAGGGTAAAATGCAATTAGAGATTATGACATGTAGACAGATGATTGGTAGATTATTCCCGCTTGGTTTGAATACACATCTCCACAAACTATTGCAGAATATTGAATAAGGAATGTTTAAAAAATGACTTTGGTATGTGAAAAGGTTTCGTTTCGAAGAGGTCTTAAAGCTTATGGGAAAAGGAGACATTTCGCGTATCGAAGAAAGTCGCCTTTTGTTTTATATCTTGTTTTTTTGACATCAGAATTTCGGTCTTTGAGAAAAAAGCGTTAACCCCTTTTCCATGTACAACAAATCTGCAACAGACGACTTATAAAAAAATATGATGTAAACATTACGGAAACTCTCTATACACAAATAAACAATTATTGAAAAGATTGAAAGTCTTTAGGCAGAAGGATTAATTGCTCATCATGAGCAATCAATTGCTCCATTTACCTAAATGTTTTCAAACATCATCTGCTGCAGGGCGGCGGCAGAAAGCACCTGCAAGTGGGAAAGGGTGTGAGCGCCGTGTCAGCGGGTGAAATTGACATGAACTAATTTAAACATGGCGACGATAATGGCTATCCCGCTGGGATGTCAGCTTTATAACCGATCCGTTATTGACAACATGTATGACAGTCAGGTTTTTTAAAACATCATAATGTCGCTTTTCATATTTTAATCGACAAGCCCTACTACCTAATCGGTCAGTTCAGTCGCATTAACTTAAATACAGACGAATTATGACGCCTCTGCTGCAGACGACTTTTGAAACATTGTTGCAAAAAGGAGAAATTACTCTGAGTAATTTCTCTTTTAGCCATAATGTTTTCAACTCTTTCCAATTATCAAACTTTTATCTATTGAGCTTTTTTTTTCATATTTTTCCTTACTGTTTTCAAAGTCGTCTGCGGTAAATTTGTTGTATGTGTTTCCGATTGCAATAACATGGTGGGATACTATTGAGACCTGGACATGGGTGTGCGATTGTAGTACTGGGTGGAGTTGACAGTGTGATTGCATTAATCCAGCTCTGATATTATCTTGATTAGTATAGTGTAATTGGACAGTCACATGGTGAAAACATAACCAATGTCAGTTTACATAGAAAGATAAACCAAACTGACCTTTGTTACGTATTCATAACGTGACATATCAATTTTACAATTTGTTTGACAGATTCCAGTTTAGTAACGGTCGGAAGAATCATACGGTAATTCGGTTTTGGATTATATGACCAGTGTATAATTTCTACGGTGTCAGCCCATCAATAAATATATTGATTTATGACGGGAATGACAAAGTTTAATGGTTTTATATTCTATGGTGAATGATTTACAATACTCCGGATTTGCCAGAGTAAATACAATATATTGGTAAAACCGATTTGAATCCTTCCCCTGACATTATACAGGCGACTTTTGACGTTTCTATGATAGGGCAGACGACTGCAGAAAAAATAATTTGAGAAAAAAAAACTTATCAAATTTCAATTTCTCCTTTTCTCACGTTGTTTACTAATGGTTACATGTATCAAAATAATTCTTCAAAATGTTCAGACGCATCATACCTATACCCAAATATTTACTTGAAAAAATAAAAGAAGTAAAAGCTGAAATGAAACCTTTCAAATATAATCATTATACATAGTATTTTTTTATTATTGACATTTAATTGATATGAATTTTATGGTTTAAATGGAGTATTCACGTCTCTTTCAGTATTGCTACCTAAAATAGTATTTTTTCACCTACCAGATAAGGAAGTCTAAAAATACAAAATATCAGTTAATTCTTCCCATGTCGTAATTTCTTATTTGCCTTTTATATCCTATGTCGTTGGTACTCAAAAGAATCTTGCAAGATTAAAATCATTCACTGATTTTTCTTCAGGTATGTTAAACGAAAAAGCTTGTGCAGCACGTGCAATGCTGAGCAATCTAGTAAAGAAAGCGTTGACATTTAAGAATTGACTTGTTACAATTTCAATCCCAACCAGTTAGAATTGCATACATAATACCTAGAGACCCGTATGTTAATAAAATGTTCTGTCTGTGTGTCTGTCTGTTATTTTAAGAAGCATATTTTCAAACATTGCTGGGGATCTCTATAGTATTATAGTGGGGATCAAAGGTTCGGCCATTGTTTTCGGATCAATTTCACCAATAACACTAAAGAAATACAAACACCAAATCACATCCATTCAAAATTGATTTTCAAAGTATTTTGTTTCTTAATATTACTTTTATTATTGGTCTGTTGTATCGCATTTTCTTATGGTTATTGTTCTTTTCATAATATACAACATATAAGTTTCAATATAAAATGTTCTGTCTTTTTTATTTCAAACTCTTAACGAGTGTTTAATGTCTAATAACCCGATAAAAACTGTAATTTACCCTAAGTTCCAAGAATTGAAACAGTTATGGAGAATTCATAAACAATTGCGCATAATAAACGAGAAAAAGAATCTCAAATAATTTCATAAATTAAATGACGATATTACGTTTCGACTCACACTCACACTTAATGGTCTTAAAATTGGTTATTTTATTGCGACTGTATGCCAATTTCAACATGAGTTTCACTGAATTAAGGCTGACAGTACATTTATCTATGGCCTATCCCTACTAACGTAGAAGAGGGTCATCTAAGAAACAGTTCTCCCAGATAATCTTGAAATCAGACATGTACTTACATTAAAGATCAGATAAATTTTGAAGTTTTGCCATTTTACCCATTTTATAATGCCGCTTAGTGTCCACGTTTCTTCTACAATCGATATGGTTTGAACACATGTAGTAGAGGGTCACATAAGAAACATTTCTACAACATTATTCTACGCTCAAATAAGCAGTTTCAGAGGAGAAGTTGTGTCACTTTCCGCCTTTTCTGAAGACGCAGAGTGCAAATGTATGAACTGAAGGTTATTAATATAAACTGAAAGGTTGTTTTGCGATAGATGTAAAATAAACAAGTTAAATCTAAAGGAACATCCTTATGAAGTTTGGTAGCACATGGTCAAGTAGATTGAGAGGAGGTGATGTTAAAACAAATTACTGACCACGACAGAAGGCACACGACTGAGGGTGATCAATAGGTCAGATTGAACAATTTCTCATTTTTCCATAAACGTTTTCAAAAATCGTCTGCTTAAGATCTGAAAAACTCTTATGAGGTTAACCCTTTCCCACGCGCAGACGGATGATGATATATCTGCAGCATACAGCTTTTTAAAACATTGTGACAAGATGAGAAATTGCTCATAATGAGCAATTTTTCATTTTGTCACAGTGTTTTTCAATCTATCAAAAAAAAAATCGTACTTTCATCAATGGAGAGTGTCAGATAATTTTTAAAGTCGTCTGCTGCAGACAGACTTGTTGTATGTGGGGGCAGTGTTAAAATGTGTTTAAGTAAGCGCTGTTTTACAACCTAACGCGTTTTTAGCATGAATATTAATGAATCCTAGCAAGTAAAAGCTGTAGTAGGATGGAACTCGACACTTCATTAACATTTTATTCACCCTCATAGGCCACACAATCGACGCGTCCAAATCCGAAGCAAATTCAATTAAAACTGGGCGCTTGCAAATGTTGAAAAATTGCGAACTCTTACTTTCAAAAGAAAAACGAAACATATTTGAAAAAAAAAAAAAAAAGAATTTATCGTGACGTTAAATGTTTCATTTTGACAACTATTGAAATTACGTTTCGAGTGTCGTCTGCTTATCTGGACAAGTTGTTTAACATATTGAGAAAGGTTAATAACACTTTGGAATGTTTCGCTTACACTTTGGCGTATAATAAAGTAATGTTTTTATATGAAATCTGGTCCGACCTGTACAGATTATTGCTACCCTTTTACAGATTGAATGCATGAGTGTTTTGTACAAAGGTGCCTTTGTTTAAGCCTTTTTCCACATGCAACAAATCTGCAGCAGACGACTTCGAAAACATCTCTGCAAAAATAGAAAATAAATATCTAAATGAGAGAAAAGTTTTTGAAATAAAAGTTGAAAACATTGAAACAAAATGGAGTCATTGCTCATCATGAGCAATTTCTCATTTTTCCACAATGTTTGCAAATGACGTCACAGACGACATAAAGGGTCTCTATGTGTGAAAGGGTTAACCAAATTACCGAGTATGCTGTTATTTAGTCGTTCGCTTTGAGAGCATCTGAGGGAAACGTAATATCATGAAAAATGGAAACATAATTTTGATACAGTTGCGTTGTATGAAAAGAAAATGCCATATATGAATTGTTAACATACGTTTTATACAGAGTTGCATTGTTTGAAAAGGGAGGTTTTATAGAAGTGTATAGTGAATAGAAAAACCCTCGCGATCTTATCGTTCTTTTGTCTCTTCACAGCAAGGACACTCTGTTAATCGATTGAATTCCAAGTTATTGTAATACTGTTTGTGCGAAAACTTTAACAGGACCATAAACAAACCGTATGTCAATATGTTTCCATCTTTATCCTTTTCTACATACAGACGCATATCGACGCATCCGAAGCAGATTAATGTTGCCCCAATGTTGCCCCAATGTTTCAACCCTATTCGTTAATGTTGCCCCAATGTTGCCCCAATGTTTCAACCCTATTCGTTTATGTTGCCCCAATGTTTCAACCCTATTCGTTTATGTTGCCCCAATGTTTCAACCCTATTCGTTTAGGTCAATGAAGTGTCCATAGCTTTGTCAATACGCTATCAAAGTAGTCTTCTGCAGAATTGTCGTATATAGGAAATGGATACTTTTGTGTCGTTTTTTCATGGATCTTCAACAGAACTAAAATATAATATGTCAATATGCAAACTATTTCTACATTAACCATCTTGTTACAAAAACGAACGTTTATTTTCTTTACTTAGGATGAAATAATCACTGCATATTTACTCCTACTTCATCTTTACGACAATTCATCAATGAAAAATGCAACCCAAAACAGCGTTTGTGTGTAAGGGTCTTTCTTCTATATTAATGAATCTTCGTTTTAAGAAGAAAAACATGTGTCATATATATGATAATCAAGTTCAACGTCCCCTTAACGCTATCTCATACGTGACCTTTTACGAAGGACGTCACAGCAGACGCTTCTTGCTAACTAAAACAGCAAGTAATGAAACACTAGCCATGGCTCGTTACACATTCTGACTACTTTTGTTCACGAATGTTTACGTGTGGGCATTGGCATTATAGGTAATCACTTTCTATATATGGGATGTTTAAAGGTGTTTTAAGTTTGAATAAACTGATCTTCCCCCTATATTAATCTATATTATCACCAAACTAAATCTTAGGTTGTGGGTACTCAAATAGACGATCCGTATGAGTACCCACACATTAGGGCATGACCGTCGAGTAAGAATTTTAGCACACATAAAACGCATGTTAGAGCGAGCTGTGGATTGTTTTGTCCTTTAACAAAGAAGGTTAATTAAAACAGGCTCACTATTAATAGAAGTTGTAGTTTCGTAGGGAGTAGTAAATGTTGGCATGTTTAATTCAGACGAAGACACATGTGTTTTCTTACAGTGCACTGGTCCAGATAAAGGAGGAGTATACAGCTCTTTTCCCCACAATATCTCTCTTATCATCCAACCAAACCCTATGCTGTGGGTACTTAAAATAATCGTATCATTGAGACGATTCTTTTGAGTACCCACATCATAGGGTTAGAGGGTAAAATAAGGATTTTAGAACGTAAAAAATCCTCCCCTTATCTAGAGCGTGAGTTACTGACGACCAACACCGTCCCACTTGCAGACGCATTTCGACTCAATTGCAGCAGACGTTTTTCAAAAACATATATAATATTCAATACTTAAACTGTTGATATATTATCCTAGATATTTTAAAAATGGTCTGTTGGCGTTATGATGTATGTATGTGGGAAAGGTTTAATACCGAATATAGCTTGTTAACTGTACACACTATAGACGACGTTCGATCTCCCTGCAGAAGAAAACTGTTGAACTCATTGAGAGAACTAACTTCTCCTGTTTTGAAATCAGACAACTCTTAAAATGGCATATCAGGCTAAAAATTAATTTGTTAGCGCAATGTAAATTTGACCTTTGACATTTCAGGGTTAAGTATTGACCTCTTTCACACGACAAGTGTTATACCTTACATAATTTATAATTCCGTTGTCTTTAAAATCAACAAATTGCTTCGGAGAGGTTCGAATTCTTGTCTCAGTGTTCCATAGTTCTCAACGCAACCAGGCTGATTAAAAATACATTTAACATTAATCTTCAACAACCTAGGTCTAACACAAACAGTTCTCACAACTTAATGTTTATATATGAGATTTATATTCTTAGTTTAAGAACGGACTAGATTGTTAACCCTTTCCCTCATATAGACGCTTTCTGACGCCTCTGCAGAAGACGGCTTTTTGAAAACATAGTGACAAAAGAAGAAATTGCTCAAAACGAGCAATTTCTCCTTTTGCCACAATGTTTTCCACTTTTAGACATAGGTTATCCATTCAATTATAGAGATTTTCTATGTTTTGAAAAAATACGTTCAAAGTCGTCTGCTGCAAAATTGTCGTATGAGGGAAAGAGTTAAACAGTTGGATGTGTATGTATAAAATCTTTAAGAGTGTAAAGGTGGTTCATATGTAATAGCTGAACTGGGTTAACTTAAAGTTTCCTACCAGAAAAATATGTCAGAAATCTGGTTTTAATTTCAACATGCCTGCATTCAACCCGACAGAACGGAGTGTACGATAAGTGCCCGTAATGGAATGGCGGAGTCAATTTAACTCGAAACAGACACGGATGTGAGTGAACGGGAGAGCGCTTCTCGGGATAATATACAGGGGCCAGGGGGGGAGTAAACCAGCCATTGCTCCACACTATCTCGCTTATAACCAGAGTTCTTGATAAGATGTCTGTTTCATCTTAGTAATTCCTTATTTATCCCGTAAACCCTATGTTGGTGGTACTTAACTCTTTCAGCGCCAAAGGCAATATTAAGCTTTTTTGCAAACAATACTGATTCAGGTGAGTCAGCTCATAACGAGCTTTCAGCGCCAAAGGCAATATTAAGCTTTTTTGCAAACAATACTGATTCAGGTGAGTCAGCTCGTAACGAGCTGTCTCACCTGAAATCAGCATTGTTTGCCTTTTAGTTATAAAAATAGTCCAAACTTTTATTACATGAGCAATGGAGAGTTAAGAGAATTGTCTTGATCAGACGATTCTTTTGAGTACCTACACCATAGGGTTTGATCTGGTAATAAGAGAGATATTGTGGGGGAAAGAAAAGTTTACTCCCTCTTATCGAGACCTCTGTAAACGTAGTAATAAAAACTTTACTAGGCATATGAAATCGTAATAATAACTTAACGATTATACAAACTAGTGGTTATACAAATAAACGTATTGGGTGACAATCAATGGGGGCAGTAGATTGAATGTAAAATAGTTCTTATTTTGTATTCTATTTCGTTTGACATTGACATATGGAATAGGAAAGAAAAAAAAAGAAAAACGGATAAAAATAACCCCCGAGTTATGAATAGAATGGGTTTTACTTGGGGAGGGGCAGCGGTTAATACTCACAAGTCATTGAGTTTAAGTGTGATTTGCGTGAAATTAAATCCACTCTGGTTAAACAAAATTATAGGAAGAATTCCATTACAATACACGTTCAGAGTTATTTCGGCAGAATAAGAACAGTGTATCTAAAACAGGATAAGTCTTAGTGTTTTAGTCAGCATGGGACAGTGTTTCTTTTACATTGTGAAAGTTTCTTCCAGGTCTTGTCTTTGTTAGAATAGGATGTGTTTGTAAAATTGTGCAGTTTTCAAGTGTTTGCCTTTGTAAAATCCTAGCTTGTTTTTGGTATTTAGTGGAAGATATATGCGTTTGGTTAAACACTCTAGAATTGTTGGTGGCGCTTAAGTTGTGTCTCTTGAATTTTAAAAAAACCACGTATTGATACTTTCTTACATATTTTGAGGTAGATTCAACAGATATAAGACATGCATTGATTGTGTAGTTCTTTAAGGCTTAGTTTCAATTTTTTATTTTCTTAATGCAACCCTAACTTGCAAAAGTATTCATACTAATTCATTCAATACTTTAACCCTTTCCCCCATATGGACGCTTTCTGACGCCTCTGCAACAGACGGCTATTTGAAAACATGACGACAAAAGAAGAAATTGCTCAAAACGAGCAATTTCTCCATTTGTCAGCATGTTTTCAACTCTGTTCCATTATTGTACCTTTATTTAAAGGGAGTTTCCAATTTGTTTCGGGTATGTTTTCAAAGTCGTCTGCTGCAGATTTGTTGTATTTTGGAAAGGGGTAAATATGCTGGAGCCTGTGAATTGTGGGAAATTATGGTAGAGAAAGAGATAAATTTTCTCCTTATCTTGACTCACTCCCCACGGAAAACGCCTGGATATGATTCTATGAAGCATTTCTCGTTCTTTATATTTTCTCGCCTGTGTGTGTAAACCCCTTAACTTTATATTGTCGAATTGTTCAGTAGATGATTTTTGAAAACATTGTTAGAAAAGAAGTCAATGATTAAAATAGCAAATACTTGTTTTACAACTCTGTTTCCCAACTCATTATTGAAAATATACTTCCAATTGTTCTGGTTGTTACTTTATATTTTGACATTTGTTTTCAAAACAGATGACGTTCAAGCATTGTTAAACTTTCTTAATCTTTTTGTTGAAGTTAAAAGAATAATATTTCATCGAACATGATATAACAAACCCCTAGGTAGGTAAACATATTTCTAATGCTGTACTTGTATAAACTATTTTGAACAGATGTCCAGTTAAGAAGGGATGAACAGCTCTTTTCCCCACAATATCTCGCATTATCCCACCAAACCCTGTGATGTGTGTACTCAAAAGCATCATCTCAATGAGACGGTTCTTTTCAGTACCCACCCCATAGGGCTATATTGTTTAATAAAGATTTTAGAACATGCAAAACACACCTTATCTAGAGCTCTGTTATTTCTCAACGAAAACCCTTTGTCACAGTAAAGAATTGTCACAGTAAAGAATCTGTTCCTTTGAAACTTGACCGTTTAAATCAGTATTAATTAAAAGAGTTTTTGTCAAGAAATAAAAATATTCTTAAATCAAAAATTATAATTCTTCTTTCTAATGCTCTGGCTAATCATTCAAGTAACAACTGATTATTTTAGAATAAGATTCAAGAATCAATATAGTAGGATAAACGTGTACTTTCAACCCCGGCCTGGTATTGATAATTCAGGGCTTTGACCTCTTCCTAAGCAATAAACCACTTATCTGATTCAGACAACTTATAACGGCTGTGAAACAATCAATTTGTGAAGACAGTGCAAGGGGAAAAAAGCAATTTCTTCTTTTTCCAAAATGTTTTCAACTCTTATCAAAGATATCAAGACATTACACTTTTTATAAGATAATTCCAAAACAGATGCCACTAAAAACAAGCTATTAGGTTAACGGTCAAATTCGGCTAAATCGATCCCAAGTTCTTTGGATGATTGTAAGACACCCATTTCTCTGTATAAATGTATGTTTTTTGGTATTGAAGCTAAATCCGTCTATAATCATTTGCAAATATGATGGCAACCATTGAAAGCATCGAAAGAAAAAAATAATGAAACACTATGTATCAAGAGAATTGACCTTTTTCTGCTTTACATTATATTATCTTTGAGAACAATAACAACCAATATCAACAGTTCACATCCGTGCATGCTGTTCTTGCTTACTACTATTCCATTCAGAATTGAGATTTGGCCAACGACTTAGTTGTTCTGTAAGAATGCTTTTAGGTTCATCCGTAAGAATGCTTAGGTTCATCACACACCAGACATTGAATAGTCCAGTTATAAAGATTTAAGCAGGTGAAGGATTTGGAAAACAAGCCGGTATGTCCTGAAACTATCTAGTTTCAATCGATCGCCGCCCAATTCTCTGATCAGAGCTCTAGATAAGGACGTTTTTGCATGTTATAAAACCATTATTTGACCTCCTAAATCTATGTTGTGGGTACTCAAAAGAATCGTCTCGGTGAGACGATTCTTTTGAGTACCAACAACTTAGGTTTAAATGAGCGCTAAGAGAGATATCATGGAAGCAAGACATATTGTCTCTTCCTTATCTAGTGCTTTGTCCGATATAAATAACAGCTATACCATGATAGCAGGATGACATTATCCTATACGATTGTACCATTGTCCCCTCGTTTGGATTTCTCTAGCCGAAGCGTCCGGTTTGATTTGATTGGAATTTGTTGGTAATGGTATACTGGTATGTTATAAGAAGTTTTAACGTGTTTTCGCTCCTCTTTCTTGAAACATTTAAAACACAATCTCTCGAAGAAGTTGGACCAGGAATTCACGGTTTTCTGCGACCATATCCACATGCCGCTCGTAATTCCAACAACTAAAGACATAAACACTTTTAACATGAATACTTCAATCTTTGGTGAATTATCGTACTTTTTAAAATACCACGTGTCACGATCAAAATATTCATAGAATAAACATGCTATGATGCAGATGGTTGGTATTGTATATAGCACTGAAAATACACCTATTTTTATCATAAGCACCTCGAGCTTTTCTGTCGTTACACCGTCATTCCGGACTTGTCTCCGTATTTTGAACAATGACACGAACCCGGCGATAATGAAGCTCGCACCAAGGACTAGATACACAATTAAAGGAGCAATTGCGAATCCAATTAGTGTGTTGTTGTTTTGGTTGCCGACGAAACATATGCCCGTAAGTTCGTCGGCATCAACATCCCTCATGACTAAAATTATAATGGTTTTAATAGCAGGAATTGCCCACGCTGCGAGGTGGAAAAATGTACTGTGTAACTGAATGGCCTCGTGGCCCCACTTCAACCCAGCGGAGAGAAACCACGTTAATGTTAACACTACCCACCATAACGAACTCGCAGTTCCGAAGAAATAAAGCAAAAGGAACACGAGAGCACAGTCCGTGTTTTCTAATCCTTCCTGAATGAGGATTCGAACCTTGCTATGTCCGTCCGTACTATCACAAGCTATGGAATCACGGCCAGCGATGAGCCGCACTATGTAAGCAATACTGCAGAAATTGTAACACATCGATAGAAATATAATGGGTCTCTCTGGGTATTTAAATCTCTGTGAATCGATAAGGAACGTCAACACAGTAAACAGTGTAGAGACCCAGCACAGACCCGCCCAGATGGACATCCAAATGTCCGCGAAGTACTTGTCATCCCCGGAGAATGCGTCATTCTGGCCACACTTTAGAGCACACCGCTCCGTTCTGTTTATATACACATATTTTGAAGGATCTCGGTATTTCTCACAGGGGGATTTACGGACTTTGTTCTTATGATGTGTGTTCATATGACCGTTCGGAAGGCTGGGGTCTCCATATCCCCCCGGAAATGGCGGTCTTGGCTTATTCTTTGGCTTCTCCTCGAGCTCGGGCGGTCCTTCCATACACATGCTGTCCTGGTTATTTTCTTCTGGAAACTGCGAACAGTTGAGGGTATCCGGCCAAGGGAACCCAAAGTCTATTAATACTGGTTGGCATTTACGTTTGACAGTTTCACAAAGGGGACGACACGGACCAATAGGCGTGAATACTTTCTCTGTACACATTGGTAAATAGGAGGAACACAAGAAAAACCGTAGGTTGCTTGAGCAGCCATACTCGATGAGAGGAGAGAAGGTTTGTAGAGTTAATTCAGCGTCTTGGATAGACTTGTGTTTTACAATATTTGGCATACCCGTTACGTTATATCCCAGACCCCGACATAGTGATGTTTGAATGGGGCTACAGGCCCTTACAATCCCCGTCCCTTCCAGTGCATGGGACACAGTTGTCAATAATGAACACAAAACCAACACAAACACACCCCGGAGTTTTCTGGTTTTCCCCGGTACACCTGTGTTGGCCATTTTCTCCATGCTTTAGGCTATAAACCAGTCACTTGAGGACTGTAACAAATGTTTATGTGCTGCAAATCCAAGACTAGCACTTCTGGTATAACTATACAATGCCATGGCAGGCAGCCAGCATTCCCCTACAAAACTTGTTTATGGATCCCTGAACAGGATAATACAACTCGCAATACTCCTTGTTTATTAATAACTGATTCACTACTTTCACTTTACTGTTTTGATAATATTCCCTTTATCTATGAACGGCACTATAGACAACAAAACTCATAAACGTACTTCACCACAAGTGTCTTAGCCTAGTTATACGTTTCTATTTTCCACTCTCTTATCACCACTCCGTGTTAGTGTGTGCACTTCGCTTTATTGTGTGTGTATAGTTTAAACAGTCCGGTTAAAAACGTATATCTTCTCTCTGAACAGTTGAATAGGATTACATTCGCGTGGAAGGACCAATTGGAATCGGCCTCACGGCGATAGCTCCGCCTCTCGTTTTAGCGGTAAACGGGGAACCAGGCCATCAATCACGTCAGAGGTTGTCAATCAAACTCGTGGTGTCCATTTCAGCGTTCATATCTCCGCGATCATCGGATGCCAACCCTTTCCCTGATACAGACGTCGTCTTTGGACAACATTGTGGGAAATGGTAATATATTGCTCAAAGCGAGCAGTTTCATATTTTCCCAATACGCTCTTACGGTCTGGATTTCGTTACGTCTATTTGGATATTGTTATGTCGGCATCATGTCTGACACGCAAGATTTTTGTTCCAGTGTGATTCCGAATAGAATTAGCTTGATTGTTGGTGATTTTAATCCCTTTTGATAATTAAGCAATTATAGTGCGTGAAATTTCGATTTCCATGATTCCTGGTCGAATTATCGTTCGGCGTTGTTGGTGAAAATTGACAATTGTCCTGACTGGTATACGATACTTATTATATTATCAACTAGAAAAGAAGCTTCTCAATTTGTTTCGAGTTAATTTTACGTTTACTCCTTGCACGTTTAAGGATGAATCGGGCATTTAATACTGCATTGCTTTTTTTAAAACAAGCAATTATATTTCCATGTCTTCTCTTATATGACTTGTTTAAAAACGCAAATGCGTAAAAACGGTATAGCAGATTTACAATGATAACTGTTTTACTGAATAGGACAAACCCGGGCATATTTTAGTAATACGATACTCCCCGTCTTTTATAAAAAATGATTAATGGCGATATACTTGATTCAGAGTATTGTAAACAAGGTATAATGATTTTTGCTTACACTGTATTCAAATTTTTTATACGTCAATAAAATGCAGCAAGTTATAAAGCGAAAATCGACGGCAGATTAGGCTTTCCCGCCTTCGCTATACGGTGAATTACTTTTAACACTAACTTGGCGCTCGCTTCGGTGAATTATATCCAATGGTTTGATTTACAGTCCTGGCGGTAAGGAACTACACGTCTGAAAGGTTGTTCTGGCATTCCCTGCTCCTCTCCTGCAGGACCTGTACAATTCGTAGTTTAACCATTTCCCACATATATACGCTTTCTGACACTGCAGCAGACGACTTCTGGAAACATTCCGGTAAATGGAGAAATTGCTCATAATGAGCAATTTCTCCATTTGCCAGAGTGTTTTCAGCACAATTTTATAATTATACTTTCTTTTAAAGAAACGTTTCTTTATGTTTGTGGGTATGTTTTCAAAGTCGTCTGCTGCAGATTTGTCGTATGTGGGAAAAGGATTAACCTTTCACCTCATACATATTGATAGCCGTCCGACTTGAAAAACTCTCATGCAAAGAATGAAACTTGAAACATTTGGAGGTATCATTTCAATACAGACTTAAAGCATAGGTGAAATAGAAGTTATTATTCTGAGCAACATTGAACTCAAGAGTCGCCTGTAACGGATGCGTCGAAAGGCGAATTATTGCGTTAACCCTTTCCCACATATAGACGCTTTCTGACGCCTCTGCAGAAGATGTTTTTTGAAAACTTTGTGACAAAAGGAGAAATTGCTCAAAACAATATTTTCAAATCTATTTAATAACTTAACTCTCATATATGGAATTTTTTCCACATTTTTGTCAGGATGTTATCAAAGTCGCCTGCTGAAGAATTGTTGTATGTGGGAAAGCGTTAACAAACTTTCTAAAAACAAAAAGAATAAAAGTTGCCGTTATATTCTAGGTTTTGAATTTTGATAAACAGTTTATACCTCATAAGAAGTTTCTACTGTTTTCTGTTTTTGAAAAAAAATCTGAGTAAGAGTGATGGCTAAAAAAACGTGTTATGATTTATTCACCGCGTTTAAAGAATATTGCGCAGGAAAAGGGTGAAATTACTTTTTTACTCAGTTTATCCTTTTTCAATACGTAACACTATTCCAAATTTCATTGATTGAATGTGCACGTTAAGAATTGAGTAGAGCACATTGTGGAAAAAGGAGTTATTGTTCACTATGAACAACTTCGCCTTTTCTCGCATTGTTTTAAAAGACGTGAGCTGAGCTATTCCAGCCACGTTAGGCGAATTTAAGTTTGTATTGCAACACGATCTAAAAGGTCGTGAGATTTAAACATTAATTGGTTGTTTAGTTTTTAACGCAGTTTCTAACAATTGTTCAGTTGTACACGACAACCAGTTCACCTACCAATGTGTTTCCTGGCTTTCTCACACCAGTACATAACGTAAAAGTCTTTCCAATCAATTGGCTTCCTTCCAATATATGCCTTACGGGTAGTCTATTGGCGTCAAACGTCGGAACAAACGTTGACCGAGCTGGGGTTCGATCTCACAACCCCTGGAATGCCAGCCCAACCCTATCCAACTTACATACACAGCAGATGACTTTTGAAAACATTGCGACAAAATGAGAAATTGCTCATGATTAGCAATTTCCCCTTTTGGCACAATATTTTATACTCTTTTCAGTCCGCAGTTTTCTTAAGAGTATACTTACTGTATTATATGAATATGTTGATGTATGTATGATAAACAGAAATCCCAAAACCGCACCAAACACATGTGTGTATTGTACAAATTAAATAGATCAAAGCGGGACAACTCTATTTATCCGAAAATGATACAGTATATAATGAGTTATCGTTGTACATATATTTGGCGGTTTAAATTCCAGGAGACAAATAATTAATACAAGCATACTGCGACGATGGTTCTCTCTTGTCTCTACTCTCACGACACCGCACGAATAATGAAACAAGCTATCGAGTTGTCGCGAGAACAGCGTCAAATTCGCTTGAATATTTCTTCTCCTCGTGTAAAAGTACGAGAAACGGAAGTTGTAATGGCTATGTGAAGTGCTCTCTGGTTGGTCGATATTTGGTCGTGTCCGGATTTTTAGTCAATCAGTGATCAGGTAATAGGAAACCATTTCTTTTTGTGTCGATATATTTAGTTTTGACGTGTCTGTGTTTTCCGCGGAAATGGTACCCCTTACGGCAACTCAAATATTAAGAAAACGAAGAGACGGATCAAAAATCGGGACGATCATTCTATGTAGCAACGGTTTTCGCCCGTTTCCATAGCAACGGTGGTTTCTATGGCGACCATACTACAAAAGGAACAACTAGAGACTAGACCCTTCATCCCTACCAAGTTTGGTCGAAATCCGTTGAATAGTTTTGGCGCTACGCTTGCCACAAACAAACAAACAAACGGACAGAAACGAAGACCGACTTTAAGGGTCTCTAGAAGAGAGAACCAATAATGCTTTGTGAGCCGAGTGGACCCATATCCGCAGTCTAAACGGTTTGTTTTATTTGGCTTTTACGCCGTTTTCAACATTAGTTCAGTTATATCACGGCGACAGTTCACATATTCATGATCCCTGAGTAAACAAACCAGTACTAGGCTAGGAAATGTGCCCAAGGCACACCACCATGACCGTCGTGCTGCACGTGGGGATCGAACCTGGGACACCCTGTTTCAAATCCCCGACGCTAAACCACTCGACCAGGGCGGATTCCTGCAGTCTAAACGTACTGTAGTAGTACTGTAGTAGTACTGTAGTAGTACTGTAGTAGTACTGTAGTAGTACTGTAGTAGTACGTCGTAGTTTGATCGTGATACCATACATTTCTAGATGTTCGAGCTCGTGATTAATCAACCGTTGAGCCGTCCCGCGAGAAAACCAACAGTATAGCCTCTGCGTAATGTATCGACCCAGATCAGCCTGCGCAGTCCGCGCAGACTGGTCAGGGCCGACACATTCCGTTCAGTGGGATATAACTAAAACAACTATAATCTGTGCCAATTATTTGTGCTCAAGTTTCTGATTTGTTAGAAATTTCATGCTTGAAATTACACAACTCAAATGTCATATTTTGGTAGAAATTTCATGCTTGAAATTACACAACTCAAATGTCTTATTTTGGAGAGCAACGATTCATTTCTAAGCACAGGGAACGTTTTCCGAGTATTATGGTTCTGGCCCGTACGGCGTGTTGCGTAATGATCCATTTTTGGCCCATCGGAAAAGTTGATTAGACTTTGAAAACCTTAGATCGGGTAAGGCTCACTAATGTTTTGATCTGAAACTGTTGGGGTTTTACATTTTCCCTTGGAATAACAATGTACATGTACTAGAACATGCGGACTAAGACGGTTTTGTAGGATATACACCGTATATTTACGAGAAGGATTCTCTTAACTGGGTTCTGATCTTTCTCCACGATGTATGATTATTTCTGACATTTCCAGCATTTAGACTGACGTTTTACGATGAAATACGACTCGCGGTTTCTCACAAAGACATGATTTAGAAGGAAAATAGCCCCAATCCTTATCACCGAGTCCAATCTGGGTTCTGGAATTTACCATTACTGACATAGCCTCCATGACAGGCATATTGTGGCGCGTTTTGCAGCAAACGGATTTTGAAAATACTGTGAGAAGGAGAAGTTCTAAGTTGAAAAGGAGCCATAACACACACCAGTACAACACACAAGTAATTCCATGCAACTGACCGCTATTACACATAGAACGTTAGCCCATTAGTATGAGACGAATGAAGCGTGACGAATTGTATTGTGTCAAGCGTCAGAAAGAATGGTGACCGAGCTGGTGTTTGAACTCAATACTCCCTGGATGTACAGATCACATCGCTACCGACTGAGCTACGGGGGCTCGGCATATCGGAACAAGGGTAAGGAGGTAACTAGCACTCTGGCAGATATTAGGAACGAGCGCACTGCATGACGCAACATGACACTGAACAGGGCTAGCATATCACTGTAAATAGCCTCTGAAAACAGCTACAACTGTCAAAATGTTTCATTGACTCTTCAAGATTGGAGCTGCTGATAAGCCCGTCTGGCAGGGCGAAAATCAGTTATCTTACTGTAGATTAAGCGAGGCGTGAGAAGAAGATATCGTTTCTTCGCATGCTCCCGAAACTGAATTTCCTCATGTTTAAACAATAAACTAGGTGACTTGAATACAACAGTCGTCTTTCCGAAACATTGATGGAAACTGTTTATATCAAAACTCACTATATCAAATAAACATGCATATAGCATGTAAACTCACTTAAATATGGTAAATGGGGATACACAATCAATTCCAAGTCACACCATGTTTTTTCGAGCAGACTTTTTGAACGCAGATCAACCAGGCTACAGATGTATTTTCTATACTCTGCCCTTCAGGGATGGAAAGCCCCTTTAATTTGCTTTCGGCAAAATATTACCGAAATCCCCAGTTCAACGAACATTATGTTCGAGAGACCCTTTTTTAATATAACTGGAATAAAAAATGGTCGAAATCCCAAGCACTACGATCATTGTGCTCGAGAGACCCTTTTTTAATTCAAAGTTGAAAATATAAGTGGAAAAGGAAAACTTGCTCATAAAAATAAATTTTAGGCAAAGTTTTAACAAATGTATCTGCTTGAGAGGTATGAACATCGTATGTATCGGAGACAAGTTGTGTTTTCCTTATTGGTGTTTCCCACCGTTTTCAACATTGTTCCAGTTATATCTCGGCAACGTTTCACATATTCAAAATCATCCATGGGCAAATGAACCAGTATTAGCATAGGAGATGTGCATTGTCCAAGGGCACTCTACCACGACCGCCGTGACAGGGGATTGAACCCGATGGAAAAGTTGTACACGTAAATTACT
Source organism: Serripes groenlandicus (assembly GCA_031761405.1). Classification (NCBI taxonomy): domain Eukaryota; kingdom Metazoa; phylum Mollusca; class Bivalvia; order Cardiida; family Cardiidae; genus Serripes; species Serripes groenlandicus. Next base: position 15,318,052 of record JASEVX010000005.1, on the reverse strand, counting down.
AGTATAAAGGAATTACAGGACAAAATGATTGTTTCCGATTTTTTTTATATTTTAAATGAAATCAGCTACGATTTAACAGAAACACAGAAACAACTATGTAATTCATTTAATTCAGATCCCCTGCCAAAATAAAAGAACGCTTGGACCACCTTTTGGTATACCTTTGGTATACCAGTTCCTAAACGTCAAATTTGATCTAGTGACCTAGTTTTTGATCCTGCAGGACCCAGTTTTGAACCCGATTTGGAGTTGATGGGGATGAATCTCATGATGAAAAATGAGGCTTCCGAAATGTTCAAAAAGTATTCCTAAAATTGGACTTCAGTACCTAGTGTTTTACCACACTTACCACATGGTAATTGTGATATAAACCATGCTATACAGTACATAATCAGTTTAAGTTCAAAACGTCATAACTCTGAATATTCTTATTGAAACTTGCAGCGTGCCATCCCCTTATGGTGGTTCAGATGTCCATATAATATCAGTCAAATCCACCTAACCATGCTTTAGATATAGCTTCGGGCGGAAAGGACAGATGCACGGACAACGCCAAACCAATACATCATCTGCATTTGGCAAGAACTAACAATATAGAATAGCTTTATACATCACAATTAGCATGCATCAACATATCAAAGGTGATTAAGTAGCACTTGAACCACATTAAGTTAACCCCCTTTCCTGCATACAACCAATATCCAGCAGACAACTTTGAAAATATATAAGCAAAAAAAAATAAGTATCTTTGAAAAATTAATTGTAAACATTTTGACGAAAGGAAAAATTGCTCATTATGAGTAATTTCTCCTTTTGCCACACTGTTTTCAAAGTTCGTCTGTTGCAGATACGTCAGCATGCGTTGCATGAGGTAAGTTTTATTGTATCTTTGATTGGAGTCTAGATTTAAAATCTAAACCCTGGTCTGATGTCAATGAGATTGATAGAGCTAAGGCATAAAACCTGACCTTTGGCCTGCTAGCCAAGGCTACTTCGTACATTGGCATTCCCTTAAGTATCATTGGCTGACAGCCTATTTAGAAATCGAAAATCCCGCTCTGCAATTTGATCTGATGCGTACAAATTTAGTAGAATCCGATCAAAAGTATTGGAATAAAACCGTGTTAGTAACATTATTATGGTAATGTAATGTACAACACCCTTGGATTGCAAAGATGTCCCAATTCATGTACATTGTTTTACTTGTGCATGCCAATGTGAAAGGCACTTCCGGTTCCGGTTAATGAAAGCAGATAACATGTGTGGAATAAGAAAATAAAAGGATTCTATTACTATATTTCGTAAATAAGACCATCTAGGTTAAATCATAGGGGTACAGGTATGATTTACATTCAGGGTTCAATTCCACCAACCTTACTTAGCGCTAAGTAATACTTAAATAGTGAATACTTAAAAGCATATTTCATTGATTTGTGTTCCCCTAGTACTTTGTAATACATGAATGGCAGAATGTTTTTAAGTATATGACTAAGTTGATATAAACAGTTACATTGCTGACTTACAATTCATTTCAAAAGGTAATGTTGATACTGTTATATCAACACATAACAACATGGATCGCTCACATGAGTTATGCAATGTGATTTGTCTTGCCAACTACAATAACTAATTTTGTTTTTCGACAAACCAACATGACTTGAAGGAATCTGATAGGCCACACAAGGAATTATTTGGAAAACGGTCAGATACTTTAGGAGAAGATTTTTTTTTTAATTTTCACGATGGCCATACAAGCCAAAACAGCCCGCCAACTGGTGGCCATGTTTTTCATCCAATCACAAAGGAATCTTATAGAGGATCGCCAAGGGAACATTTCTACAAATCTTCCAAATACTTTCAGATAATTTCTTTTTCTCTATAGCAATATGTGGAAAAAAAGTCCCGCCCCCTGGTTGCTATGTTTTTAGACCAATCAACATGGCTTTAAGGAATCTGATAGAGGGTCACACATGGAACATTTCTGCAAAACTTATTTCAAACTTATTTGAAAATCGACCAACCGGTTTGGTAGGATTATTTTTTCTCAACCAGATTTCTGCATGAAGCAAACACGAATTGAAGGCATTGAGAGGATGCTTTCTGTGAATTTTCATCCTAATTGTCGACCACGCGGCCTCCAGTGTCCTCAGCAGTTTCCTCCTTTGCCACGTCGCAGAGAAAGCACTGATTTCCCGGCCTATTGTTCAAGGCAATGAAAAAACACCTGATTCCATGACGAATGCCCGGGGCCAGCAGCAGCAAGGTGTCCAAGTCCACGCTTGATGCCGCACTGTCAGAGTACCTCAAGAAAACAGCACAAGAAGCGGTAATGTAACATTTTTCTATGAACACTATTAATGTTATTGTGTTGTATTATACAGTCAGTATCTTCATTAATTAATTTGAACAGTTTATGCTTATTTCTCTAATTATTTACATGCACAGAGTGGTAGTGTAAACATTTTCTATGGACACTAATACTGTTATTGTGTTGTATTTAATATTCAATTTCCACACTCTGTGTTAAAGGTGCAAGACTCCCTGGTTGCCCCCGACACAGCAGAGGGATCGTGCAGCCATATGGGGGGAGGCCTCGCCATCAATGCCCGGAGACAACCTTCAATCATGTCCAAAGATTCCAGATGGACTCGTTAGCACTCGTGAACCGCTATTTGTGGGATGACAGAAAGGGGGGAATATCCGTACAGGCCCAGCCGCAGCCACAGTCGTTCATGCAACACCTGCAGATGGCACGTTCTCAGCGCCCCTACACGCAGCACGACACCACCTGCCGGCCCTACCCCATGTGATCCCAGCCTCACCGGTAAGCTATATTTTTAAATTACTACCATATTTTTGGGATAGGATCTTTTCGCCCCTATCCCATTCCTAACATGCTTTTCGAAAAGTCGACTTACGGCTGCAACCAAGCCACGCAATTGTATAAATATCTACAAAGGAAAGACAATTTATTAATTACAGTTAAAAACATTGTGACTTAATCAGCACTATCTCCATTTTCCGCAATGTTTTGATAAAAAACGTCGCGAAAGTAAAGTTTTGATTGGCTTGCCATCTGGTTTACAATGATTTCATTGGTTCGACCGAATAACGAAAATCCATCCGCTTGCATTAATGAGACAAACGAGTTCCAACGAGAGAAACACACTCTGAACTATGATTGACCTCAATGTCATTCTTGTTAGTTCACGTCGACCGTGCTGTGACTCCAACAATTCTACAACAGTTGACTTAGAATACATATAAAGAAATATGCAAATCACTGTTAATACAATTATAATTATTGAAAGGAGTTAAACCATTGTGGCAAAAATAGAAATTGCCTACGATAAGCAATTTATCCTTTGTCACGATGTTTTCGAATGTTATCTGCTGCACATACGGCAAAAAGCATATGTAAGCGGGAAAGGGTTACATTGTTTACATGATAGCTGAATCCTTTCCGTGATACTATAGCAATCGAATTTTGAAAATACTGTGGAAAATGGAGATATTGCTGACAATGAGCAATTCCTCCTTTTCACACAATGCTTTAAACCCGTTTCACATTAATTATTTTCATAATTAGTATATTAAAACGTTTTACTAAAGACATTCATTTACTCTTTCCCCCTTTTCAGACACATTTTGAATAACATGCACAACAGATGAATGATAACGAGCATTTTTGCCTTACATCTTTGGGAAAATTTGGACAGTTATTATTGAAAATAATTGAAACCTTTGTGGAAAAAGAGGAAATGGGTCACGATAAGCAGTCTCTCCTCTTATCACGATGTATTTAAATGCCGTCTGCTGCACATGCTCCCAAAAAACGACTGTTGGCGGGAAAGGGTTGAACATTTTCCGTTATAGCTACTCAGTTGCATACGAATATTGAAAATATTTTTGGAAATGGAGCAATTGCTGACAATGAGCAAGTTTGAAACATGAATCAAGTCTTTTTTCTATAATCTATTTAACAAAAACATTTGCCTACAATTATTCTTTTAACCTTTTCGACTTCTAGACACATTTTGACTAACCTTAACAGATGAATGATTATCAGCAAGTTTGTCTTTTTCCGCAATGCTTTCAACACTATTTCAGCCTAGCCATGTTCAATTTTGTTTGCTGTAGATTTAGTTTATGTGATAAAGGGTTAGGAAGACTATTAGATATCATACCATGTACACTTGTTATTACATAAGCACTTTTGCTGTATTCATCCAAAGAGAGAGCGTCCTACTGTTTATACGTGCCATGAAAGAATGGTACTAATTTCGGTCTTACAGCTACTAGGGGAATGGAGGGTAAAACAGGGCACGTTTTGTGTTGAATGTTCTCATATGTCGCTGGAAAAGATATTTGTCCATCATTCCGTTTGTCTGTCTCTCAGCATGTCGACCCAACTAGGAAAACTCAATTTTCAAATTAGAGATTAATTTCAGCATACATACGAGTTATTATTTCAAGGTCAAGATGTATTTCATATGTGAGGTGCTTCTAGCGATTGTTGGACTTACAATTTTTAAAATGCATTTGCATTTGCGTAAATTAAAAGCTCAACATCCGTCAATATGTAACCTAGTCCTAGATTTATCTATTGAAAATAAACTAGAATGCAGTCTTAATATGTTTTTGTCAATTTACCTTGTACGGTCCCGTTTCGGAGATTCAATTAAACTGCAAATCGCTAGATGCGGCTTATATGTGATAACAAAAATACTACAAATACCATAACATGTTAACCTTTTCCTAAACACAGACGTGTTTTTGACGCATCGAAACCTTCTGTTTTCAATACTTTATGTGTTTTCTGTCTGTAAAGCTTGGAGGCATGCCGCCTGTCTGTCTGAATATGCATTCGTCCGCCCATCGCTGTTTGCAGTTATTGGTTAACACGTTGTTTCTGTTTGGCAGATTCATTTCAAAGTGTTCACGCTTATACCTTGTGATCAGGAGAACTGCAAAATACTAGGTACATAACTCTGGTCTGCTTATTTTAGTTATCTCTGTTTTCCTTATTTAGTTATGCCATTGTCTCAATTAGTTTCCATTGTATCCATTTTAAACTTGGATTTTAGGTAACCTACAGATGTGCATTGCTGTATTTGGAGTGTGTATTTTTTGTCCTTCCATGTTCTCATATGACTTTCGCATGCAACACATTCCGTGAAATACTCTTGTTCGTTAATGAGTACTAACCCAAGCGTTGTAATTGACTGTCGACTTTTTGTTCATCCATCCGTCCGTCTGTCCTTTACGGTTTGCATTTTTTAATGGGTCAAATTGCTGTTTCTGTTTGGCAGATTCATTTCAAAGTGGTCACACTTATACATTGGGATGAGGAGACCGATACAATATTTCAAACAAACATCTGATTTGTTTTTTTAGGTGTTAACTACTTTTTTCATATTTTTTTATTTGGCAATTGTGTCAATAAATTGTTCAATGTATCAAATTCAGACTTAGTGCATAGGAAATTTATGACCTACAGATGTGCAGTGCACATGAAACATAACTCTAGTATGCTTTCGATTGTCTGTCATTTATCAGCAGGATTCCAAAATACGGTTTTTGATCTTTAGTGTTCACTGAACTGGACATATTATACTTGTTTGTCAATCTGTTGTCCTTCGTGATTTATTTTGTTTATACAAGAAAAGCGTCAAACATTGATAAATTAGGTATTTGTTATTGGCAGACAATCTGTGTTGTTTCATACATTTTTGGTTTGGTTTGTTTAAAGGTCGATGATACATTGTTTCAACAATGTTTTGTCTATATAAAGTATACCTTATCTTTTCACCTTACATATGCCAACAGTGCTTTCAGTGCTTTGATTTCAATTACTACAATACTTTAGGGTTCATTTAAATATAAGTTTACTGCCTCATAATAATAAGCGCAGATTACAACATAAATAAATATATAAAATTATTCAATTATTGTTATCCATAAATAATGAACCACGTATTTTTGTTTCATATGAGCCTGGGCGCCCCGCATTTCACATATACCTCGCAGCAAGACCCGAACATGCCCATTGTCTTCGAGCATCTGATGCCACGAGACCGGGTAGCACATCACTAACTCAGTCGGTAGTGTGGTCGCCAAACCCGACTGCGCGGCCACAGGAGACTCCTCGCTCAACATCAGCTTTATACTTAACACCATGGTCGCCTCCCCATACTCACAGGATAACCCGCTGGATAAGGAGGGGGAGCATTGAGTACTAGACAGTGTCTCAGTTCATACACAGACAGTAGGAGAACGGTATCTCAGTGCTTACACAGACAGTAGGAGAACGGTATCTCAGTGGTTATACAGACAGTAGGAGAACAGTATCTCAGTGCTTACGCAGACAGTAGGAGAACGGTATCTCAGTGGTTATACAGACAGTAGGAGAACAGTATCTCAGTGCATACATAGACAGTATTGGAACGGTATCTCAGTGGTTATACAGACAGTAGGAGAACAGTATCTCAGTGCATACATAGACAGTATTGGAATGGTATCTCAGTGCATACATAGCCAGTATTGGGATGGAAAATCAGTACATACATAGACAGTATTGGAATGGTATCTCAGTTCATACACAGACAGTAGAAGAACGGTATCTCAGTGCATACATAGACAGTATTGGAACGGTATCTCAGTGCATACACAGACAGTAGAAGAACGGTATCTCAGTGCATACAGACAGTATTGGAACGGTATCTCCGTGCATACACAGACAGTAGAAGAACGGTATCTCAGTGCATACACAGACAGTATTGGAACGGTATCTCAGTGCATACACAGACAGTAAAAGAACGGTATCTCAGTGCACACAGACAGTATTGGAACGGTATCTCAGTGCATACACAGACAGTAGGAGAACAGTATCTCAGTGCATACACAGACAGTAGAAGAACGGTATCTCAGTGCATACATAGACAGTATTGGAACGGTATCTCAGTGCATACACATACAGTATTGGAACGGTATCTCAGTGCATACACAGACAGTATTGGAACGGTATCTCAGTGAATACACAGACAGTAAGAGAACGGTATCTCAGTGCATACATAGACAGTAGGAGAACGGTATCTCAGTGATTAAACAGACAGTAGGAGAACGGTATATCAGTGCTTACACCGACAGTAGGAGAACGGTATCTCAGTGCATACATAGACAGTACTGGAATGGTATCTCAGTGCATACACAGACAGTATTGGAATGGTATCTCAGTGCATACACAGACAGTATTGGAATGGTATCTATGTTCATACACAGACAGTAGGAGAACGGTATCTCAGTGCATACACAGACAGTTTTGTAAAGGTATTTCAGTACATACACAGACAGTTTTGTAAAGGTATTTCAGTGCATACATAGACAGTTTTGTAAAGGTATTTCAGTGCATACACAGACAGTATTGGAATGGTATCTCAGTGCATAATACACAGACAGTATTGGAATGGTATCTATGTTCATACACAGACAGTAGGAGAACGGTATTTCAGTGCATACACAGACAGTTTTGTAAAGGTATTTCAGTGCATACACAGACAGTTTTGTAAAGGTATTTCAGTGCATACACAGACAGATTTGTAAAGATATTTCAGTGCATACACAGACAGTTTTGTAAAGGTATCTCAGTGCATACACAGACAGTTTTATAAAGATATCTCAGTGCTAACACAGACAGTAGGAGAACGTTATCTCAGTGCTTACACATACAGTATTGGAACTTTACATGCCAGGCCAAGTGTATAACTGATGAGATTATTGGGCATGGCCTAAGTATTGGAGTGTGGCCTAAGTGTTCGAGTACATATTCATCTGCCATTCATACTCTTCATTTATTGTTAAAAAAATATAATTTCAATATCAAATAAATTGAATCTGTATCTTTAACAAGTTTAGGTAGATACTAAAATGAAAATTACGTTGCGATGTATGGGAGTGCAGTATACGACTCGATATCACTGCTGTTTTATAATGCCAGAAAGTATTTCTTTTCCAAAGAAATGTCGTAGAGGTCAAGAGTATAAATTATAAATAAGTCATGGCAAAATGTTTCTTTCAATGTGTACCCAATATTGATGGATCGTAATTGTGCCCATAACAGCAAACAGGAAAAAATGGACCATAATGGACCATTGATAGGCGATGCTTCGACGCCACGGTTAACACAGTATGTAACACATACTTGAATCAGGCCCTTAAGTTAAGGTACAACGTCAGCTCTGAAGTAAGGTTCTCACATTCTCTCTAGTAGACTGTCTAGTTAATGTCTTACATCAGCACTAAATTAATATCTCTTTAGTAGACTGGAATCAAACCCTAAAGTTATTATATCAGTACCGAATCAATTAGCTCACACACTCTCTAGTAGACTGTCATCCGACACTATTAGTTAATGTCTTACATATCTCTGTAGTCACTGCAATCAGTCCCTAAAATTAAGGTATTGCATCAGCACTAAATAAATGTGCTCATAATCTTGGTAATAGACTGGAATCAGTCCCTGACGTTAAGGTATAATATTAGTACTAAATTAAAGTGCTCACACTCTCTCAAATAGATTGGAATCAGTCCCTAAAATTAAGATATTTCTTCAGCACTAAATCAATATGGTCATACTCTCTGCAATAGACTGGAATCAGTTCCTAAAACTAAGATAATATATCAGTACTAAATAAATGTGCTCACACTCTCTATAGTAGACTGGAATCAGTCCCTGGTGTTAAAGTATTATATCAGAACTAAATAAATGTGCTCACACTCTCTATAGTAGACTGGAAGCAGTCCCAGATGTTAAAGTATTATATCAGCCCTAAATTAATGTGCTCACATTGTCTATAGTAGACTAGACATATCAGCACTAAATAAATGTGCTCACATTCTCTATAGTAGACATATCAGCACTAAATAAATGTGCTCACACTCTCTATACAAGACTGGAAGTAGTCCCTGGTGTTAAAGTATTATATCAGCACTAAACTAGAATTGTTTTTGAAACAAAAACAGATGTCTCCCCCTCAAATATCTGTCAAAATCTCTCAAAACATTCCAACCTATAAAGCAGACAAACATTTGGCCAAGTCGGACAGTATTCAACTTTTAATTACTCATTTTATCTTGACCTTGTACACAGTGGACATGATAGCAAATGGTTTACAATAACACATCTTTTTACTACATCTGTAACATTTCATGAAAATCCTTCAAGCCGTCTTGGAGATATGGAGCAGACACGAAATAAAGCCTCAAACCTTTGACCTTTAAGCATGACCTTGACCTTGAACCGTATGGTCGAGACATGGGTTCTGCACATCGCCTTGATGAGGTAAACATGTGACCCAAGTTTCATGAAAATCCTTCAAACTGTCTTGGAGATATGGAGCAGACACAAAATAAAGCCTCAAACCTATGACCTTCAAACGTGACCTTGACCTTGAACCGGTATGGTCGAGACATGGGTTCTGCACATCATCTTGATGAGGTGAACATCTGATTCAATTTTCTTAGAAATCCTTCAAGCCGTCTTGGGAGATATGGAGCGGACACGAAATAAAGCCTCAAACCTTTGACCTTCAAGTGTGACCTTGACCTTGAACTGGTATGGTCGAGACATGGGTTCTGCACATCACCTTGATGAAGTGAACATGTGACCCAAGTTTCATAAAAATCCTTCAAACCGTCTTGGAGATATGGAGCGGACACGAAATAAAGCCTCAAAGCTTTTGACCTTCAAGCGTGACCTTGACCTTGAACTGGTATGATCGAGATATGGGTTCTGCACATCGCGTTGATGAAGTGAACATTTGACTGAAGTTTCTTAGAAATCCTTCAAGCCGTCTTGGAGATATGGAGCGGACACAAAATAAAGCCTCAAACCTTTGACCTTCAAACGTGACCTTGACCTTGAACCGGTATGGTCGAGACATGGGTTCTGCACATCGCCTTGATGAGGTGAACATGTGACCCAAGTTTTATGAAAATCCTTCAAGTCGTCTTGGAGATATGGAGTGGAAACGAAATAAAGCCTCAAACCTTTGACCTTCAAGCGTGACCTTGACCTTGAACTGGTATGGTCGAGACATGGGTTCTGCACATCGCCTTGATGAGGTGAACATGTGACCCAAGTTTCATGAAAATCCTTCAAACCGTCTTGGAGATATGGAGCGGACACGAAATAAAGCCTCAATCCTTTGACCTTCAAGTGTGACCTTGACCTTGAACTGGTATGGTCGAGACATGGGTTCTGCACATCACCTTGATGAAGTGAACATGTGACCCAAGTTTCATAAAAATCCTTCAAACCGTCTTGGAGATATGGAGCGGACACGAAATAAAGCCTCAAAGCTTTGACCTTCAAGCGTGACCTTGACCTTGAACTGGTATGATCGAGATATGGGTTCTGCACATCGCGTTGATGAAGTGAACATTTGACTGAAGTTTCTTAGAAATCCTTCAAGCCGTCTTGGAGATATGGAGCGGACACAAAATAAAGCCTCAAACCTTTGACCTTCAAACGTGACCTTGACCTTGAACCGGTATGGTCGAGACATGGGTTCTGCACATCGCCTTGATGAGGTGAACATGTGACCCAAGTTTTATGAAAATCCTTCAAGTCGTCTTGGAGATATGGAGTGGAAACGAAATAAAGCCTCAAACCTTTGACCTTCAAGCGTGACCTTGACCTTGAACTGGTATGGTCGAGACATGGGTTCTGCACATCGCCTTGATGAGGTGAACATGTGACCCAAGTTTCATGAAAATCCTTCAAACCGTCTTGGAGATATGGAGCGGACACGAAATAAAGCCTCAAACCTTTTACATTCAAGCATGACCTTGACCTTGAACTGGTATGGTCGAGACATGGGTTCTGCACATCGCTTTAATGAGGTGAACATCTGACTCAAGTTTCTTTGAAATCCTTCAAAATGTCTTGGAGATATGGAGCAGACAAGAAATAAAGCTTCAAACCTTTGACCTTGAACCGGTATGGTCAAGACATGGGTTCTGCACATCGTCTTGATGAGGTGAACATCTGACTCAAGTTTCTTAGAAATCCTTCAAGCCGTCCTGGAGATATGGAGCGGACACGAAATAAAGCCTCAAACCTTCAAGCGTGACCTTGACCTTGAACCGGTATGGTTGAGACATGTGTTCTGCACATCGCCTTGATGAGGTGAACATGTGATCCAAGTTTCGTGAAAATCCTTCAAGCCATCTTGGAGATATGGAGCGGACACGATTTGGGACAGACAGACAGACCCCAAGGACAAAAACAATATATCTCCCCTGTATACAGGGGGAGACATAATAAGTGTGCTCACATTCTCTCTAGTAGACATATCAGATAAATAAGTGCTCACATTCTCTCTAGTAGACATATCAGAACTAAATAAGTGTGCTCACAGTGTCTATAGTAGACATATCAGCACTAAATAAATGTGCTCCATTCTCTCTAGTAGACATATCAGCACTAAACAAGTGCTCACATTCTCTCTAGTAGACATATCAGCACTAAATAAGTGCCCACATTCTCTCTAGTAGACATATCAGCACTAAATATGTGCCCACATTCTCTCTAGTAGACATATCAGCACTAAATAAGTGCCCACATTCTCTCTAGTAGACATATCAGCACTAAATAAGTGCCCACATTCTCTCTAGTAGACATATCAGCACTACATAAATGTGCTCGCATTCTCTCTAGTAGACATATCAGCACTAAATAAATGTGCTCGCATTCTCTCTAGTAGACATATCAGACTGGAAGTAGTCCCTGGTGTTAAGGTATTATATCAGCACTAAATAAATGTGCTCATACTCTCTCTAGTAGACATGTCAGCACTAAATAAATGTGCTCACACTCTCTCTAGTTGCTGGAATCAGTTCCTAAAGTATAGGAATCATATCACACTAAAAAAAAAATCTCACTCTCTAATAGTTTAAATAATATAAAACGATAAATTTATGTAAACATTTTATAAGAAAAATTAAAACATTTTTTTTTTCCACTTTAGCTATATAAGCCCCGCCCCCTGGCGGCCATAGTTTCCGACCAATCAACTTGGCTTGAAGGAATCTTATATAGGGTCACCCTAGGAACATTTCTAAAATTATTTGAAAGTCGGCCTGACACTTTCGGAGGAGAAGATTTTTTAAGTTTTCTCTTTAGCCATATAAGGCAAAATAGCCCCGCCCCCCTGGTGGCCATGTTTTTTCATCAATCAACTTGTTTGAAGGCAACTGATAGAGGGTAATCCAAGGAACAATTCTACAAATTATTTGAAAATCGGCCTGACACTTTTGGAGGAGAAGATTTTTAAAGTTTTCACTATAGCCATATAAGGCAAAATAGCCCTGCCCACTGGCGGCCATGTTTTTCGACCAATCAACATGGCTTGAAGGAATCTGATAGTGGGTCACTTAAGGAACATTTCTACAAAATTATTTGAAAATCGGCCTGACACTTTCGGAGGAGAAGATTTTTTAAGTTTTCACTATAGCCATATAAGACAAAATAGCCCCGCCCTCCTGGCGGCCATGATTTTTGACCAATCAACATGGCTTGAAGGAATCTGATAGAGGGTCATCCAAGGAACATTTCTACAAAATTATTTGAAAATCTGCCAACCAGTTTGGGAGAAGCAGAATTTTGTGTTTTTTTTCATTTCGTTGCCATGAAAACCAGAATTCTGCATGGATCCCAACAAATTGAAGAAATGGTGGTGAACCGGACAAAAGGCGAACACAATAAATTACCTTGAGCAAAGCTCAGGTGAGCTAAAAAAACCATTAAATTATAAATTAATGAAATATAATATATTAATTTAAAATAATAATATTACAGAAACAGCTTTGAACAAATTTATAATAAAACATAAACAAGATTGTTTTTTGTTGCCTGCTTATAGGTCAGTAAGTTAAAGGTTGAAAGACATACATATAACGGAGAAAAGATTCACATATACATATATTTCACCCTGCCAAATCAGGCGACACAGAAATGTATGCCTGAGATGCAATCCCTTTGCTATCCAATGGATTATTGATTGTCATTAGTGATGTATTTTTAACACGTTCCCACTTTTGGCATATCTGCTACAGAAGTCAATTTCGAAAACATTGTGGCAAAAGGAGCAATTTCTCATTTTGCCTCAACATTTTTAACTCTATCCAATGATTAACCCTTTCCCTCATATAGACGCTTTCTGACGCCTCTGTAGCAGACAGCTTTTTTAAAACATAGTGACAAAAGAAGAAATTGCACAAAACGTGCAATTTCTCCTTTTGACACAATGTTTTCCACTTTTAGTCATAGGTTATCCATCCAATTATAGAGATTTTCTATTTTTTGACAAAATATGTTCAAAGTCGTCTGCTGCAGAATTGTTGTATGAGGGAAAGGGTTAAACTTTCATCCTAAGAGATATGTGATATTTTTGCCTAGATGTTATTGACGAATGTGGTTAAGATAATTATTACGCATGTAAGTATTTGACAAATTATGCTAGTGCGTAACCTTGGCTACCACAATGAAGAGCCACTGACAGTCTGTCTCTGGTTATTTCTTTGGTAGGATAGTCTGGTAGGCGCAGGAAATTCACACTGAAGAATAAAGAAAATATATACATTTTTATATAATACAAAGGGTAATTGTTTGATGTAAGAGTGAGATATCTTTTCACTGATTGAACAACAAAGAGTTCATTTTCACACGGGTCTATTTCAATGGAACAATAAATTTCAATCTTACGTCTTAATTAACAAAGTATAATAAAGCTTAAAATACATCTTGACAAAATTGTGGAAAACTCTATAAATGAAATTATAACTATATGACATGGTTAAACAAGAGCACCGCGTACGGCACAGACGCTCGACTGATAGAAACAGAAAAAAAGCTGAGCTGAACAAAAAACCTTAACCGGACAACTATGCCGCCGCCGCCGCTGGACGACCACGCCGACGGCAGGGTCATGACAATAGCTCTTGTTTTTTTTAAAAGTTAAGCTAAAATGATAATTGTTATAGATTCTGTCCAAAAGTTAAATCATCATTGCCTTATAGGTTTGTTATATTTGAATGGTGTTTAATTAATACCACTTTCAACAGTATTTTAGTTATAACTCAATGTTTCCAGATTAAATTACTAGCACTGCTGGTAAATCTATCCTGAGACCAGAACATCAGTTGTCATGAAATACTGGCAAACCCTAAGCGCCAATGAAGTAGGTAAAATCTTTGGTATGGACTTCAGCAGGGATCTTACCCTATTCTCCCACTCTCTAGGAAGAGTCTGTTAACCCTTCCCCTCATACAACAATTCTGCAGCAGACAACTTTGAACATATTTTGTCAAATAATAGAAAATCTCTATAATTGAAAGAATAACCTATGACTAAAAGTGGAAAACATTGTGGCAAAAGGAGAAATTGCTCGTTTTGAGAAATTTCTTCTTTTGTCATTATGTTTTCAAAAAGCTGTCTGCAGCAGAGAAACAGAAGGCGTTTATATGAGGAAAAGGGTTAACACTTAGATTGGATGAGCTTGTAGGTGTTAACTCATTCTTTACAAAGAAACTTCCTGATGCCTCTGTAAAAGACAACTTTTGAAATCAGTGTTGCAAAAGGAGAAATTACTGATAATGAGCAATTTCTCCTTCCGCAACAATGTTTTTAATTTTAATTTTTATAATTATACTTTCATATATGTAGAGATTTTCCATAGTTTTGCGTAGATGTTTTCAAGGTCAACTGCTTCTGATGTGTTGTGTGTGGGAAAAAGAGGATTAAATATTAAGTAATGAGTACTTACCAGGTACTAGCAGTAGGCAGGAGATTCTGAGTGTATTCCATTTGAGCTATTGTGAACTTTTGTTCACCACCCCCTCCTGTCAGCTTACCAAATCCTCCGTAGGGCAATTTGGAACTGTAAGCATAGAATTTTAGCTAAATGTTTTACATTGTCTATAAACAAGCCCCAACTTCTGATTGCAATGTTTTTACGAGGTATTGCAAACATTTGAACAATCTTTGTAGAGCGTCACCCAAGGAACATTTTTGCCAAATTATATTCAAATTTGGCCAGTATTTTTTGGACAAGAATATTTTTAAAGTTTTAACTATATACATATAAGGAAAACAAGGCCAGATCCCTGTTGGCCATGTATTTTAATGGATCAGAATAATTTGATCAATTATGGTAGAGTTTCACCCAAGGAATATTTGTGCCAATAGTTTTCAAATCAAGCCAATACTTTTGGACAAGAAATCTTTTATAGTTTCTATATATAAATTCTGTTTTGAGCTCCTGTGATCATTCCTATCTGGTTAGGTCAAAATACAAACAACGTTTTAGGAGATGTCATTTCAAGAACTAGAATGGAGTGCTCCGCGGAGCACGTGTGTCACCTGCACCTGCTCATTGAAAGTGT
Organism: Serripes groenlandicus; assembly: GCA_031761405.1. NCBI lineage: Eukaryota > Metazoa > Mollusca > Bivalvia > Cardiida > Cardiidae > Serripes > Serripes groenlandicus. The sequence goes on along the minus strand of JASEVX010000005.1, from coordinate 15,302,608 downwards.
GACGAAAAAGTGTGACGGACAGACAGACGGACGGACGGACAGACAGACAGATGCCGGACAAAAAAAAAAGTAATCCCTAAGTGCCTACCATGCTACGCAGGGTGACACAAAAAGTAAATGGTGGACAGGTGAACGACGGACATCAGGTCATCATAATAGCCCAACAAATTCAAGTCTGACAGACTGACAAACAGAGAGCGGAAAAGTGATCTTTCAAAGAGGGGACAATTTGAAATTCATAAGACTTGTACCAAAATACTAACCTTCCAGTAACAAACTGTAACATGAGCACTCTTTCTTGTTGGTCAAAATCATTCATTGCCTCCCAGAACCACTACAAATGAAAACTTTCATATAATTTTAATTCTTTACCACATAAAACAACTTTGATTACTTATTTGCACAAATGTGGCAATCCCTATAAATGGAAGTATAATGATTTATTAGAGTTGTCCAAATCATGGCACAAGGAGAAAACGCTTGTTTTGAGTAATTCCTCCTTTTGTCCTATTGTTTCAATAAGTCAGCTGCTGCAGATGCGTCAGAAAGCATCTGTTAGTGGGAAAGGGTTAATATTTTTTGTCAGCTACATAAGTAGAGTGAGATTATCCCTTTCCAATATACAACAAGTCCACAGCAGATGACTTTGAAAGTATTAACTCTTTCCCACATACAGACTCTTTCTGATGCCTCTGCAGCAGACGACTTTTAAAAACATTGTGACAAAAGTAGAAATTGCTCAAAACAAGCAATTTCTCCTTTTGTCACAATGTTTTCAACTTTTGTCAGTAAGTAAACCTTCATATATAGAGATTTTTTCGTGTTTTTGGTGAGATGTTTTCAAAGTCGTCTGCCGCAGATTTGTTGTATGTGGGAAAGTGTTAAGGCAAAGTGAAAATAATTTGGCATCCCTAAGATTTCTCGTTTTGCTACAATGTTTTATCAACCTATTCAATGATTACTTTTTCTTATGTAATGACTTTCTGTCCCTTGGTGTTGAACCTAAGAATGCACTCTTTAACCCTTTCCTACATATGATAAATCTGTATCAAACGACTTTAAAAATATCATGGCAAAATTGTGGAAAATCTCTATAAATGAAAGTATAACTATTGAAAAGAGTTTAAAATATTGTGGCAGAAAGAACATTGCACTTAATGAGCGATTCTTTCTTCTGTGGGAATGTTTTAAAAAGTCGTCTGCTGCAGAAGGCTCAGAAAGCATATGTTGAAAAGGATCTAACCAATATCATTTATTACAGGACAAAGTGAATCTGCATTACAAGTGCAACATGTTCTAATGCCTAGGGGCCATGACTGTTTTTAAACTTGAACACATTTTGAAGAGGGTCTCAATAGGAATATTTCTGCATGACTATCTTTGAAAGTATTGTCATTTAACTTCTTTTCTGATACTGCCACTGCTATGTTTTTCAACAAATAAATATAGCTTGAACATAATTTGTAGAGAGTCATCTGAGCAAAATGTCTGTCAAATTATGTTGTAATCAGGCAAGACCTTTCAGAGAAGAAGCTTTTGTCCTTTCTGATAATTTTTGAAAACATTGTGGAAAAAAAGACTGCTAAAGCTAAGCATTTTTTGCTTTATCCCCAATTGATTTCAAAAATCAAAGAATCCATCTGATCAGATATTACAATATTCGTCTCAGATCTTTATCTAGGTAAGTGATCAAGAACATGGTTACCACCTTTCCACAAAACCCAAATCTGCAGCAGATGACAAAATTATGGCAAAACTATTTTGAAATAAAAGTATCATTATTGAATAGAGTTGAAAACAATGTGCCAAAAAGAGAAATTGCTAATTTATCTTTTGCTACAATGTTTTCATGTTTTGCTGCAGATGTGTCTTTATATGCGGAAAAGGGTAAAAAGATTAAACAAACATCGAACCTGTATAACATGAGAGTTTTCTGTACAGTCTATATATACTGTGTTTATCTTCCAGTCTTCAATATCTATCTCTGGTATACCTGATAACATTAACTCCTGCAAAATAAACAAAATTTCCCTTCAATTTGACCTAGTGACCTAGTTTTTGACCTCATATGGCCCAGTTTCGACTTGTCCAAGATTTAATGGAGATAAATGTTCTGATAAACTTTCATGAAGATTGGATGCAAAATGTAGCCTGTAGAGTGTTTACAAGCTCAAATGTTGACGACGCACGACGGACGGATGACGGACAAAATGTGATCACAATAGCTCACCTTGCACTTCTTGCATAGGTGAGCTAAAAACAGCATAATGTCCTTACACACACACACAACCCCCCTCCCCCTTTCCAACGTATAACAAATTAACAGCAGAGAACTTTGAAAGTATTTGGGTAAAAATACGAAAATATCTATAAATAAAAGTATAAAGTTCTATCAAATTGAATATATATCCTGACAAAAGGAGAAATTGGGCATCATTGATAAAGTATCAGTATCATTGGTTCAAGGTCATATATCCTAGTATTGCCAGGCTTTCTCACACCATTACTCCACATTACCTCTCCAGGCAATTGGATACCTTATTCTAAAGATTTGTTTAGTGCTGTTTGTTATGCTGCTTTCAACAATTTTCAGTTATATCACATCATTTCCGGGGACAGTTAACAATACTACTGGTCTATGTATCCTGAAACAAGTGAGTCTGTCCCCACAATCCTGAGTGCCAAGGAGCCTTTAAGGATCGAAAGTTATAACTACCATGCTTAACCCTTTCCCACATACGACAATTCTGCAGCAGACGACTTTGGACATATTTTGTTAAAAAATAGAAAATCTCTATAATTGAATGGATAACCTTTGACAAAAAGTGGAAAACATTGTGGCAAAAAGGAGAAATTGCTCGTTTTGAGCAATTTCTTCTTTTGTCACTATGTTTTCAAAAAGCCGTCTGCTGCAGAGGCGTCAGAAAGTGTCTTTATGAGGGAAAGGGTTAAGTCTTTGGTATGATCTGACCTCCCGCATCCAAGGCAGACACTCTGCCACTACACCACCAAGGTGGTCATTTTATTTTATAGAACTTTTAGCCCATCAACAGAGGGTCATGCGACCAATGATATAATGGAAATAAAATATTTTAGTATGAAGTTATTTGAACTCGGGTCTCTGTATCTACCAGCATCCACATAATCCACTGAGAGAATAGAAAGATAGTATTGTTTACCAGTTCAAATTCATCAAACATCTGTATGAGATTTTGGGGGACATAGAGGTTAAACCCAGACAGAAAACTGTCTATTTGTGGCTGGATAGCCCGTGTCATTCTTAACTCTGTCACCAGTTGAACATATTCCTCCTGAAACACAAAGAAGAGGGTTTGAAGAAACATGTGTAGCCTGCCAATTTGTAAGAATGTGAATTGATTGATTGAGATTTAATTCCGTTTTAAATTTTTTTTAGTCATATGACGGTGGTAAGTGCAGCAATCCATGGGTTGCCTTGGTTTCTTACACCAGTACTCCACACAAGTCTTTCAGAGCAACTGGCTGCTTTTCCACATAGACTGTTACCACATTGGTGGAAGACAAATGACTCTTGTCAAATTAACTTTTGTCAAACATTGGAAAAACTGTTTACTGAGCTAGGGTTTGAACTCACAAAACCTGGTTTGCAAGCCCGCATTACTACTAACTTAGTTAAGTGAGAGTCTTATGGAAAGAGGGATGGCCAGACAACTGAGACGTAATCTGTGCATGTCTCCCAGCAAAGGTAGGTGACACAACAAACTTTTTACTGGGACATATGAGACTGGCTTTTTAATGCTTTCCAAAATGCAGACACATGCTGACACATCAACAGCAGATTACTTTTGACAATATTGTGGCACAAGGAGGAATTGCTCATAATAAACATATTCCTCCTTTGCCACAATGAGGAAATTGTTCATTAAGTACAACACACATTAACCCTTTCTCCCATACAACAAATCTGCAGTAGGCAACTTTGACAACCTCTAGATTAAATTTAGGAAAATCTCTCTATATGAAAGTATGATTATTGAATCGAGTTGAAAACATAGTGGCAAATGGACAAATTGTTCATCATGTTTTCAGAAATTGTCAGTAAGTTAAGGTTTGACTGATGAACTGATTGATCGGGTTTGAACTCATATGTTTCCTGGCTTACTCACACAAGTACGCTACATAACAATCTTTCCAAGTAAGTGGTTTCTTTTCCGCATAGACTGTTAACAATGTAAGACAAATGATGCCTGTCAAATTGTTTTTGGTCAAACGTCAGAAAGAATGATGGATTGACGATGGAACAGTGATCCCTATGTGTTTCCCTTCTATCTTGAATGGCACATTCAATAGACTGCTGCAAAAAGGATAAACTAACCTTGTTGTTGTCTGTTACAAGAGTTTTAGCACCATCAGGTTTAAGGTCCATTTCTTGCATCACTCCAAACACATCTGTCTCCACAGAGAATGTAAGATCTAGGCCAAGGTCACTGATCTCATGATCTAAAATCCACTGATAACAAGAAAAAAATACTGTTAGTTTACTGAGAATGTTAGGTCTAGGCCAAGGTCACTGATCTCATGATCTAGAATCCACTGATAACAAGATAAACATACTGTTAGTTTACTGAGAATGTTAGGTCTAGGCCAAGGTCACTGATCTCATGATCTTGAATCCACTGTTAACAAGATAAACATACTGTTATTTTACTGAGAATGTTAGGTCTAGGCCAAGGTCACTGATCTCATGATCTAGAATCCACTGATAACAAGATAAACATACTGTTATTTTACTCAGAATGTTAGGTCTAGGCCAAGGTCACTGATCTCATGATCTAGAATCCACTGATAACAAGATAAACATACTGTTATTTTACTCAGAATGTTAGGTCTAGGCCAAGGTCACTGATCTCATGATCTTGAATCCACTGTTAACAAGATAAACATACTGTTATTTTACTGAGAATGTTAGGTCTAGGTCAAGGTCACTGATCTCATGATCTATAATTTACTGATAACAAGATAAACATACTGTTATTTTACTGAGAAATTTAGTTCTAGGCCAAGGTCGTTGATATCATTATCTAAAATCCATTGATAACAACTAGGGATGGGAACGAATACTGAAAACGATATTCGTGAATATTCATTTTACTTATTTGAATATATTCGAATATTCGACCGTTTTTCGAATATTCGTTCCCATCCCTAATAACAACATAAACATACTGTTATTTTACTGAGAAATTTAGTTCTAGGCCAAGGTCACTGATCTCATGATCTTGAATCCACTGATGACAACATAAACGTTCTGTTATTTTACTGTTTGTCTTAATCATGAGAGTTGTCTGCTTCAAAACCACAAACGGAAGAAATTTCTCATCATCAGTTTTATTTCACAATATCAAAACATTTATAGTTAGTTAATAAATATCAATATTCATTCCTTTCCATGATATAATTGCTTTTCAACCATATCAACCTTTTAAAAGAAAACTATTTTCCCATAATGAAAACAGTGTCCTTTTTCTTTAATATTTTCTAATTTACCTCCGAGTTCTACTTTCAGTTGCCAATTATGTTATTATTTTTTATTTTGAGATATTTTGAAGAGTGAAAATTGTAAACACCTTTCCACAAGTGCTCATGGTGATTGTTTGAATTGGGTTTAACGCCGTTTTTAACAAATTTTTAATCATATTATGGTGGCCAGTTCACCAACTCATGTGTTTCCGGTCTTTCTCACACCAATTCTCCACACAACATACTTTCCAAGGAATTGGCTGCTTTTCCACATGACTGTTAGCCCTTTTGTGGACACATGTTACAGTGACTTTTGTCAAATGTACGAAAGAGTGTTAGCCAAGCTGGGGTTTGAACTGGCAACCCCTAGATTGACATCCCACATCCCTACCGACCGAACTACTGGGGCTCAGCTCATGGCAAACAATTTCTTCTTTCGCCACAATCTTTTCATCTCTATTTAATAATTATGCTTTAATTCATAGATTTTTATTACTTTTGCGCGTAGATGGTTTCAAAGTCATTTGCTACAGAATTGTTGTAACTATGTGGGAAAGGGTTAAAGCATTACCTGCAGATTTTTGGCATATTCTGGATCAATAGAGGCCACATCGTTGTAGTTAACAGATATACCTGTAATAAGTAAAGTAGTCATCTCGTCATTCCTTTCTCCCATATACACAACTTAAGATAATGTTTTCAAAAGACCTCTGTTTCAAAAGTGTTATCTATATCAAGAAAAGGATGATAGTTTGGCACTTTTAAAGATTGATAAGCCTAAGAAAAACTTAATCACAACTTTTAACCACATGCATATAAAGAAAACAAGCCCTAACAACAATTCTTCAACCAGATCACCTAAAAAAGATATATGCCAAATATGATAAAGGACATAAAGACTCACCTAGTATATGTTTATAGAAAGACCTCGTAAAATACACATTTATTAACTGTTGATGATATAATGCCAACCCAAGACTCTGGCCAGTAAATCTGAAGTAATTCAAATGATCAGGATTCACAGCAGAATTACTGTTGGGCTGGAATGTACTTCCTGTAAAAAGAAGAAATAATTAGGAACAAGAGGGCCATGATGGCCCTTGATTGCTCACCTGAGTTATGCAATGTGATTTGTCATGCCAACCACACAGTCTACCACAATAACTTACTTTGCGGTCAGGTAAGCTTATACAAAAGACCCAAGAGGACCAGTATAGCTCTACTTCCAAAAGGCATAATAACCCAACCCTATCTTGTCTGTCTTTTGTCAAATTAATATGAATTTAGGAATCTGATAGAAGTTCAACAAAGAAATGTGTATGTACCAGTTAGTAATTCAAAATCAGGCATTTATTTTCTTAGGAGATAATTTTCTTAATCTTACACTCTGAAGGTAAAGGGTAAAACAGTTCCAGTCCCTGGTGGCCATATCATTTGACCAATCAACATGGATTGAAGGAACAGGTAATGGCTCACCCAAGGAAAATGTCTACAAAATGATTTGAATATCAGTCGGACACTTTTGGAAGAGAAGATTTGGCAAATCAATAGCGCCCTGTGGCAGCCATGTTTTTTTACCAATCAACATGGTTTGGAGGCAACTCGTAGCGGGTCACCCAAGGAACATTTCTACAAAACTATTTTAAGATCATCCACAAACTTTCGGAGAAGAAGATTTTTAAAGATTTTCACTTAAAGTGGCATTTTTATCCAGATGGAAGAAATTCATGTAAAAAAAGTTCAAATCGATTTTTCTAAAAATAAGAAGCTGAATGGGTTTGGGATTAACCAACAAACATGTCACACAAGAGCACATACTTACGAATTATACTTTGCTCCAAGATATCAAGATTTTAAAAACGAAGCCGTTCATGTACATTTTCATTCCAAATTATATCGCATTTTGTCGGTTAAATCATAAAATTGCTTACGGAAATTTCCTGCCTGCCCTCTAGCGGGATTCAAGCACAACATCTAAACTATATTAGACCTATTTAAAAGTTGGGTGTCCAGATAAAATGTACATAACTGTTATAAAAACACACTCAGGTCAATGAGGCACAATAAGTCTGTTGATTTGGTTACCGGTAGTCACAGAAAACTACATTATCTTATTTCCATAGTTTCCTGTGACATACCTGAAATCATTTTAAGTTACACAGTAAGTAAATGTTTATTGTTTGGGTTTAACAACACCTGTGACCTTCCGCACCTGAGGTGGAAGCTCTACCACCTCACCATCAAAGCCTCCAAAACTTTAGAACAGTTTTCTTTTAGAAGAAACATCTTAACCCTTTGCATGTGCACAGGAAATCTGCAGCAGATGACTTTGTAAACATGTGGTTCAAAGTATAGAATATGTCTATAAATGAGAGTTTAATCATTGAATAGAGTTGGAAACATTGTGTCATTTCTCCTTTTGCCACACTGTTTTCTAAAGCTGTCTGCTGCAAAGGCGTCAAAAAGTGTCTGTATATAGGAAAGAGTTAAGAGTCTGTCTTTGAATAATTCACTAAAGAATCTGATTTCGAAGAAACTTTTTTTACAGTTCACTTTGGAGAATTTACTTTTGAGTTTAGTTGTCATTCCCTACTTTTGAGTTTAGTTGTCAAGGCAATGAACTTTAATCAATCCTTGAACAATTATTTTTAGAGTCTGACTTTGAAACTTTCACTTTTTAGTCTAATTTGAAAACTTACTTAAAAGTTTGACCTTAAGGGTGACTTTTAAAAATCAACTTTTAAGTCTGATTTTGAAGTAATAAAACGGGAGTAAAAGGAGAAATTTTATCAAGAGTGGGAATGAACTACAAGTGAAACAGCTTATCAGTAAAGGACATTTGTAATAAAGCATAAAACCTTTGAACAAATTGAAAGAGGACCACAACAGGATTATTCCTGTGAAGTTTGGTTGATATCAGTTCATTGGTTTAGGAGATGTTGTTTGAATCTGAAGTTCATTTAACCCCTATTATGATGCCCCCTGGCAGCTATCTTTTTCAACCAATCAATATGGCTTGAACAAATTATGTACAGTGTCACTAAATGAGCCTTTCTGCTAAACCATCTTGAAACCAGACAAGAACTTTATAAGAATAAAATTTAAATGTTTTTCAACTAATTAATATGGCTTGAACAATTCAAGGACCCTTTTTATCAAATTAAATTCGAATCAGATAAGTTGATTCAGACAAAGAAGAAGAATTTTAAAGTTAAGGAATTGTTCTCCCATTCTGATACCGCAGCAACCAAAGTACTGTATATAATTTATATCTATTCAATTTGGTTGAAATTGGTCCATTGGATAAGGAGAAGATGTCATTTGAGGCTAAAAGTTAATTTAACCCTTTTCTGATGCCACTTTTGCTTGGAAGAATTATGTATACGGTCACTGAAGGAAAATTTCTACACATAAATCTTGAAATCAGCCAAGCATTTTCATAAGAATGGTTTTTTAAACAATGGTCATTTTGCCCCTTTCCTGATGCGTCAGGCTGCCATGTATTTCAACCAATCATTATGGCTTGAACACTTGTTGTAGAGGGTCAACCAAGGAACATTTAAATCAAATCATATTGGAATCAAACAAGTGGATTCAGAAGAGAAGAATTTTAAAGATTGGCAATTTTCGCCATTTCTGATTCCACAGCAACTACATGTACATGTTCTTCATAGAATTTAAATCTTTGAATAATTTTGAAAGATGACCACTAAAGGATCATTCCTTTGAAGTCTGGTTGGTTGGGGGTTTAGGAGGAGATGTTGTTTAAAGTTAAAGAATAACAACGGACGACGACGATGATAGACAGACAGTGTTCAGAAAAGATAACCTTGAGCCTTCGGCTCAGGTGATCTAAAAAGTTAGAAAGGTTTTTAAAACAGTTGACCTTTTTAAACGTCCTATCAGTTAACCCTTTTCCCACATGCAACAAATCTGCAGCAGACGAATTTGTAAACTTCTGGTTAAAAAATGAGCGATTTATCCTTTTGCCATAATGTTTCAAACCGATTAAATTATTATACTTTCATTTGTGGAGAAATTTCAAATTTTTGACAACACATTTTCAAATTTCCTCTTTTGCCAAATGTTTTTGTCTGCGTCTGCAGGTGAGAAAGGATGAAAGGGCTGACCTACCATCAGCAGACTGTGTGAAGAGCCCATAATCTGGATTCAGGATTTCTCTAGATAATACATCAAACCATTCTCTTACCACTCCTTGTCCCTGTCAAACAGAGAAGGAATTCATATCATAAATTAACCCTTTCCCTCATACGATAATTCTGCAGTAGACGACTTTAAACATATTTTGTCAAAACATAGAAAATCTCTATAATTGAATGGATAACCTATGACTAAAAGATGCTTTCTGACGCCTCTGCAGCGGACGACTTTTAAAAGCATTGTGACAAAAGAAGAAATTGCTCAAAACAAGCAATTTCTCCATTTCCCTCAATGTTTTCAACTCCTTTTAATGATCAATCTTATCAAGATGTTTTCAGAGTCGTCTGCTGCAAATTTGTTGTATGTGAGAAATTACCAATTAAACAATATAATGACAACAGTGAAGTGAACCCTAAGTGTCATCCTTTTAACCCTATCCCTCATATAGACGCTTTCTGACGCTTCTGCAGCAGACGGCTTTTTGAAAACATAGTGACAAAAGAAGAAATTGCACAAAATGTGCAATTTCTCCTTTTGCCACAATGTTTTCCACTTTTTGTCATAGGTTATCCATTCAATTATGGAGATTTTCTATGTTTTGACAAAATACGTTCGAAGTCGTCTGCTGCACAATTGTCGTATGAGGGAAAGGGTTAAGGTGGTAAAACAAAAACTTTGAAAAATTAAACATACCACCCCTTCTTCTCCTTGAAACCTTAGAGCCAGCCCTCTTTTCAGTTTATCGGGTGATGCACCTAGCACATTATCACAACTACTGTGAAACAGTCTGTCTGTAAAATAATAACAAGAAAGTACATTTTAAAACAAATACAGTCAAACTTGTCACAGGCAGGCAGCCATCCAGGGGATAGTCTTAACCCTTTCCCTCATACGACAATTCTGCAGCAAACAACTTTGAACATATTTTGTCAACAAATAGAAAATCTCTATAATTGAATGGATAACCTATGGCTAAAACTGGAAAACATTGAGGCAAAAGGAGAAATTGCTCGTTTTGAGCAATTTCTTCATTTGTCGCTATGTTTTCAAAAAGCAGTCTGCTGCAGAGGCGTCAGAAAGCGTCTATATGAGGGAAAGGATTCATTTGGCTGCTGAAGACAATCAGGTCAATTATTTAGGACTTTTTTTTTTACCTGGCTGCTTAACAGTGGTTACAATTATATTACAAATACAGTCAAACTTGTCTTAGGCAGCCATCCTGGTTAGAGTTCAAAATTGGCTGCAGAAGACAGTTCTGAGGCCGTTTAATATTTAAGAAAGTGTTTTTTAGTTAACCTTTAATTGACTGTTTAACAGAGGCGACAGGTAACAAAATTTGACATTAATTATAATTGCTATGAGAAACGAAAATAAACCTTCAAGAACCCACAACCTGCAAGGTTACAGATCAATCTGTGAGTCTGGATGCAGTCACATTATCTTTTTTGCCATTTCACATGTAAAATATTCTGGAAGAAAGCTTTTTAACTACAAGCAGATCGAAGTCATTTAATAAGTCATAATCCTACAAGCATCTCTGACATACAGACATATTTTGATGCATATGTAACAGAAGACATTCGAAAACAGTGTGATTGAAGGACAAACTGCTCATAATAGTGAGCAATTTCTCTCTACGACACATAATTTTAACTCTTTTTAAGAAATATATTTTCATTTAAAGAAAGTCGTCTGCTGCAAATATGTTCTTTGATGGAAAGAGTTTAACTAATTCCCCTGAGAGACTGCCTCTCTATTATATGATGGACCAATAACATGTTTTATCATATAATATCTATCTGCACATTTTCTAGTGCAAAACCATGTAAAATGTCATAAGCAAATACAACATGACATATCAAAATTCCATACATACGGTTTCAAATATGGTAAAAATGCAACAGTGTGATAAAATTATACGCCATTCATCTATTTATTTCATGTATAAAATGTGTTACTTCATTATTGAAATCATTTTAATTTGTATAATTTGTCTTTGTTCTTTCTTAAAACTAGTTAAAGGTATATAATGAAAGGTAGTTTAATGTTTAAGTAACTGTACACAGCTTTGTTTTGTCTAATTGGAGGATGAGAACATTTAATATAATTTTTTCCAGGAACCTGGCAGTACAATACAAAATAACATATTACTACTGCAAAATAATATTCCTTATTTATTGGACTAACCTCTCTGAATAACCAGTATGTCTTCCTCCCTAGGTTGGAACTCGTTTACATCTAATTCTGTATGTAAATTGTTGTAAAACCATTGTCGTCTTGCATCAAAGGGCTGCAAAAGAAAGTAGAAAAGTCACAATGTATATTTTCATTTGTTTCAAAAAAGTTATTGTATTAAATCTGATTTTTTTAGAGAAGGAATTATATACTGTAATAATTGACAAAAAAACACATAATATTGAACAAGATAATTCTTTGAGTTAAGATCCCGCAAAGATTTGTTTGAAAAAAGAATGGTGGTTGTCACTTTCTTTTAGTTTTAATCAAATACATCCATCCATGCATTAGATATGGCTCTGGATGGACGGACGGACAACACCAGACCACGCCAAACCAATGTCCCATCTGCCATAAAAAAAGTTGGACTTTTAGATTAATGACCCTTGTTTTGATGGTTAGAATTGCTAACAAATAGTTTACTTTGATTGAACTTGACTTAAAACAATCATTCTATCAATTTTTGGATTATTGAGAAAGTGCTTTGGATTATAGCCTCATGAACTTGCAGTTTCAAGCAAGGAATTTTATTCATGGATAATTTTCACTGTTTAACCCTTTCTCACATACAGACTCTTTCTTATGCCACTGAAGAAGACGAATTTTGAAAACATTGTGTCAGGATAAATGGACCAGTCACTTACCCAGGAAACGGCACAATATAACTTAACAAGAGGACCAAGATGGCCCTAAATAGATCACCTGAATGATAGTAAATTAGAACAAATATTTAACTGCAATCATCTGTGAAAATTAGATCAGGAGTTCAAATGAAAATGCAATAAGTGGATATTCAGTTAAAGAAATAGTTTATCAGTAAAAGCCATTTGTATCTTGAAATCTAACAAGAACTTTAATAAGGATGGAATTATAAAGTTTTGTCATGTTGCACCTTTCCTGATGCCGCTTTGCTGCCCTGTTTGTCAACAAAATCAATATGGCTTGGACAGTTTTTGTAGAGAGTCACCCAAAGAACATTTCTGCCAAATTATCTTGGAATATGACAGATTATGGAGATGGAGGTTTTTAAAGTTTGGGTATTTTTCTGAATTTCTGATGCGGCAGCAACAAAAGTTCTACACAGAATGTAAGTCTTTAAACAATTTTGAAAGAGGACCATCAAAGGAACATTCCTGTGAAGTTACATTGAAATTGGTTGAGTGGAATGGTAGTGGTCATTTGTAGCTAAAAGTTCAATTTACTCCTTTTGTGATGACGCAAGGTTGATATGATTTTGTAACCAATTAATACGGCTTGAATAAATTAAGAAGAGGATCAATGAAGTAAGATTCCTATTCAATTTTCCTAATATCAGACAAGGACTTCCAAATTTTGTCATTTTGCCCCTTTTCTGATGCCTCCTGACTGCCATGTTTTTCAACCAATCAGTGTGCCTTGAACAATCTTTGTAGAGGGTCGACCAAGGAACATTTCTACCAAACTATATTGGAATCTGACCTGCACATTCAGAGTAGAAGATTTTTAAAGTTTGGACATTTTGGCACCTTTCTGATGCCGCAGCAACCAACGTTCTCAATGGAATTTAAATCTTTGAACAAATTTGAAAGAGGGCCACCAATGGAACATTCCTGTGAAGTTTGGATAAAATTGGTCCTGTGGTTTAGGAGGAGATGATGTCTAAAGCTAAAAGTTAACGATGGACGACAGATGACGGATGAAGGACAAAAAGTGATCAGAATATATCACCTTGAGCCATCGGCTCTTGTGATCTAAAAATTAGTAAAAGGGGTATAAAAACCATGCAAACACACTAAAAAAAAACAAGAGCACCGCGTACGGCACAGACGCTTGACTGATAGGGAGAAAACAGAAAAAAAGCTGAGCTGAGCAAAAAACCTTAACCGGACGACCACGCTGCCGCCGTCAACAAAAAACCTTAACCAGACGACCAAAAGTCGAGCTAAAAATCAGTTATCAAGGCAGACAAAACAAGAGCACCGCGTACGGCACAGACTGATAGAAAACAGAAAAAAAGCTGAGCTGAACAAAAAACCTTAACCGGACGACCACGCCGCCGCCAACAAAACACCTTAACCGGACGACCACGCCAGCCAGGGTCATAACAATAGCTCTCGTTTTTTCAAAAGTCGAGCTAATAACAAGATTAGCATGATGCAGATAGATATTAAATAATTGCCATCCATACCTGTGATTTTACAATGTGTAGAAAGTCTGCCATTAATTCCTGAGATTCAAGGAGAAAATGGAAATGGTTGAATATCACAGTGGGGTTTCTGAAATGAAAAAAGTTTATAAGTCATTTTCCATACACAGACACTTCCTGGCACCTCTGCAACAGACAACTTATGATTCTGGCTAAAGACAAATTACTCATAATGAACAGTTGCACCTTTTTTCAAAATGTATACAGTCTCCAACATTATGGCTGAAATTTCTGCAAATTTGAGGAACGATAAACAGTTAGCATTTAGGCTATTAAAAGCCAGCATCAATTACCCATGGGTCATTAGACTATTAATTTTCTTGATAGGGTGATTAAATTGCCAAGATGTTTGTCTGACCGGTATATGACTGTGGGCTGTGTTCTCAGGGCATGCACATTGCATTTGTTAAAGAAAAAAGACAAGAGAAAGTTCAATGTCGCCGGAAATCCATACTGCAGTTATGCATAACACTTACATTATAGTAGTTGAAAAAAAAACCAGTTATCAACTAAAGGGCATTTTGGAACATCAGGGGTGGGGTCAAGTGAAAATGTATCATAACCTGCATTTTTTGGTCAACGAAGTCAATGTCCTTCATTGAAATATAATTAAAGCCTTTCATTGTTTATGATCAATCTCAATTCTAAGGTAGGTTGACCCATTGACATATAAACATTTATATACATGTTTATATAATAACCCAGCCAACTAATTATTGATAATAAACAGAAAATGAGTAATCCTCCCAATCATTCTACTCATGTTTTAAAATTATATAATGATGAGCGCCCTTGTGTCAATGAAGCATAACAATACGCAGATCGCAAGCAAAATGCGTGTAGGGAATTAAATAACACATTTAAATTTGTCAAGGACGAAATAAATTTGTACGAAATACCCGATTCGTTTCTTCTTCGCATAATTGTTGAGAGTGTTCATTCAAAGTAATTTTTATATTAAAACCAGTCTTATCTCAGTTTGTCCTTTTCGTCATTTGTTTCGAACCAAATAAATATTTTAAATCACCTATAATTAACTATTTGTAAGTGAGTGTAAAGAACGGCTCTCTGCAAATGAGATTTATCTACGCAGTCGGTATTCAACATTTTTAGCTTAGAAACAGTTCCTATTTTAGATATTCATGGATTAACATTATTAAATTAATTCTACATAAATCAAGACATATCTTTGAACATGAAAATAACATTCAGTAAGTTAAAATTGCTACTAAAAGGAAAATTCGACTTGATTTTTATCTCGATAATGACACATAACAGTCTGCAGCAAGTCTAGCAGGGACTCCTTTGTCTTCGTAAATAAGACAAAAAAACACAATTGCGAGTCAAAATAAAGAAACTGCAAATACTTAAAACATCGGATTATTGATTTCATTTTAGATGTGTCATAACTAAGTGTTTTTAAACTATCACAATTGTAATATGTTCAAGACATTTAAATTTGTATTTTTCTAATAATAACTCTCCTCTCATGTCATTTCCGAAAAGCTATTAAAAATAGAAGTGCCCGGCGACTAATAACAATAAGGGCTGTACCTCATACACTATCTTTCTGAAGCACATAGTGCAGTTACAATCCATCTTAACAGTTGATCAGCTAATATGTACACATTTTATATGATCTTTTAAAACATTGTGAGCAAAATTAGTTATTATAATATTGGATGTTGTCACTCTGAAGGTTAAACAAGCTACAGTACATACATGTATATAAATATACATATATTGACTAAAATGTTATACCTCATTTATTCTTAATACTCAATGTGAATCATTGTAGGAAAATGTGAAATTAATTGCTTAATCTCCCAAATGCAGACACATTTTAATACGTTTCCAGCAGGTGCAGTGTGTCAAAAACATTGTGAGAAAAAGAGAAATTGCTCAATGGAGTAATTTTCTGTTTTCCAACAATGTTTTCTTTTCTTTTCTATTATCTAACTTTCATTCATAGAGGCTCCCCATGTTTTAACCCTTTCCCACCTGCAGAAGCAATTTGACGCA
Organism: Serripes groenlandicus; assembly: GCA_031761405.1. Taxonomy (NCBI): domain Eukaryota; kingdom Metazoa; phylum Mollusca; class Bivalvia; order Cardiida; family Cardiidae; genus Serripes; species Serripes groenlandicus. The sequence continues at coordinate 15,286,506 of JASEVX010000005.1, read as the reverse complement.
CTAGCAGCAGACGACTTTTGAAAACATTGTGGCCAAAGGTGAGTTGCTTATGATGGCCACAATGTTTTCAACTTTATTTAACAATTAAGCTATATTTGATGGAGATAAGCTATATTTTCAGGTTTTTGTCACTAGGTTTCAAAGTCGTCTCCTGCAGATTTGCTGTATGTGGGAAAGGGTTAAAGATATGATCAATATTGTCTCCTGCAGATTCATTTTATTGTTGGAAACAGGGATTACATGGCTACTTTTCCTGCGATTGTTTCAATATACATATGCAGCTAGTTCAGTCATGAACAGCTTTCTGTATCATGAAATAGTGAAGTAACTTAATTTTCTTTTCCACATTGTTTTCCTCTGGTTCACAAGCTTGCATTGGGACACATGTCATATTCTACCTTCACTTCAACTTGGTTCTGTACAAGTTTCAAAAGTGAAATAGCTGGTCTAACAACAAAATTGAGATTAATGTCTCGACACAGATGTGGTTTCTCTGGTCATGTGATAACATTTCAACGGGGCTTTCACTGAAATAGGGGTCAGATGCTGGGCAGTAAATGACTCCTGCAGAGGTGTTAGAACTGGGTACCGTTAAATTTTCTTGGAGATTTTTGGAGATTCAGGCATAATGTGGGAGACTGTATAAGAAAATGTCATAATTTCACTTAGATGTGTTCAAAGTCGTCTACTGCAGATTTATTGTATGTTGGAAAGGCTCACCTTATCGACATTAATATTTTTTCCCGAATACAATAATTCTATAACAGAAGACTAAAAAAAAAAAAGGTGTAAAAAGATGGAAAAGAAAAGAAGACATTGATTGTAAAGACTAATTTCCCCCGTTTCACGATATGTTTTCAAAAGTTCTTTAATGCTGAGGCATCAGAATTAATCTGTATCAGGGAAAGGGTTAATTTATTTCGATATGTACAATATTTACCTTTTAATAAGAGATGTCAGCACACTTTTATGTTTGAATACAAACTCAATAAACTCTGGCGAGACTTTTCTGAAATAAACAAGAACAATATTTTTTTTTAAAATCTAAATATCTCTGGAAAACATTTGTTTCATCCCTTTCTCAAATACAGACGCCTTTAAAAAACATTGTGTGAAAATGAGAAATTGCTTATTTTAACCAATTTTCTTCATTTGCCACTTTCAAATCAATTCAATAGTTATTCTTTCATTTAACCCATTCCCACATATAGACGCTCTCTGACGCCTCTGTAGCAGACGACTTTTAAAAATACTGTGGCAAAAGGAGAAATTGCTCATCATGAGCAATTTTTCCTGTTGGCACAGTGTTTTCAACTTTTTTCAGTTATTATTCTTCCACTTACAGAGATTTTTTACATTTTTATTCAAATGTTTTCAAAGTCGTCTGCTGCAGAATCACTGTATGTAGGAAGGGATTAAAGAGATCTTTCATAATTTCTAGATGTTTTCGAAGTCTGCTGCAGATTTATTGTATGTGGCCTAAATCCCCCCTGGGCATTACTGCATGAATACAAAAATAACATATGGTCTAGGTGCACAGCTATAAATTGCAATTCCAAGAAATATTCATGTCTGTTTTGTTTGTATAGTGTTTTACGCCACATTCAACATTTACATGTATTAAGTTATATTTTGGTGTTTCCTGGGTTAGTTACCAGTACTACTGGTCCTTTTATCCAGACACCAGCAAGACAATTTCAATGCTTAACCCTTTCCCTCATATAGACACTTTCTGACGCCTCTGCAGCAGACAGCTTTTTGAAAACGTGCAATTTCTCCTTTTGCCACAATGTTTTCCACTTTTTGTCATAGGTTATCCATTTAATTATGGAGATTTTCTATCTTTTGACAAAATACGTTCAAAGTCGTCTGCTGCAGAATTGCCATATGAGGGAAAGGGTTAACCCACACTCCTGAGCATCAAAGAGGGAAAGTCATTACTTCCATTTGTATTGAACCCACCACCTCCGGCACCCAAGGCTGTCACTTATGTAACATTTATGCCAAATTATGACATGAAGATTTTTTCTAATTATCACTACATATATTGTTTAACCCTTTCCCTCATATAGACGTTTTCTGATGCCTCTGCAGCAGACGGCTATTTGAAAACATAGTGACAAAAGAAGAAATTGCACAAAACGTGCAATTTCTCCTTTTGACACAATGTTTTCCACTTTCAGTCATAGGTTAACCATTCAATTATAGAGATTTACCATTTTTTAACAAAACTTGTTCAAAGTCGTCTGCTGCAGAATTGTCATATGAGGGAAAGGGATATACTGTGAACTCTAGGTAGTTCCAAGTGAAGGGGACTTAACCCTTTCCCACATACAACAAATCTGCAGCAGACGACCTAGAAATCATCTTGGTAAACTATTCAAAATCCTCGAGAAATGAAAGTATAATTACTGAATATATTTGAAAACATTGTATCAAATGGGAAAATTGCTCATTTCGCCTTTTGGCACTATGTTTTCAAAAATTGTCTGCTGCAGATGCGTCAGAATGTGTGTACAGGTGGGAAAGGGTTAATAGGGATTTTTTTATAGGAATTAACCGAGGTACAAATTAACCAAAATTTAACTTACGAATCACTGTGATGAGACAGACAGGATGACACTGTATAGTACACCTGTATGATGGCACAGACTCGCGGCATAAACACCTCAATTATATTGATGGATTCCTCCAACTGACTCAGTCTCTTCAAAATCTCCTCTTTTTTTGGTGCATGATTACGCAATTCAATCCCATCTGAGGTCAAAGGAGTCCCATGCACTTTGTTGGAGTTCTCAGGTTGATTGAGATCACTTGAATTGTCTTCACCTGGATCTAAAAATAGTTACAGTGATACCCTTTCAGACATGCAGACACAATTCAAAGCATCTGAAAACATCTCAACAAAACATGGAAAATCTCAATAAATGAAAGAAAACATTGAAGCACATAGCAAAAGTGTCACAACTAGGCCTGTTCCGATATACCGGTAAACGGGTATATTGCAATACACGTTTGTAAAAATATTGTATAATAATTGTATTTTATCGTTAGGGTCTGTTTTGGCAGTAGAGCCTGTTTGGTTAGTTTGGTTATTTATGGTAGGTAATGTTTTAATGTATTGATAAGTAAATCATGTGGTGAAAAACATTAAAAGTCTTTTAAAAGTACAAGTCTTACAATATCTTAAGTCTGGAATTTACATTTCGAAGTTTTTAAAGAAATATCTACATTCAAATTGAGGTCTATTGCAAATGCAGTTTTAGCCTAGTAATTTTTCCATTGGACCAGTTTACAATTCTGGTCAATGTAAGATAATCTTATGTTTTCACCTTAAATTTTCAACAAAACAATAATAAATTCAGTATTTTGGAATCACGAGAAAATGACATGATGCAATTACCTAAAGAACAGGACCATGATGGTCCTATATAGCTCACCTGATTTAGTAGAACTTCTACACATATAAGCAATACGAGCCCCACCCCCTGGTGGCCATGTTTATCATCAGATAGGAATAATTTGAACAATCTTGGCATAAAATTGACAAATAGGTCTGACTGTTTTTAAGGTCAATTAATTACTGTGGGAGCTTATTTAAATTCGAGGAATATGGGCTTTTGTCTCAGTTTTTTTTGCTTATACCTTTGCATTCAAATAAACAGTATTTCCAACTTACATTTTCGAATTTGTATATGTGTGCCAATTTTCTATGAAGTCAAACTGTAGACACAACTATATGCTTAATTACTCAATTATATAATGCTTGATAAAATCGGCTGAGGTTTTAAGCAGGTCATGCATTTAATTATCCAAATAACATCTTTATTGCATATATATATATATATATATATTGCAGAGGCCCATAGGAAAGACTGGGTTAACCCAACTATGTTGCCTCTTTTAACCCTTTCTATCATACGACAATTCTGCAGCAGACGACTTTGAACGTATTTTGTCAAAACATAGAAAATCTCCATAATTGAATGGATAACCTATGACAAAAAGTGGAAAACATTGTGGCAAAAGGAGAAATTGCACGTTTTGTGCAATTTCTTCTTTTGTCACTATGTTTTCAAAAAGCTGTCTGCTGCAGAGGCGTCAGAAAGCGTCTATATGAGGGAAAGGGTAAATAATGTCTTTATCATCAATATTATTATTATTATTATAATTATTATTATAATACGCATTTTCTGACTTTTTTACCTATGTGCTTATCCACAGTATCAAAGAGATCAGGTGGAGCTGATGTCACCATTCTACCAGAACTAAGACTGGGCTCCTCACATTTACTGGACTGACAATTCTGGAATTCTACTTGTAAAATACACAACCAGTCTTCTAATAGCTGCCACAGCCGTTCCATAGGCTACATAAAAAGAAAGAATAGATATAAGCTATTAAACCTTCCCATCTAGATATATTTTGATGAATTTGCTGCAGATGACTTTTGAAAATTTATGATACTAGATCTCATCAAAATGCCTATTCTGCCAAAATTTCAACATGCTCAAGTTAAAAGTACGGCTTTCACAAGATTTTCCTTCAATTTGGCCTAGTGACCTAGTTTTTAACCGGACTTGACCCATATTCAAACTTCGTCTAGATATTATCAAGAAAATCATTCTTACAAAAATTCAAGCTGCTAAAGCACACAAGACCTCAGACTGAGAGTGTCTCGCCCTTCTTGGAAAACTGCATATTAGATGAAAAACAAACTATAGTCGATGAAACGTAACACGTAAGTGAAGATCAATGGATTGTGCTAACATGTCATGATAAATTCACTACGTGTGACTTCATCAGGGTTCACTAGGTTATTCTAAATGTTGACCTAGTTTCTGATCCAGTTTGGTACTTGACTGAGAATTCATGGAAACAAAAGTTCTGATGAATTGTCATTAAGATTGGAAGACAATGAGACTTCTAGAGTATTAACAAGGTTATTTTTATTGACCTAGTGACATAGATTTGATGTAAACAAATGTTCAAATAATTTTCATAAATATCTGAAGAAAATTATGGCTTCTACAGTGTTTATTGAGTGACTATAAAATTTGACCTAGTGACCTAGTTATTGACACCCATGACCCTGTTTTGAACTTGACTGAGAATTGATGAAGACAAATTCTGATGATTTGTCATAAAGATTGGATGAAAAATGTGGCCTGAAAGAATGTTCAGGAAGTTATTCTAAATTTGACATAGTGACCTAGTTTATGACCCCAATGACATAGTTTAGAACTAGATTGAGATTTGATGGAAACAAAAGTTCTGATGAGTTATCATAAATATTGGAACATAAATGTGGCATCTAGAGTGTTAATACAGTTATTATAAAATTTAAACTAGTGACCTGGTTTTTGACCCCCATGACCTCGTTTCAAATTTGAGAGTTGATGGAGACAAATGGTCTGATTAATTTTCTTGAACATTGGATGGAAAAATTGAAAACATTAATTAAAGAATATGGAAATATTCAATAAATAAAGGAACAATTATTGTACAGATTTGAAAACATTGTGGTGAAAGTAGTCTCCTGCAGATGCGTCAAAACGAGTCTGTCGGTGGGAGAGGATTAATTAATCAACTTTAACACTACTGTTTCTGTTTTTCTAAGTTATCCCTTTCCCTCATACAACAATTCTGCAGCAGACGACTTTGAACATATTTTGTCAAAAAATAGAAAATCTCTATAATTGAATGGATAACCTATGACTAAAAGTGGAAAACATTGTGGCAAAAGGAGAAATTGCTCGTTTCGAGCAATTTCTTCTTTTGTCACCAGGTTTTCAAAAAGCTGTCTGCTGTAGAGGCGTTAGAAAGCGTCTATATGAGGGAAAGGGTTAAATTCATACCTTTAATATTGATACTAAATGTCTTTCTATTAAATGGTTTCCTTCTGAGCCTTTGCCTTTCCTTAACATTGAGACAAGTTTGGTCAAGATCTGGGTATAGCGCAGGAGACAAGGTATGTGAGTTTCTACATCACTGGATATGCTGAAACAAATTAGATAGAATCATAAATTTAACCACTTTCCAGCATATAATAAATCTGCAGCAGATAAACTTAAAAATATCTCTAAAAAAAATCTCTCTATTAATAAAAAAATAAATATTATTGAGGCAATTTCTACTTTCAAAACTTTGATGCTTCTGCAGCAGAAGACATTCGAAAATGTGATAAAAGAAGAATTCACTCATAATCTCCTTTTTTGTTGCAATGTTTCCAACATTTATAACTTTTCAATGATGATACTTTCATTCATACAGATATTCTATATTTCTGTCTAAATGTTTTCTCCATAGTCTGTTGACATTTGCACCAAATTCAACTGAAGATTTTGTAAAGGGTTGATGGTATATAAATAAAATCACTCAAAACCATTAACCCTTTCCCTCATATAGACGCTTTCTGACGCCTCTGCAGCAGACAGCTTTTTAAAAACATAGTGACAAAAGAAGAAATTGCTCAAAACGAGCAATTTCTCCTTTTGCCACAATGTTTTCCACTTTAAGTCGTAAGTTATCCATTAAGTTATAGAGATTTTCTATTTTTTTAAATATGATAGAGAGAAAGCAACAAAATAATAACATACTTTATAACAAGAGTGTCAGGCTTAAAATCCTTTACTGATTCTAATCCAATCCCAACATACAACTTTGCAGAATAAGAGTTTGAAAACATCTTCAAACAAAAGTATAATTGTTGATTGAAGTTGATAACATTGAAGCAAAAGCTTTCGTCTTTTTTCACATTGTTTTTCAAAATGACATGGTAATAAGGCTATTAACCCTTTCCCACATATATTTTCATGAATAGCATACTTTTATAATGATTTAAAATAAGTTATTTGTACACATAATCTTCCCAGAACTTAAGGTTGGATTTAGATCATGTACAGAGCAAACAAAAAGTGTCTGTAAAAGGTCAACATTTTTAAAAGGTTTGACGTCATTCATTTTCAAATGATGTCACTGATGTGCAGTCTTTATGCAGGAGAAGTTGTGTAGCAAGTTTATAACCCTTTCCCACATACAGCAAATCTGCAGCAAGATGACTTAGAAAATGTCTACTCAAAAATATGGAAAATCGCTATAATTGTAGGTATTATTACTGAAAAAAGCTGAAAACATTGCAGCAAAAGGAGAAATTGCTTGTTTTGAGCAATTTCTCCTTTAGCCACAATGTTTTCAAGAGTCATCTACTGGAGATGCGTCAAAATGTGTCTACATTTGGGAAAGAGTTCAACTGTTTCAAGTGTTGAAACGCTTCCGCAAAGTTACAAGGTGACACTTCTGCAATTTCTCTCTCTTACTTTTGAACTAAAGCTCAGTAGAAAGGTTCTAATCAACTGCATTGGTGTGATATTAATAATCTGACACTTGAATGGGACGTTATAAAATCATTCAAGCTGGGTCTTCGAACTTGTTTTAAGGCCTGAAAACATATCATTCCCGTGACATAATTTTGATATCACATTACTGCCTTTAATAATCCTCTATATGACCTTGACCCACCTGAGTAGACTGTGCCCTGTGTTAGAGGATTCATTAGCTAGACTGGTCAGTATCTTCTGTGATGTGGCTGGTCCATTGTGTAAACAAATGTATAACATTATCTTCACAAACTGAAACAGAGTGTTAGTAACTTTCTTACTGTTGGAATCAGGTGGGAGTTTTAACCCTTTCCCTCATACTGCAGCAGACAACTTTGAACATATTTTGTCAAAAAATAGAAAATCTCTATAATTGAATGGATAACCTATGACAGAAAGTGGGAAACATTGGGCAATTTTTCTTTTGTCACTATGTTTTCAAAAAGCTGTCTGCTGCAGAGGCATCAGAAATGTATATGAGGGAAAGGGTTAACACCTTTCCAACATGTTGATGCAATTGTAGTAGCCAGCATTTGAATTCAATTCTAAAATTATACTTTAATGTATACTACATGTATATAGATTTACCCAATCTGTCAACAGTTGTTGCCTATCTAGTGTAGGGTTAAAAGAAAGCAGCATTTAACCCTTTCCCTCATACGGCAATTCTGCAGCAGACGACTATGAACGTATTTTGTCAAAAAGTAGAAAATCTCCATAATTGAATGGATAACCTATGACAAAAAGTGGAAAACATTGTGTCAAAAGGAGAAATTGCACGTTTTGTGCAATTTCTTCTTTTGTCACTATGTTTTCAAAAAGCCGTCTGCTGCAGAGTCGTCAGAAAGCGTCTATATGAGGGAAAGGGTTAACAAGATTCTGGCTATCAGAAGATCTTTTGTACATTTAAATAGATACAATCATACTGAGAAAGTTAAACAGGAATTAACTAAGACATATGGTGTCTAATAAAGCACAAACAAATGAATTTCCAACTTGTTATAAGGTGATGTAAAATATGCAAATGACCAGATATATTCGGTAGAATTTATGCACACACCAAAAGAGTTGGGTCAAGTTAATCAAGCAATTTTCAATTTTTGTTAGCATTTTTAATCATAAACCCTTTCCCACGTACAACAAATCTGCAGCAGACGACTTTGAAGACATCTTAACAACAAGAGGGCCATGATGGCCCATAATCGCTCACCTGATTTTATTTGTTTTCTCTTTAGCCATAAAAGCCCCGGCCCCTGGCCGCCATAGTTTTCGACCAATCAACATGGTTTGAAGGAATCTGATAGAGGGTCACCCTAGGAACATTTCTACAGAATTATTTGAAAATCGGCCTCACACTTTCGGAGGAAAAGATTTTTTAAGTTTTCACTCTAGCCATATAATGCAAAATAGCCCCGCCCCATTGCGGCCATGTTTTTTGACCAATCAACATGGCTTGAAAGAATCTGATAGTGGGTCACCCTATAGGAACATTTCTGAACAAGATGTGTTTGTGAAACACTGATGCCCCCCAATGGTAACATCTAGGTCAAAGGTCAAGGTCGCAAGGTATACACATGTGAAATATGGTAGCATTACCTGTTATTGTGTAAAAGTAGTGGGGAAGGTTAAAAAAAAAATTGAGAATGGCAACATCTAGGTCAAAGGTAAAGGTCGCAAGGTCAAAAATGTTGGTACTGACAGAAAGGTCATGTCACAAGGAATACACATGTGAAATATGGTAGCCGTATCTGTTATGGTTCAAAAGTAATGGCCAAGGTTAAAGTTTTTTTCGAGAATGGCAACATCTAGGTCAAAGGTCAAGGTCGCAAGGTCAAAAATGTTGGTACTGACATGTGAAATATGGTAGCCATACCTGTTATGGTTCAAAAGTAATGGCCAAGGTTAAAGTTTTTTTCGAGAATGGCAACATCTAGGTCAAGGTCAAGGTCGCAAGGTACTGACAGAAAGGTCATGTCACAAGGAATACACATGTGAAATATGGTAGCCATACCTGTTATGGTTCAAAAGAAATGGCCAAGGTTAAAGTTTTTTTCGAGAATGGCAACATCTAGGTCAAGGTCAAGGTCGCAAGGTACTGACAGAAAGGTCATGTCACAAGGAATACACATGTGAAATATGGTAGCCATACCTGTTATGGTTCAAAAGAAATGGCCAAGGTTAAAGTTTTTATCGAGAATGGCAACATCTAGGTCAAGGTCAAGGTCGCAAGGTGAAAAATGTTGGTACTGACAGAAAGGTCATGTCACAAGGAATACACATGTGAAATATGGTAGCCGTATCTGTTATGGTTCAAAAGTAATGGCCAAGGTTAAAGTTTTTTTCGAGAATGGCAACATCTAGGTCAAAGGTCAAGGTCGCAAGGTCAAAAATGTTGGTACTGACAGAAAGGTCATGTCACAAGGAATACACATGTGAAATATGGTAGCCGTACCTGTTATGGTTCAAAAGAAATGGCCAAGGTTAAAGTTTTTTTTTAGTATGGCAACATCTAGGTCAAAGGTCAAGGTCGCAAGGTCAAAAATGTTGGTACTGACAGAAAGGTCATGTCACAAGGAATACACATGTGAAATATGGTAGCCGTATCTGTTATGGTTCAAAAGTAATGGCCAAGGTTAAAGTTTTTTTCGAGAATGGCAACCTCTAGGTCAAAGGTCAAGGTCGCAAGGTCAAAAATGTTGGTACTGACAGAAAGGTCATGTCACAAGGAATACACATGTGAAATATGGTAGCCGTACCTGTTATGGTTCAAAAGTAATGGTCAAGGTTAAAGTTTTTTTTGTGCAGACAGACAGACAGACCAACAGACCAACCAACCAACAGACAGGCCAAAAACTATATGCCCACCGAATCGGAGATTCCGGGGGCATAAAAATTATTTGAAATCGGCCTGACACTTTCGGAGGAGAAGATTTTTTAAGTTTTCACTATAGCCATATAATGCAAAATAGCCCCGCCCCATGACGGCCATGTTGTTTGACCAATCAACATGGCTTGAAGGAAATCTCATAGTGGGTCACTTAAGGAACATTTCTACAAATTTATTTGAAAATCGGTCTGACACTTTCGGAGGAGAACATTTTTAAAGTTTTCACTATAGCCATATAAGGCAAAATAATTGCTCGTTTTGAACAATTTCTTCTTTTGTCACAATGTTTTCAAAAGTTGTCTGCTGCAAATGCATCAAAAAGCGTCTATAGCTGGGAAAGGATTAACAAATGGACAATTTTTTCAACTATGAAGGTTTTTAATTAAGCATTTAAAGATTTTTCTCTCTTCAATTTTGGTAAGCTTTATGTATGCACAGAAACAACTAAACTGTGTATTTTGAACAATATTGAGAGGCGTAAAAGGTGAGGCAGGGTGATCATCCAAGTTCACTTTAACCCTTCCCTCATATAGACGCTTTCTGACGCCTCTGCAGCAGACGGCTTTTTGAAAACATAGTGACAAAAGAAGAAATTGCTCAAAACGAGCAATTACTCCTTTTGCCACAATGTTTTCCATTTTTAGTCATAGGTTATCCATTCAATTAAAGAGATATTCTATTTTTTGACAAAATATGTTCATAGTCGTCTGCTGCAGAATTGTCGTATGAGGGAAAGGGTTAATTACTTAGGGCACAGGTGAATTAAAATAGCATAATACAATGTTTAAATGACTATACACATACCATACTTTCCTTAATGTGCATTGCCCTGACCATTCCAATCAGATAAGGGAACAGAGCAGGATGATGACTCAGTAGTACATCACATGTCTCACTGTATCCACTCTAAAAGTAAGGGTTGGAAAAGAAGCCAATGTAAAAAGAATCAAAGTAAGCATAAACAAGAGGGCAATGATGGCCCTATATCGCTCACCTGAGGTATGCAATGAGATTTCAAATGCAAAACACATGACAAAGACTCAAACTGCTAAAATAAAAAATCAAGAGTGTTGTAAAGATTTTCCTTCAATTTTGCCTTGTGACCTAGTTTTTGAACGTACATGACCCATATTCAAACTTGGTCTACATATTATCATTAAGTCAAACATTCTGATGACGTTTCGATATTTTCAAGTTAAAAATGCAGCCTCCAGAGTGTTAACAAGATTTTCCTTTAATTGACCTAGCGACCTAGTTTTTAACCCAATACGACCCATATTCAATTTGACCTAGATATCATTAAGACAAACATTCTGACAAAATTTCAAGCTGCTGAAGTAAACATTGCGGCCTCTAGTGTTAACAAGATTGTCCTTCAATTTTGCCTAGTGACCTACTTTTTGATCTGACATAACCCTTATTCGAACTAGGCCTACATATTGTCCAGACAAACATTCTGACAAAGTTTCAACATGCTCAAGTAAAAAATTTGGCCTACAAAGTATTATCAAGATTTTCCTTCAATTTGACCTAGTGACCTAGTTTTTACCTCATATGGCCCTTAAACAAGATTTGACGGACAACGGACGGACAAAATGTGATCACAATAGCTCACCTTGAGCACTTCGTGCACAGGTGAGCTAAAAACAATCATCAACACTAACCTTTTTTGCCAAAATGTTTTCGGAAGCGTTAAAATGTGTCTGCTTGTGGGATAGAATAAATTAATAAAAGGTTTTCCCCTTCCCACATACAACAAATCAGCAGCAGACGACTTTGCAAAAATATGAACCATCTCCATTATTTGCAGTTTATTTATAAAATAGAGTTGAAAATATTGTAGCAAATGGTGAAATTTCTCATCATGAGAAATTTCACCTTTGCCACAATATTTTCAAAAGTCGTCTGCTGCAGAGGCGTCAGAGGGCGTCTACATGTAGGAAAGGGTTAAGTTATTTTTAGACCAGTCATAAAGTTCTGAAACAATGAAATCATTAAGGCATAATAGAAATTGGTCTACCTAACAGTAATGCATTTTGATCATGTTGGTGAAATTCTAAATGAGCCCTTTCCCACATACAACAAATTTGCACCACATCACTTTGAAAACATCTAGATCTCGAAAATCCCCATTTATGAGGATATAATTATTTAATAGAGTTAAAAAAAATGTGGCAATTTCTCCTTTTGCCACAAGGTTTTCAAAAGTTGACTGCTACATATGCACGGAAAAGCGTCTGCAAGTTTGAAAAGTTTCATCATGACATTTGGCGCCTTTGTAGCAAACAACATTTGAAAAACATTTTTCATATGAGCTATTTCTCGATTTCTCACAATGTAATAACTATGCTTTTAATTTTCAGATTGAGTAAGTAAAGATACTGATACATGCAGACTACAAAACTATTTTATTTATAACAAGTGACAAGACCTGGCCAACGCTTTCGGACGCCTCTGCAGCAGACAGCTTTTTGAAAACATAGTGATAAAAGTAGAAATTGCTCAAAACAAGCAATTTCTCCTTTTGCCATAATGTTTTCCACTTTTAGTCATAGGTTATCCATTCAATTATAGAGATTTTCTATTTTTTGACAAAATATGATTAAAGTCGTCTGCTGCAGAAATGTTGTATGAGGGAAAGGGTTAATAGTGTCTTCTTATCTCAATGAAGAACATAGGATAATACGCCTTAGTGGCACTGCTCCTTTTAATTGTTGCCCACTACATGCACAAAGACGCACACACACAGACACATGAAAGTGATGATATATCGCCTACACAATGCCTTGGGGGGGTGATAATAAACCTCTCACAAAAATAGTCTTATCAGCATGCATTACGATTTCCTATAATATTTACACTTTCCCATATGCATCAAATCTGCAGCTGATTATTTTGAAAAAAATCAAGCCAAACAAATGGAACTTTCTATTAATAAAAGACTTATTATTGAGTTGAAAAAGTTCATGCAAATTTCTACTTTTGGCACAATGTTTTCAAAAAGTTTCGGCTGCAAAAATAATAATCTCTCTCGGTCATATATATGTATGTCTTCACAGTCAACAAGTAGTCTGCCTGTTAAATCCTTTCCCACATACAGCACATACACATACACATACACATACACATACACATACACATACAGCACATCTGCAGCAGACGACTTACCTGAAAGTTTGGAAACTCCCTTTACATGAAAGTGCAATAATTAAATAAAGTTGAAAACTTTTGTTGCCATGTTTTCAAAAAGCTGTCTGCTGCAGAGGCGTCAGAAAGCGTCTATATGAGGGAAAGGGTTAAAATATCATGGGAAAATCGGTCACAGTTTATAATGATAAATATCTGCTTTCACAACTTTCATTGAACTTTATACTGTAAATAATTTGTTATTCATTGCAATACCAATTGTTTGAATGAAACAAAACCCTTTACTTAACACAGAAGATGTTAGACACTTGTGCAGAAGTTGACTTATCAAAGCATTGTGATAAAAGGAGAAATTATTCAAAATCGGCAATTTTCTCTCGTTTGTTTTCATCAAAGCTATCAATTGTGTTTTACTTCAAGTTTGTTCAAAGCAGGTATAAATTCTTAAAAGATCCTATCAGGTAAACAGATATTATATTTAAAAAAAAATTCTGATATGAAACTATATGTCTGCTTCCAAAACAACCCAAAGAAATTACAAGGATTATGGAATGTCTGGTTTTGACATAGCCTCAAAAACATTGTGATATAAGGAGAAATTGATCATTGTTTGAAATTTCTTTTCCTTACACAATATTATTTAAGAAAAAATTCTGTTGCAGTGCATCAAAACTTAAAAGCCCTCTGTAAAAAGGTTGATAATTATGGATTTATAAGTAAACAATAAAAAATAAATAAATATATAACACCTTTGCAGCAAGGCACTTTTGGACAAATGGTAAGGGGGAAATGACTCGTTATCCCTTTCACACGTACAGACAAGTTTTGATGCATCTGCAGCAGGCTGATTTTTGACAACATTGTAGCAAAATTAGAAAATGCTCATCTTTAACAATTTCTTCTTTCACCACAATGTTTTCATTTTTATCAAAAGATTATATCTTCATTTACAGAGATTGTGCATATTTTTGCCAAACTGGTTCTGAAGTCATCTGCTGTAGATTTGCTGGGTGCAGAAAAGGGTTATGAGTAACGTCTCCTTTAACCCTTTCCCTCATATAGACGCAGCAGACGGCTTTTTGAAAACATAGTGACAAAAGAAGAAATTGCACAAAATTGCACATGCAATTTCTCCTTTTGCCACAATGTTTTCGACTTTTTGTCATAGGTTATCCATTCAATAATGGATTTTCTATTTTTTGACAAAATACGTTCAAAGTCGTCTGCTGCAGAATTGCCGTATGAGGGAAAGGGTTAATGACAATATTTTCAACTATAGGTAAACTTCCAGGTTTTCAGCTGTCACATATTTCACAAGCCCAAAAACCTTTCCCAAATCAGATAACTCCAAAAATGCTGTAACGTAATCATCTAAACAATATATAACAGTATACCTCCACAGCAAGCTCCAATGGGGTTATGGGTGCCATGCTATCCCGGACCCCATACCTTTGTTTGGAGGTTACCTCAACACCAAGATCCAGTGGGATCTTACAGTCCTTGTTCTGTAAGAGTGATGCCCCTTGAGACAATAAATATAATGCTGTGTCATGCTGACCATGACTGAAATGAAAAATGAACAATTGATTGAGTGATGTTTAACCCTTTCCCTCATACAAAAATTCAGCAGATGACATTGAACATATTTTGTCAAAAAATAGAAAATCTCTATAATTGAATGAATAACCTATGACTAAAAGTGGAAAACATTGTGGCAAAAGGAGAAATTGCTCATTTTGAGCAATTTCTTCTTTTGCCAATATGTTTTCAAAAAGCTGTTTGTTGCAGAGGCGTCTATATGAGAGAAAGGGTTAAAACAATTTTATATGGTATCACAGTAATATCACACCAGTTTCCTGACTTTCTCACAACAGTACACAAAACCAACCTTCTTCCTAGGCAACTGGCTACTCCATGTAACCACATAGTCTATATAACCCCTAAGCCTTGGTGGGGGACAAATGAGGCTAGTCACACTGATTTGTCAAATTGAACCAAAAAGTTTAGTTGTGTTTACCCTTTAACACACACAAAATATCTGCAGCAGACAACTTAAAACTAGAAATATCACTGAAGATGATAAATACCCCCAAAACAACACCTTGACTCAAAAATGGCTTACGACCGACCAACAAAAGGGCCATAACTCTGTAAACAAGAAAAAGTAACAAAGGGCAATAACTCTGTATTTAGATTAAATAGAGTTATGGTTTCTGTACACTGCACTTCCTCTCAATGTGTTGTATCATCCTATGAAGTTTTATTAAATTCCAACAATTAGTTTTAAAGTTATGCTCCGGACAAGACTCTACGAATATGAAAAAGTAACAAAGGGCAATAACTCTGTCATTATGTAAAGTAGAGTTATGTTTCTTGTACACTGCACTTCCTCTGATTATGCTCTACCATTATATGTAGTTTTATTAGATTCCATCTATTAGTTATTAAGTAATTATACGGACAAGAAAAAGTAACAAAGGGCAATAACTCTGTATTTAGACAAAATAGAGTTATGGTTCCTGTACACTGCACTTCCTCTCAATGTGTTGTATCATCCTATGAAGTTTAATTAAATTCCAACAATTTGTTTTAAAGTTATGCTCTGGACAAGACTCTACGAATAAGAAAAAGTAACAAAGGGCAATAACTCTGTAATTATGTAAATTAGAGTTATGGTTCTTGTACACTGCACTTCCTCTGATTATGCTCTACCATTGTATGCAGTTTTATTAGATTCCATCTGTTAGTTATTAAGTAATTCTCCGGACAAGAAAAAGTAACAAAGGGCAATAACTCGGTATTAAGATTAAATAAAGTTATGGTTCCTGTACACTGCACTTCCTCTCAATGTGTTGTATCATCCTATGAAGTTTTAATAAATTCCAAGAATCAGTTTTAAAGTTATGCTCTGGACAAGACTCTACGAATAAGAAAAAGTAACAAAGGGCAATAACTCTGTAATTATGTAAATTAGAGTTATGGTTCTTGTACACTGCACTTCCTCTGATTATGCTCTACCATTGTATGCAGTTTTATTAGATTCCATCTGTTAGTTATTAAGTAATTCTCCGGACAAGAAAAAGTAACAAAGGGCAATAACTCTTTATTTAGATTAAATAAGAGTTATGGTTCCTATACACTGCACTTCCTCTCAATGTGTTGTATCATCCTATGAAGTTTTATTAAATTCCAACAATTAGTTTTAAAGTTATGCTCCGGACAAGACTCTACGAATAAGAAAAAGTAACAAAGGGCAATAACTTTGTATTTAGATAAAATAGAGTTATGGTTCCTGTACACCGCACTTCCTCTCAACGTGTTGTATCATCCTATGAAGTTTCGTTCAAATCCTATGTTGCATTGTTAAGATATGGTCCGGACAAAATATGGCTTCCGACCGACCGACCGACCGACCGACCGACCGACCGACCGACCGACACAGTGACTCCTATATACCCCCCCAAAACTTTGTTTTTTGGGGGTATAACAAGAGGGCCATGATGGCCCTGGATCGCTCACCTTAATCATACAATGTACTGCAATGCAGAACACATCAAGACAATTATTTTGAATGCAACCTCCACAGTGTTAACAATATTTTCCTTCATTTGGCCTAGTGATCTATATTTTTTTACCTGATATGACCCATATTCCAACATGGACTAGATATCATCGAGACAACATTCTGACAAAGTTTCAACTTGCTCAAAGTAAAAATGCGGTCTCTGGAGTTTGAACAATATTTTCCTTTATTGACCTAGTTTCTGATCCAATATGACCCATATTCGAACTTGACCTAGATATAATTCAGACAAACATTCTGACCAAATTTCAAGCTGCTGAAGCAAATAATGTGGCATCCAAAGTGTTCACAAGATTTTCCTTCAATTTGATCTAGTGACCTAGTTTTTGACCCAGCATGACCCATATTCGAACTTGGCCTACATATCATCAAGAAAAACATTCTGATTAAGTTTCATCATGCTGAAATTAAAAATGCAGTATCAAGAGTGTTAACAAGATTACCCTTCAATTTGGCCTAGTGACCTAGTTTTTAACCCGGCATGACCCATATCCGAACTTGGCCTAGATATCAGTTAGACAAACATTCTGACCATATTTCAAGCTGCTGAAGCAAAAAATGCGGCATCCAAAGTGTTAACAAGATTTTCCTTCAATTTGACCTAGTGACCTAGTTTTTGACACAGCATGACCCATATTCGAACTTGGCCTAGATATCATTCAGCTCAACATTCTGACGAAATTAACTAAACATGCGGCTTCTACAGAGTTAACAAGATTTTCCCTCAATTTGGCCTAGTGACCTAGTTTCTGATCCAATATGACCCATATTTGAACTTGACCTAGATATCTTTAAGACAAACATTCTGACACAATTTCAAGCTGCTGAAGCAAAAAATGCGGCATCCAAAGTGTTCACAAGATTTTCCTTCAATTTGGCCTAGTGACCTAGTTTTTGACCCGGCATGACCCATATTAAAACTTGGCCTAGATATCATTCAGCTCAACATTCTGAACAAATTTCAAGCTGCTGAAGCTAAAAATGCAGCATCCAAAGTGTTAACAAGATTTTCCTTCAATTTGACCTAGTGACCTTGTTTTTGACCCGGCATAACCAATATCCGAACTTGACCTAGATATTTTTAAGACAAACATTCTGACAAAATTTCAAACTGCTGAAGCAAAAATTGGGGCCTCTGGAGTGTTAACAAGACTTTCCTTCAATTTGACCTAGTGACCTACTTTATGACCCGATGTGACCTATGTTCGAACTTGACCTACATATCATCAAGACAAACGTTCTGATAAAGTTTCAACATGCTCAAGTTGAAAATGTGGCCTCCAGAGTGTTAACAAGATTTCCCTTAAATTCGACCTAGTGACCTAGTTTTTGACCTCATATGGCCCAGTTTCGAACGTGTCCAAGATTTTATGGAGATGAACGTTCTGATAAACTTTCATGAAGATTGGATGCAAAATGTAGCCCGTAGAGTGTTAACAAGCTCAAATGTTGACGACACACGACGGCCGGACGCCGGACAAAATGTGATCACAATAGCTCACCTTGCACTTCGTGCATAGGTGAGCTAAAAACAAGAGCACCGCGTACGGCACAGACGCTCAACTGATAGAAAACAGAAAAAAAGCTGAGCTGAATAAAAAACCTTAACCAGACGACAACGCCGCCGCCGCCGCCGCCACCGACGATGACGCCAGGGTCATGACAATAGCTCTCATTTTTTTCAAAAGTTGAGCTAAAAAGGGGATATCTAACAAGAGGACTATCCTATATTGCTCACCTGATTTATTAGAACATAAATAGTTTTTAATGTTCTCATGCATAAAAGGAAAACAAGCAACACACCCTGGTGGCCATGTTTTATATCAACAGATTGTAGACTTTTTTTTATTTCTCAGAAAAATATTCCCCCGACATTTAACACCTCTTTTTGTGTAAACAAGTAACTGGAGGATTGCAAGCAATACCATAGTCCCCTACCGGTTTGCACTTTTGAGTCTGTTTCTGTTGTCATAGCAACCCAATGTTTAGGTATATCAAGACAATAAAGTATGAAAATAAAGAAAGGGAAATAACTCAAAAATTAGGGAAGCAAGAGTTATGGTTCATGTGCACTGCACTCCCCCTTGATACGATGTATTCATGTGTGAAATTTCATAGCCATAGCTAGTATAGTTATGGAGATATGCTCCGGACAAAAATCAAGTATGAAAATAAAGAAAGGGAAATAACTCAAAAATTAGGCAAGCAAGAGTTATGGTTCATGTCCACTGCACTCCCCCTTGATACGATGTATTCATGTGTGAAATTTCATAGCCATAGCTAGTATAGTTATGGAGATATGCTCCGGACAAAAATCAAGTATGAAAATAAAGAAAGGGAAATAACTCAAAAATTAGGCAAGCAAGAGTTATGGTTCATGTCCACTGCACTCCCCCTTGATGAGATGCATCCATGTGTGAGATTTCATAACCATAGCTAGTACAGTTTTGGAGATATGCTCCGGACAAAAATCAAGTATGAAAATAAAGAAAGGGAAATAACTCAAAAATTAGGGAAGCAAGAGTTATGGTTCATATGCACTGCACTCCGCATTGATGAGATGTATCCACATATGGAATTTCATAGCCATAGCTAGTACAGTTTTGGAGATATGCTCCGGACAAAAATTTGCCGGACTGACTGACTGACTGACGGACGGAGTGCAAACCTAATAGTCCCCTTCGGCACGCCGGTAGGGGACTAATAAACACAAAATTACATAAAATGAAAATTCTGCAAAACATTTAACACATCAATGTACATGGGAGCATGGCAAGCCAAAGTCATAATCGTCACAGATAACATCATAGTATTGTCACATACTATTCCTTTTCAAAGTATTCACTGTGATGTGTAATACACTTTTGGTGGCGTCTTATCCACTTTTGGTAAACGTTCATAAACCAGTAAGGTGGTTCGTCGGTTTAGGAGAACTTGTTTGTATGAAAATGTGAACAGATAGAGAGATGCTGGATGGTCACTTATCACAATAGCTCACCCGCACTTCGAGCTCAGGTGAGCTAAAAATGAAAGTAAAAGAAATGTGAATCACCTGCAAAAGTTGGATAATAAGTGAAACAAGATGTGTTTGTGAAACACTGATGCCCCCCAATGGCAACATCTAGGTCAAAGGTCAAGGTCGCAAGGTATACACATGTGAAATATGGTAGCCTTACCTGTTATTGTTCAAAAGTAGTGGGGAAGGTTAAAAAAAAAATTGAGAATGGCAACATCTAGGTCAAAGGTCAAGGTCGCAAGGTCAAAAATGTACTGACAGAAAGGTCATGTCACAAGGAATACACATGTGAAATATGGTAGCCGTATCTGTTATGGTTCAAAAGTAATGGCCAAGGTTAAAGTTTTTTTCGAGAATGGCAACATCTAGGTCAAAGGTCAAGGTCGCAATGTCAAAATTGTTGGTACTGACAGAAAGGTCATGTCACAAGGAATACACATGTGAAATATGGTAGCCGTACCTGTTATGGTTCAAAAGTAATGGCCAAGGTTAAAGTTTTTTTCGAAAATGGCAACATCTAGGTCAAAGGTCAAGGTCGCAAGGTCAAACATTTTGGTACTGACAGAAAGGTAATGTCACAAGGAATACACATGTGAAATATGGTAGCCGTACCTGTTATGGTTCAAAAGTAGTGGTCAAGGTTAAAGTTTTTTTCGTGCAGACAGGCCAAAAACTACATCTAGGTCAAAGGTCAAGGTCGCAAGGTCAAAAAATTTTGTACTGACAGAAAGGTCATGTCACAAGGAATACACATGTGAAATATGGTAGCCGTATCTGTTATGGTTCAAAAGTAATGGCCAAGGTTAAAGTTTTTTTCGAGAATGGCAACATCTAGGTCAAAGGTCAAGGTCAAAAATGTTGGTACTGACAGAAAGGTCATGTCACAAGGAATACACATGTGAAATATGGTGACCGTACCTGTTATGGTTCAAAAGTAATGGCCAAGGTTAAAGTTTTTTTCGAGAATGGCAACATCTAGGTCAAAGGTCAAGGTCGCAAGGTCAAACATTTTGGTAGTGACAGAAAGGTAATGTCACAAGGAATACACATGTGAAATATGGTAGCCGTACCTGTTATGGTTCAAAAGTAGTGGTCAAGGTTAAAGTTTTTTTCGTGCAGACAGGCCAAAAACTACATCTAGGTCAAAGGTCAAGGTCGCAAGGTCAAACATTTTGGTACTGACAGAAAGGTCATGTCACAAGGAATACACATGTGAAATATGGTAGCCGTACCTGTTATGGTTCAAAAGTAATGGCCAAGGTTAAAGTTTTTTTTGTGCAGACAGACAGACCAACAGACAGACAGACCAACAGACAGACAGGCCAAAAACTATATGCCCCCCGAATCGGAGATTCCGTGGGGGCATAAAAATGCAAAAATAAAAAATACCTACCAAAATATACATGCTAAAATTATAGTTCTCTTGAACACTTAACCCTTCCCCTCATACGACAATTCTGCAGCAGACGACTTTGAACATATTTTGTCAAAAAATGGAATATTGAATGGATAACCTATGACGAAAAGTGGAAAACATTGTGTCAAAAGGAGAAATTGCTCGTTTTGAGCAATTTCTTCTTTTGTCACTATGTTTTCAAAACACCGTCTGCTGCAGAGGCGTCAGAAAGCGTCTATATGAGGGAAAGGGTTAACATCTGAAGATCACAAGCTATCTTTATACCAAATTGGAAGTTAATAAATGGGCTAATATGTGATACAAGATAACTAAAAAGAGACATAACTCCAAAAAATAAGCATGCTTGAGATATGGTTCTTAGATTAATAAAATGGCCAAACAAACAAACAAGAGGGCCATGAGGCCCTGGAATCGCTCACCTGAGAATGAGCTATTTAAGACATAACTCTCTCATGCTTAAGCCAAACATGTGGCTTCCAGAGTGTTAACAAGATTTCCCTTAAATTTGGTCTAGTGACCTAGTTTTTGACATGACATGACCCATATTCGAACTTGGCCTAGATATCATCAAGACAAACTTTCCGACAAAGTTTCAACATGGTCAAGTTTAAAATGTGGCTTCCAGAGTGTTAACAAGATTTTCCTTCAATTTGGCTTAGTGACCTAGTTTTTGATATCATCAGGACAAACTTTCTGATAAAGTTTCAACATGCTCAAGTTTAAAATGCGGCTTCAAGAGTGTTAACGAGATTTTCCTTAAATTTGGCCTAGTGACCTAGTTTTTGACCGGACATGACCCATATTCGAACTTGGCCTAGATATCAAAAGACAAACTTTCTAATAAAGCTTCAACATGCTCAAGTTTAAAATGTGGCTTCCAGAGTGTTAACAAGATTTTCCTTCAATTTGGCCTAGTGACCTACTGTTTGACCGGACATGACCCATATTCGAACTTGGCCTAGATATCATCAAGACAAACTTTCCGACAAAGTTTCAACATGGTCAAGTTTAAAATGTGGCTTCCAGAGTGTTAACAAGAATTTCCTTCAATTTGGCTTAGTGACCTAGTTTTTGACCCGACATGACCTATATTCGAACTTGGCCTAGATATCACTATGACAAACATTCTGACAAAGTTTCAACATGCTCAAAAATGCGGCTTCAGGAGTGTTAACAAGATTTTCCTTAAATTTGACCTAGTGACCTAGTTTTTGACCCGACATGACCTATTTTCGAACTTAGCCTAGATATCACTATGACAAACATTCTGACAAAGTTTCAACATGCTCAAGCCAAAAATGCGGCTTCAGGAGTGTTAACAAGATTTTCGTTAAATTTGACCTAGTGACCTAGATTTTGACCCGACATGACCTATTTTCGAACTTAGCCGAGATATCACTAAGACAAACATTCTGACAAAGTTTCAACATGCTCAAGCCAAAAATGCGGCTTCAGGAGTGTTAACAAGATTTTCCTTAAATTTGACCTAGTGACCTAGATTTTGACCCCACATGACCCAGTTTTGAACTTGGCCTAGATATCACTATGACAAACATTCTGACAAAGTTTCAACATGCTCAAGCCAAAAATGCGGCTTCATGAGTGTTAACAAGATTTTCGTTAAATTTGACCTAGTGACCTAGATTTTGACCCGACATGACCCATTTTCGAACTTGGCCGAGATATCACTAAGACAAACATTCTGACAAAGTTTCAACATGCTCAAGCCAACAAGAGGGCCAAGATGACCCTAAATCGATCACCTGATTGATAGTAAATTCAGGGCTGTACAAAAAAAATATTCAGCCACTTGTCCAGGACAAGTGACTTTCAGAATGCCACTTGTCCTGCTAAGATTCTGACTTGTCCCACTTTTCTGCACACCAAGTTTAACATGCGACAAATTTAAGAATTGTGTGGTAGCCCGGATCGCGGTTTCTTGAGTGTTTTAATTGTTTTTAGTGGTTTTTTTTCTAGTTCTGTATAAAGATAACATTAAGAGCACACAATGTACATGATTTAAGGGTAGTGACCAATTCAAATAACATTATTGCAAAAGACCTGTAGTGCAGCATTCAGTTAAAAGAAATGAAATTTGGAAAAGAGATTATTTTTCACTAGGTTATTTGAAATATTCTGCATAAAATGTATGTTTTTTATCCATACTTTCAAAAGCTATTGACAGAAATGTTAAACTTGAGACAACATAGTCAAATGATACAATAGCACTTTTCAAATTGAAGATAACAAAATAATAAGGTCACCGTTTTAGGTCCCTCACCGAAACAGGGCAGTGTTCGATACGAGGGTCAGTTTTACAAAGAAAGACATATTAAATAAATTCATTTGTATTAACCAAAACTCAAATTTATCAGGTTCAATCACAGTCGTTAGTTTTTTATTGTCATGAATATAAAAAATATTTATTATATTTTTTAATATATCCAGAGACATGTTTATATGTCTCCGATATATCCTACACAATAAAAAAATAACTATAACTACGAGCCCCTGTGGGTTCAATGTAGTTATTAAATCAAAAAATATTGTCAAAAAAAATGAAAGACAACAAAACGTTAAATGTGTTTCATGTGTTGCGGTCAATCTCAATAAAATCATCTCCTACGCATTTACATTTAGTCAGATTGGTAAACAGCGTTGAATGTAAACATCGAGGTCGTCAGGTCGCGAATGTCATTCACCCATTTCATCCAATGAAATCGCAACTATTAAGTCATATGATTTTTTTCCCGGCTGGTTATGCTAATTAATTTTGGTAAACAAAGCCGTGATTGAGCAATTATCATACTCGGGGTGGGGGGGGGAATCATTTATATATTTCATTCCAAACAATTTTCTTTGTGTCCCTGATATTACGAATATTATGTCGATCTTGAAGTATTTCAAATTGATAAACGGCAAGATAATTTTTAGCAGTCGTCGTATTGTCTTTTTGGATCGAATTTATTTTATTAACTTCTGCATGGCGAAAATTTTCTTCCAAGTCTTTCTGAACCGGTTTGCACCAGTTTGCAAACATCGCATACCGAAAGTAGAAATTTGGATCAAAATACATTTAAGGGAATATTTTAATGAGACCGATCCATAGGTAATTCCCTAGCATTCATGAAATAATACAGCCCCAAGGAACAATTGTCACTTATGATTGGACAGCCTTATTGGATACATATATATCACGTTAATCGACTAGTACTGACGCGATTCGGTTGGCTGAAGGTGGTAACTCCGCCTACTGTTATTGATTTGTTATGGTCACGCGCGAGTGTTTTTTCGCATGTAACATACAGTCGAATTTATACACGACAGACATGTGTGTTAGTAATTAAGCCGGGCTACCAGACACAGGAATTTACATTCACTGTTACGTAAATGGGTTGATATAATGGGACGTGGATTTTTAGAAAATGCCACTTGTCCGGGACTGAGATGTTGCAATTAGCGACTTGCCCGATGCGATTTATGACTTGTCCCGGACGTCGGGCTATGGGATTTGTACAGCCCTGAAATTAGTAGAAATATCTGGGAAAAAGATCAAGGAGTGCAATTAGAACTTCAAGGAGTGAACACTTCTCAAGAAACAGCTTATAAGTAAAGGTCATTTATATCTTGAAATCTAACAAGAACTTCAATTAGAAATGAATTATTAAGTTTTTGTCATTTTGCACCTTTCTTGATCTGTTTTTAATATAAACCAATATGGCTTGAACAGTTTTTTTAGAGGGGCATTTAAGGATTCTTTCTACTGAATTATCTTGGAGTCTGACAAGCAGATTATGGAGGAAAAGGATTTTAAAGTTTGGTCGTTTTACTCATGTTCTGATACATGTATGGTGAGTGTAAGGAACGACAACTCTGCGAAGGAGATTGCCCTTGCATAATACTCTGTCAAGTGTTACCTCCCTTAGACCATAAATCTAATAACCATATGTCATTTGAAGCAAAAAGTTTAATTACTCCTTTTCTGATGCTGCTTGGTTGCTATGCCTTTCAACAAATCAATATGGCTTGACAAAGTATGTAGATGATCAATGAAAGAACATTTCTACAAAACTATCTTTAAATCAGACAAGCACTTTTATAAGGATGCTTTATTAAAGTATTGTCATTTTGCCCCTTTTTTGATGCCGCCTGACTGCCATGTTTTTCCACCAATCAGTATGGCTTGAACAATTTTTATAGAGGGTCACCCAAGGAACATTTCTACCAAATTATATTTGAATCTGACAGGCAGATTCGGAGGAGAAGATTTTTAAAGTTTGGACATTTTGTCCCCTTTCTGATAAATTGCTTAAATTGCAATTAGTGCTACGTGGAGCAAAGAAATTACAACAAACGTCAACTCGAGAACGTCAACCAATTACATATCCAATTTTATGTCGTATTCTGGGTCATCTTATGGAGCCAGGGAATTTATACGATAACAGCATGTTTGCTGCGGCTTGCAGCATGGCTTTCTTCGGTTATCTCCGTTGTGGTGAATTTACCAGCAAAAATAGGGTGTTTGATAATGCAATCCATTTGTGCTTAGGTGATATTGTGTTTTCAAGTGATAAATCTAAGTACACGGTCAATCTCAAAGCATCTAAAAGTGATGTTTTTCGTGAAGGTGTTAAAATTCAAATATTCTCGTCAGCCTCTTGTTACTGCCCAGTCAAGTTGATGGAAAGGTATTGTAATTTACGGAAGACATGGGTGCGCCGGACTCCGGTCCGTTGTTTCTTACGTTGCAGGGATATGTGATGGATAGACGCTTCTTCATTACACGCCTCAAAGCTGTCCTTGAATCAATTGGTCTAAATTCGACGCTATTCAACGGACATTCCATCAGACGAGGATCTGCAACGTCAGGAGCAGCAGCGGGACTACCAGACCATATGATTCAAATTTTGGGTCGATGGAATTCTGACTGTTACAAACGTTACATACAGGTGGATGAACTCATGCTTCGCAATGCGCAGCAAACTATGTGCATCACTTAGATATCTCTTTCTTTGATGTTTGACACTGCTTTTTCTTTCCTTTCATTACTTGCTTGTTTCACTGGTGGCGATTTTTTCCGATTGACTGCTTGATTAGGGTGTGCCACCGTCTCGATATGTGTCGGGGCAGTGCTGGTACATGGTTCCTATGTGGTTTTACACACATAGCGTGTCGTGTACTTTTTGGGGACATATTGCCTTATCCATTGTCATTTTCTTACTCTTCGGCAATGTTTGGACATTTTGCCCCCAACAAAGTACAGCATGTGAAGTTAAACGTCGCTGAGACAAGAGAGCATAAGTTCTAGCTCACAGCAGCTTATCATTTCAGATCTCGCTTACTCTATGTCCCATATTATAATAAGCTCACTGTAGCTTATACCATAGTCCATGCTAAGCTCACTGTAGCTTATATCACAGAACCTGTTAATCTATCTACATGATGTAACACGCTAAGCTCACTGCAGCTTTTTACCAGTAATGTAAGCTCACTGTAGCTGAACGTCCAACTTTCCTAGAGCTCACTGCAGCTTTTTACCAGTAATTTAAGCTCACTGTAGCTGAACGTCCAACTTTCCTAGAGCTCACTGCAGCTTAATTTGTGACTTTCTTTGACTCACTGCAGTCAAAGTAACTTCGTCTCTTCTGAAGCCCAGTTTCAACCTATATACTATGCTCTCTTGTTTCTGAAGTGACGCTAGAAATACAGCCTACAGGCTAAGTCTTCAGTTGACAACTGTCATTGCCCCTGAATACCAAAGATATTTTAGGGACGAGACATAAATGTTGTAATTACATAATAAATAGTTTCTACTGTATATGGTTTTGTTGAGTCATTTAAATACCCCCTAAACAGCACCTTCACCTACACCATAACTTAATAAGTAAAAGGGCTATAACTCTGTAAAATAACATGCAATTGTAACCCCTTTAGGATATGCACATCTCCTCTTGGTATAAAAGCTTCAAGTAAAATGTTATTGAATCCCACCCAGTGGTTTGTAAGAAATAGGCCGGACAATCTATGGCTTCCGATCGACAGACAGACAGACAGACAGCCCGACACAGTGACTCCTATATACCCCCTCTTCTTCGAAGGGGGTATAATAAACAAGAGGACCAGGACTATATCACTCACCTGATTAGATAGAACCTCAATAGAAGTCACATACTTCTATGCATAAATATCTCTGGTTTATCCCTTTGCCTCATATGATATTATTGAAGTTATCTGAAAACAAGAGCTGTTTCATGACAGCATACCTTGCATACCCACGAGTGCTGGTTTGATTTTAATTCAAACCTAAATGCAAAACATTGTGCTACAGCCATTCGTGCCAAAGATATTGATGCCAAAGACATTGATGCCAATGACAGGTTGACAACATAAGTTTTCCTGACACAGAATCCCTGTGACTAAATAGCCAGATAAAAAAATTCGGGAGTCAATTTGGAGATACAGCAGAAAACATTGGGAGAAAAAGAGAAATTGCTCAATATCAACAATTCCTCCTTTTCTCATCATGTGTTCAAAAGTCATCTGCTCCAAAGGTGTAAACAAGAGGCCCAAAAGGGCCAGTATTGCTCCAATGCCATTTTGGTAAAAATTAAATCTCCAAAAAGTCCCGCCCCCTGGTTGCTATGTTTTTCGACCAATCAACATGGTTTGAAGGAATCTGATAGAGGGTGGTAACACTAGGAACATTTCTACAAAATTAATTGAAAATCAGCTGACACTTTCGGAGGAGAATTTTTTTTAAGTTTTCAATTTAGCCATATACCGGCAAAATAGCCCCGCCCCCTGGCACCCATGTTTTTCGACCAATCAACATGGCTTGAAGGAATCTAATAGAGGGTCACCCAAAGAACATTAATACAAAATTATTTGAAAATCGGCCAGACAATTTAGGTGTAGAAGATTTTTTAAGTTTTCACTATAGCCATATAAGGCAGAAAAGCCCCGCCCCCCTGGCGGCCATATTTTTCGACCAATCAACTTGGCTTGAAGGATTCTGATAGAGAATCATCCAAGGAACATTTCTACAAAATTATTAGAAAATCGGCCGGACACTTTCGGAGAGAAGATTTTTTAAGTTTTCACTTTAGCCATATAAGGCAAAATAGCCTCGCCCTCTGGCGACCATGTTTTTTTACCAATCAACATGGCTTGAAGGAATCTGATAAAGGGTCACCCAAGAAACATTCTACAAAATTATTTGAAAATCAACACTTTCGGAGGAGAAGATTTTTTAAGTTTTCACTATTTTTTTCTTTCGGTTGCCATGAACACCGGAATTTTGCATAGATCCAAAACATTTGAAGGAATTTGAAAGAGGTCATTGAGAGGCTTTCTATTAGGTTTCATCTGAATTGGCCAAGTGGTTAGGGAGAAGAAGTTGTTTGAAGAAAAAAGTTGACGCACACACACATGCCAGACAATTCGCCATGACATAAGCTCGACTGGCTTACAGCCAGGGGAGCTAAAAATGATTTGTATTAGGAAAAGATTAATGCAGTCCAAATCTAGGTTACCTGCAAGCAAAGTGAAGTGGTGTCCATCCATAGTTGTTTTGTCTGTTGATGTCTGCATGATGCGCTAAAAGACACTGCACAGTCTAAATGGAAGAAAGTAGAAATTTGGTCATAACCAATAATGTTTCATAAATCTTAAGTTATAAAGTATACAGAATTATATGAGGGGTCTGTATTTCTTTTTCCCACATGCAAAAAGTCTGCAGCAGGCAACACAATCTATCAGGGGCGTAGCTCCCTTTAGGCACTGTACAAAGATATTGAAAAATTCTATCAGTGAAAGTATTATGATTGATGAGAGCATGAAACGGAGAATGCAAAAGGAGAAATTACTCATTCTTAGCATTTCTTTTTTTGTAACAATGCTTTCAAATGTTGTCTATTGCAAAAATGTCAAAATAAATCTGCATGTTGAAAGGTATTTACATCTTAAAGCAGAAAAGAAATGAAAAATAAAACAAGAGGGCCATGATGGCCCTGGATCGCTCACCTGATTTTTTTTTTTCACTTTAGCTATATAAGCCCCGCCCCCTGGCGGCCAGAGTTTCCTACCAAACAACTTTGGAATATGATATAGGGTCACCCTAGGAACATTTCTACAAAATTATTTGAAAATCGGCCAGACACTTTTGGAGAAGAAGATTTTTTAAGTTTTCACTATAGCCATATAATGCAAAATAGCCCTGCCCACTGGTGGCCATTTTTTCGACCAATCAACATGGCTTGAAGGAATCTGATAGTGGGTCACTTAAGAAACATTTCTACAAAATTATTTGAAAATCGGCCTGAAACTTTCAGAGAAGAATATTTTTTAAGTTTTAACTATAGCCATATAAGGCAAAATGGCCCCGCCCCCCCTGGCGGCCATGTTTATCGAATAATCAACATGGCTTGAAGGAATCTGATAGAGGGTCATCCAAGGAACATTTCTACATAATTATTTGAAAATCGACCTGACACTTTCGGAGGAGAAGATTTTTTAAATTTTCACTATAGCCATATAAGGCAAAATAGCCCCGCCTCACTGGCGGCCATGTTTTTCGACCAATCAACATGGCTTGAAGGAATCTGATAGAGGGTCATCCAAGGAATATTTCTACAAAATTATTTTGAAATCTGCCAACCAGTTTGGGAGAAGAAGATTTTTTAAGTTTTCACTATAGCCATATAAGGCAAAATAGCCCCCCCCCCCCCCCCCTGCCAACCAGTTTGGGAGAAGAAGAATTTTGAATTTTTTTTCATTTTGTTGCCATGGAAACCAGAATTCTGCATGGATCCCAAAAATTTGAAAGAAATCTGGTGAGGTCATTGAGAGGATGCTTTCTGTGATGTTTCATCCCAATTGACCCACTTGTTACAGAGGAGAAAAAGTTGACGCACGACGCACGCCGGACGCCGGACAAAAGGCGATCACAATAACTCACCTTGAGCAAAGCTCAGGTGAGCTAAAAATTAAAGAAACTTAATATTTGAACAGGTTAGATTTCAACAAACCAGACTGTCCAGTCCATGTTCAAGTAATCAGAATAAAGAGGAAGATATATATAGTCAAAGTTGTGTGATTTACTATTTGAAAAAAACTCAATAAGGCACAACCAGCAGTGACGTCTTATCAGACTTATTTTATATACAGATAGTACAGGTTACTATGACGATTTGCGAGTTTGTGAAGATTTTGAAAAAATATTGTATCATGGTGCACATATTTGATCCTAGAATTACAGACAATACATGTCCTTTAAACAGATTGATTGATTGAGTGGGGTTTAACGCCGTTTTTAACAATTTCTCAGTTATATCACGGCGGCCAGTTCACCTACTCATGTATTTCCTGGTTTTCCAGTACTCCACACAACAATCATCCCAAGCAACTTTAAACAGACATTTCATGGTTTAAACAAGAGGGCAATGATGGCCCTGGATCGCTCACCTGAATTATACAAAGTGATTTGCCCTGCCTCTTGGAATCTCAACAAGAGCACCGCCTGCTGGTGCCTGACGCTCGTCTGATATTTTTCAAGTATTGAAACAAGATTAACTATGTGGAAATAAATACAAGTTCACAGCTATGATAAGGAAGATCTTCACGTTGGATGGCTGTCACAATCAGTCAAGATCATAAGCTGAGTCTTGTGTATGCAATGGACAGGCAAATGTTATTGGTACATTAAGTCAACTTTAACTAAAGATATTGAATATATTACTATTTTCCTATTTTTAGTATTCTGATTTAAGATATTCATAATATGTTTTTATTGTTTGGGAACAATTTGAAATCAATGTAACAAACAAGAATTACGCGTTATTCAATGTCTCGCTGTCCCCTGCTTTTACTATCAATGCAAGAGTAAAAGACAAAAAGTAAAATAACAAAACTTTAACTTTGAGCTAAACACAAAGTTCAAAAATACAAGAAATACGGAAAAAATAAATAAACAAGAGGCCCAAGAGGGCCAGTATCGCTCCACGGCCATAAGGCAAAAATAAAATCTCCAAACAGCCCTGCCCCGTGGTGGCTATTTTTTTTACCAACCACCATGGCTTAAAGGAATCTTGTAGAGTGTCACCAAAGGAATGTTTCTGCAAAATTATTTGAAAATATGCCTGACACTTTCGGAGGAGAAGATTTTTTAAGTTTTCACTATGGTCATATAAGTCAAAATAGCCCCGCCCTCTGGCGGCCATGTTTTTCGACCAATCAACATGGCTTGAAGGAATCTGATAGAGGGTCACCCAATGAACATTTCTACAAAATTATTTGAAAATCGGCTGAACACTTTCGGAGAAGAAGATGTTTTAAGTTTTCACTATAGCTATATAACGCAAAAAAGCCCCGCCCCCTGGCGGCCATGTTTTTCGCCCAATCAACATTTCTTGAAGGAATCTAATTAAGGTTCACACAAGGAACATTTCTACAAAATTATTTGAAAATCGGCCTGACACTTTTGGAGGAGAAGATTTTTTAAGTTTGCTCTTTAGCCATATAGGCAAAATAGCCCCGCCCTGTGACGGCCATGTTTTTTTACCAATCAACATGGCTTGAAGGAATCTGATAGAGGGTCACCCACGGAACATTTCTACATAATTATTTGAAAATCTGCTGAACACTTTTTGAGAAGAAGATTATTTAAGTTTTCACTATAGCTATATAAGGCAAAAAAGCCCCGCCCCCTGGCGGCCATGTTTTTCGCC
Organism: Serripes groenlandicus; assembly: GCA_031761405.1. Taxonomy (NCBI): domain Eukaryota; kingdom Metazoa; phylum Mollusca; class Bivalvia; order Cardiida; family Cardiidae; genus Serripes; species Serripes groenlandicus. Next base: position 15,254,353 of record JASEVX010000005.1, on the reverse strand, counting down.
CAATCAAAATTTCTTGAAGGAATCCAAGAAAGGGTCACCCAAGGAACATTTCTACAAAATTATTTGAAAATCGGCCTGACACTTTCGGAGAAGAAGATTTTTTAAGTTCTCACTATTTTTTTCTTTCGGTTGCCATGGAAACCAGAATTTTGAATGGATCAAAAAAATTTGAAGGAATTTAGTAGAGGACATTGAGAGGATGCTTCCCATGAAGTTTCAACCAAATTGGCCAAGTGGTTAGGGAGAAGAAGTCGTTTAAAGGAAAAAGTTAACGCACGCACGCACGCACGCACGCACGCACGCACGCACGCACGCACGCACGCACGCACGCACGCACGCACGCACGCACGCACGCACGCACGCACGCACGCACGCACGCACGCACGCACGCACGCACGCACGCACGCACGCACGCACGACGGACAATTCGCCATGACATAAGCTCGACTGGCTTTCAGCCAGTGGAGCTAAAAATGAGCTAAACGCAATATTCAAAAATTCAGGAAATTCGGAAAAAAAATTTGAGCTAAACGCAAAATTTAAAAAAAAATGATGAGTTAAAAGCAAAGTTCAAAAATACTAGTCATTCAAAAAAAATAACAAAATACAAAAGCTTTTCCCTGAAAACCTGTTTGATATGTAGAAGTACTTTATTTATGAAATTTGAAGAAGCTATGTCCAATTTTCAAAATCCACCAAAAATCAAGTGTTTTACCCCCCAAAAAAGGTCACACTCAGCATCTTCAGCATACAATGTGCAGAAGGTTATTAGATGTTACTATATTCCAAATATAAAAGCCATACCAGTACTTATTGAGAAAAATAAAAAAAAATAAACTTTAACGTTGAGCTAAACATAAAGTTAAACAAGAGGGCCATGATGGCCCTGGATCGCTCACCTTAATTATACAATGTACTGCAATGCAAAACACATCAAGACAATTATTCTGATGCATCCCTCCACAGATGTTAACAATATTTTCCTTCATTTGGCCTAGTGATCTATATTATTTTTTACGCTGATATGACCCATATTCCTACTTCAGGACTAGATATCATTAAGACAACATTCTGACAAAAGTTTCAACTTGCTCAAAGTAAAAAATGGCGGCCTCGGAGTTTGAACAATATTTTCCTTTATTGACCTAGTTTCTGATCCAATATGACCCATATTCGAACTTGACCTAGATATAATTCAGACAAACATTCTGACCAATTTCAAGCTGCTGAAGCAAAAAATGTGGCATCCAAAGTGTTCACAAGATTTTCCTTCAATTTGATCTAGTGACCTAGTTTTTGACCCGGCATGACCCATATTCGAATTTGGACCTAATATCATTCAGCTCAACATTCTGAACAAATTTCAAGCCGCTGAAGTCACAAACATGCCGGCTTCTACAGAGCTAACTAAGATATTTCCTCTAATTTGGCCTTGTGACCTAGTTCTGATCTAACATGGATCCATATTTAAACTTGACCTAGATATCTTTAAGACAACACCATTCTGACAAAATTTCAAGCTGCTGAAGCAAAAAATGAGGCATCCAGAAGTCGTTAACAAGATTTTCCTTCAATTTTGGCCTAGTGAGCTTAGTTTTTGACACCAGGCAATGACCCATATTCGAACTTGATCTAGCCTATATCATTCAGCTCACATTCTGAAAACAAATTTCAAGCCGCTGAGCAAAATATGCAGCTTCTACTGATGTTAACAAGATTTCCCCTCAATTTGGCCTAGTGACCTAGTTTCTGATCCCAATATGACCCATATTTGAACTTGACCTGGATATCTTTAAGACAAACATTCTGACCAAATTTCAAGTTGCTGAAGCAAAAAATGCGGCATCCAAAGTGTTAACAAGATTTTCCTTCATTTGACCTAGTGACCTAGTTTTTGACCCGGCATAACCCATATTCGAACTTGACCTAGATATTTTTAAGACAAACATTCTGACAAAATTCAAACTGCTTAAGCAAAAATTGCGGCCTCTGGAGTGTAAACAAGATTTTCCTTCAATTTGGCCTAGTGACCTACTTCTTGACCCGACGTGACCTCATGTTCGAACTTGACCTATATATCATGTAAGACAAAGCATTCTGATAAAGTTTTAACATGCTCAAGTTGAAAATGTGGTCCTCCAGAGTGTTAACAAGATTTCGCTTCAATTTGACCTATGTGACCTCGTTTTTGACCTCATATGGCCCAGTTTCGAACTTGTCCAAGATTTTATGGAGATGAACGTTCTGATAAAACTTTCATGAAGATTGGATGCAAAATGTAGCCTGTAGAGTGTTAACAAGCTCAAATGTTGACGTACGCACGACGCACGACGCACGACGGACGGACGTCCGGACAAAATGTGATCCCAATAGCTCACCTTGCACTTCGTGCATAGGTGAGCTAAAAATCCAAGAAATGAAAAAGCAAAAAATCCAAATGTTTGACCCAAAAACCAGTTTGATATGTTGAAGTACATTATTTATGAAAATATGTGTGCACAATATGAAATCAATCTAACAAAAAAAGAGGGGAGCTATGACCAAATCTCAAAGTCAACCAGAAGAACCACCAAAATCATGTTTTTTACCCCAAAGAAAGAAGGTCAAACTCAGTATCTTTAGCATATAATGTGAAGAAGTGTATTAGATGAACAAGTTTTCCAAGTTTCAAAGTATTATGTTTCATAGTTTCCATGTAAGTGACCTAAACGCAAAACTTAACCAACGCCGACAATGACGCAGACGACGATCAAGTGACGACAATAACTCGTCTCTTTTTTTCAAATATCAGACGATTTAAAAAGGAACATTTCTACAAAATTATTCAAAATTCTGCTGACTCTTAAAGAGGAGAAGATTTTTCAAGGTTTCACTTATAGCCATATAAGACAAAAAAGCCCCACCCCCTGGCGGCCATGTTTTTTAACCAATTAGACATGGCCTGAAGGAAGAATTTGATCAGGAGGGTCAACCAATTATTTGAAAATGGACTTAGCATTTTTAAGTTTCCACTAAAGCCATATGAGGCAAAAAAAAAAAATTGTTTTTTGACCAATAGAGGGTCACCCAAGGAACATTTCTACAAAATTATTTGAAAATCAGCTTTACACTTTTGGAGAGAAGATTTTTTAAGTTTCCACTTTAGCCATATAAGGTAAACAAGAGGACCATGATGGTCCTATATCGCCACTCCTGATTAAATCAAACTTAAAAAGTTTTTCATTGTTCTATCTCTCTATATGAGTTCCCACCACCCTTGCGGCCATGTTTTGTCAAACGGATCGGAAATATTTGAACAAGACTTGGTAGAAGGTGCCCTAAAGGAACATTTGTGCGGCCATGTTTTTTGTGACCAATCAATATGAATTGAAGGAATCTGATAAAGAACCACCCAAGGAACATTTCAACAAAATTATATGAAAATAGCCAACCAGTTTAGGAGAAGAAGAATTTTTAAGTTTTTTTTGTTTGGTTGCCATGGTAGAACCTGAAATTCAGCATGGTATCCCAACAATTTTTAGGAATTCTAGGTGAGGACAATTGAGAGGTTTCATCCCAATTGACCCACTGGTTACAGAGGAGAAGATGTTGACGGACGCCGGACAAAAGGCGATCACAATAACTCACCTTGAGCACTTCGTGTTCAGGTGAACTAAACACAAGAAACTTATAAAGTTTTGATTTTATTTCTGATGTCTATTTGCTCTATTTCCTAAAGCCAACCCTGACTATTTGTATGTCAAGTATATATATAGATCTGTCTTGTACATATCCATGCTATTTAATCCAAGTTCTTATTATAGTTAGATTTTTTTTTTAAACTTTAATAAACACAGTGAACAATACAGATTTAGGTAAAAACTATGCAGATCTATTCTATACTACTAAAAAGTAATGTGATCCCCAAATATAAACAGTTCTAGATGCATATTCAGAACAGGGCTTTCGGAAAAAAAAGCGTGACCAAAGGAGAAATTGGTCAAATGAGTTAATTTTCTTTTTGACACAATATTTTATGCGTGATTCAGTAATTGTACTTTCATTTATAGAGAGTGTCCATTTTTCTGGTAGCTCAGTCGGTCAGGGGGTTGCGAGTTCAAACCCAAGATCAACCAACATTATTTCTGACATTTGAAAAAGTCAATGCTACACATCAATCGCCTTCCACCAATGTGCTTACAATCTACTTTGATTTCTTTTGAATTATATTTTATAAATATCACAGAGAAAGTTCAAATCGTTTCATTTCACCTTTTACATAATACTTACGTTTTTCAAGATTTTCTTTTTTCATAATATATTCAATTAAAAAATATAAAAATTAAATGACCATGATTCGTGGTCAATAGGTAATAATAAAATAAAAGATTAAATTAAACAAGGGCACCGCAAAGCAGATGCATCCCCTCGGTATTGAATCATAAATAGCATTTGAGCAACTGATTTAAAAGTATGGCTAAAAATATGGCCAATGACCTGGATATTAATGTTATATACCAGAAAACTAATGTTATTTGTCCTTGTCTTTATTAAATTGATATTAATGTTATGTACCAGAGAACTAAGTGTAATTTGTCCTTGTCTCCGTCTTTGGCCTTTGCCAAATGACCCCACCTTTGCCCGTTGACATTTACAATCAATAGGCTTCTAGATCTTACCATATACTAAATGTATGGCAAGTTTAATCTGCCAAGAGATGATCAATGTAGAGTGGTCACAAGGTTGTTGATATGGGAAAACAATCAGTCCAATTTTGACCTTGACCTTTAACCTATGACCTTGAAAATAAATAGGCTTCTAGCACTTGCCATAAACTAACTGTATACCATGTTTGGTTAAGATCGGTCGAAGGATGTTCAGTGTAGAGTGGTCACAAGGGACGCACAGACATTCCCGTTACTATATCCCCATCGCAAACTTCGTAAGCCGTGAAAATAAATAGGCTTCTAGACCTTGCCATATACTAACTGTATACCAAGTTTGGTTAAGATCGATAGAAGGATGTTCAGTGTAGAGTGGTCACAAGGTTGTTGATATGGAATAGTCAGTCCAATTTTGACCTTGACCTTTAACCTATGACCTTGAAAATAGTGGTCACAAGGTTGTTATGGACGGACGCACAGACAGTTCCGTTACTATATCCCCATCGCAAACTTCGTAAGCCGTGAAAATAAATAGGCTTCTAGACCTTGCCATATACTAACTGTATACCAAGTTTGGTTAAGATTGGTTGAAGGATGTTCAGTGTAGAGTGGTCACAAGGTTGTTGATATGGGAAAATAGTCAGAGTCCAATTCTGACCTTGACCTTGAAAATAAATAGACTTCTAGACCTTGCCATATACTAACTGTATACTAAGTTTGGTTAAGATCGGTCGAAGGATGTTCAGTGTACAGTGGTCACAAGGTTGTTGATATGGGAAAATAGTCAAAGTCCAATTCTGACCTTGACCGTTAACCTATGACCTTGAAAATAAATAGGTTTCTAGACCTTGCCATATACTAACTGTATACCAAGTTAGATTAAGATCAGTCAAAGTATGTTCAGTGAAGAGTCACAAGGTTGTTACGGACGGACGGACGAACGAACAGTCCCGTTACTATATCCCCATCGCAAACTTCGTTAGCCGAGGGGATAATAAGTTAGCATGTAACCATTTAAGGTAATATTACTCACTTACCGATTTATGCCCATTTTGACAAGCCACATGTAAAGCTGTTTGACCTTGAACATCCTGAAATAGTCAATGAATCAAAATGAAAAATACTAGGTTGTTACTTATGAATATAAAAAACCTTGAGCTATCAAATTGGTTTCAGATTACTATAGTGATGCACTTTACCATTTCCCACATACATTAAATCTGCAGAAGACGAGTTGAAAACATCTAGACAAAAAAAGCCCTTTCATGAGTTACCACCAGAAGGTTTTTATTGGGCAATTTCTAATCTGAAAAGCCGGCTATTACTCCATCCTAAATTGTTTGTTTGTGACCAAAGTCAAACTTAACCTGTATTTTGGGTTATGAAACCCATGTACCAATTTGTATATAAATTCATCAACCCTTTCATGACAGTACATATAGGAGTTAGCTTGTTGGTTGGCCATTACGTTACTTTGTCCAAACCATAATTGAACAATTATGATCCCCGTTCCATTCTCTTGCTCACATGGTATAAGTGTAGCAACTTTAAAGTGAATCTAGCAAACAGAAACAGATTCATCTCAAACTTGTAGACGCTTTCCGACGCCTCAGCTGCAGACGACTTTTAAAAACATAATGGCAAAAGGAGGGCAATTCACCGTTTGCCACAATGTTTTAAACATTTTTCAGTATTTATAACTTCATTTATAGAGATTTATCGCGCTTTTGCCACGAGGATTTCAATGTCGTCTGCTACAGATTTGCTGTATAAAAGCAAGGGTTAAAGGCAGGCAACTCAAAAAGGAGAAATTGCTTATTATCCATGTTTTCTAAATACTGAATTGATCCTTTCAAAGTTGTTTGCTGCAGACTTTTTGTTATTGGCAAAGGGTTAAAACATATTATTCTCTTACCTCTATATCAACATCATGTACATATGTGAAGAAAGCCTGCAACACTTCTGTTCTTCCATTAACAGCTAACCAGTGAATCTAAAAAAACACAAAATTGTCGCTAAAGATAACTTTAAAACTGTTTTAATGGTTTAAAAAATAATGATATGGTGGCCCTGTACCACTCACCTGAGTACCCTGGCAGACATGTGATCTCTCCCGATATCGTCGGAGGCTCCCGATTTGAAGCCTCATCTTACGCTCTCCCGATCGGGTAATGATATCTCCCGCCGAAAAAATAAATGAATAAAAAAAAAAAAAATACCTAAATTAAAACAGATGCTCGTAATTTCAAAAGTTTTACATCATCTAGTGGTGCAAAGTGATATCGACTTTCTGGGTAAAGGTTTAAGTCGTGTTGTATGTAAACTACCTGTAGTACACAGTAATGTGTAAATTTATGACCCTTGGCTAATGTCAATTAGAGTTAAAAAGCATGTTGATTTTTATACATGACAATCAACCTCTGATTAGTGGATTATCACACTTAGTCTGCCAGGCTGCGGTGAAAAAATAAACTGACAGTAGGAGTATGAAATATGTTTTTAACTTTCATTGATTTTTAAGGTGGATTTTCATTTGACGTGGCTAATTCTGCCCGGGATAATCAAGTCAGGTAAAATAATTACGTCATTATTATTTTAGCTGAGAAAGGTTATATTTAAGTCCCAAACTATTTTAGGCCTCTGAATAGTAAACAACCTCACATGAATTTAGCCAGAAGCAGAGACATATATAGAAGCCAGAAGTAAACAATGAAAAATGTTTTACGAAATTCCTGTCATATTTTCGAAATTGGAAAAAATTCTGAATATTAAGATGAACAATGAATCGGACTGTTAAAGCTACTCTCAGACAGCAGAAATTTGAAAAGGGCAAAGACAGCCTGTACCGAGTATAAACAACAGACTGCTGTAGAGCATTAAAGTCTCTATTACTTGTGAAAGCATGCACATTTTATATAAGTGACTTTTCAATAAGGCATAACAATCTTGTGATGTCACTGCTTTAGAATCTCATGTGCTGATAGTGCCTTTTGAAAGTAGTAAAAAGAGCTCCCCAAATCCTTATATGACCTTAAAACCCTATGTTGTGGGTACTCAAACAAATTTTCTCAGTGAGAAGATTCTTTTGAGTACCCAGACCATAGGATTAAATAGTGTCATAAGAGAGTTATTGTTGGAAAAGACCAGTTTACTCCTCCTTATCTAGACCTCTGAGTAAATGTCTTTGGTGATCTCAGTGCTTTAAAGTTTCATGTGCTATTTTTTTATGACTAGTTCTTAACATATATACATATTTGTTGTTATTATACTGACATCTTTTCATGAATAAAATTGAAGTAATAAAATAATTAATGATCATAAAATATTCTTTTCAATTAGCAAATCATAACCTCCCTTAACCTGCTTGATTTGACTCTATTTTAGCATCAAATAAAAAGTATTGTGACCTATCGCAGAAAATCTTGCCGCGAAAAAAGCTCCCTCTTTGGGACACCAATCTCACTACCAAAATTACCAAATCTCCCTATTTGGCTTCAGGAAAATATCACGTGTCGTACCCTGGCGACAATGGTTTTTTAACACATGAAAATAATTTGAACACTTCAGTGCCAAAAACTAATTTTCAAATCAAGCCAGTAGTTTCGTTAAAGATTTAATTTTTACTCTATTCTTATGAGGAAACAAGCCAGATACCCTAGTGGCCTTGTTTTTCAATGGATTGGAATTGTTAAACCATATGTTAACTTTTAGCTATATTTAAATCAGGTTTCAACGGATTGGAATTATTTGAACATTCTAAATAGGGGTCAACCAGGGCACATTTGTGCCAAATCATTTTCAAAATTGTACAAGAAGACACTGGAGTCTGATAATTGATTCTGGAAACTATTTTTAATGCTCTGTTTTTTTTAAATCAAAATTTTGTTTTAAAAAAAAACATTATTAACAACACTGGAGTCTGAACATTGATTCTGGAAACTATTTTTATGCTATTGTAGCACAATAATGTTGGAAAAAACGTTTTAAATCCAACTTTTGTTTTAAAACCCCATTGTTAGGGCTAGATACGTATAGCTAAGGGTCTGTGTGCATACTAGTTGAAGAAATTAAAAGTTAGATATCTAGTTCCTTAAACGACACTAGTGTCTGGTTGCCAGTATCGTTTATGATAAACAAAACTACATTCTGGTTGCCAGTATCGTTTATAATAAACGATACTAAATTCTGGTTGCCAGTATTGTTCATGATAAACGATACTAGATACTAGACACTAGACACCAACTTCACCTCACCTTTAAAGATGACCACCTTTCTACTGTAGTACATGTCAGGGCTCCGCAAACCAGATAAATTGCCTGTTTAAACCGATTTTGAACTCGGTGGACCGGTTTCAATCTTAAAACTAGTATCTAAATCCGTCCAGAAATTTTTATAAATTAAAACTAATATAAAATTGGTCCATGAATTTCTATAAAGCTAACTATATAACACCTCCGCTACAGGTCACTTTGTAAACAGAGTCGTCTGTACCACCTTCGAGATAGTCACTTACGGTGACGTAAACAGGATTATCGATCCAATTAAGTTTGACAATCGTGTAAACTGATAGATAATGCCAATCGGAATACCTCGGTGATGAATGGATGACGGAATTACTCGAGAAAATCCCATTGAATGCATGCGGTAATAATTTCATGCATCTGATTTGCTGTTGGGGTTATTAGGGAATTTCCATAGGTCACGTGACCTTTGTAACCTTTCAAGATGGCATGGAAAAGGAGATATTTACGAAACGTTTCATAAAAATAAATTTGTCACTGTATATTTTATAAGGCAGAAGTTTTAACTTCATTTCATTTAATTTGTCCTTCGATACATTATTGAAAGGGCTCAACGAAATTTACTTGCGATGTTCAAAAAGTCAAATGACCGGCTTGGCAACGCGAATCATGTTGACAAAGGGAACCGGGTCAAACCGGTTCATAATTACTCAACTGGGTAAATGTACTTACCTAAACAAGAGGGCCATGATGGCCCTGGATCGCTCACCTTAATTATACAATGTACTGCAATGCAAAACACATCAAGACAATTATTCTGAATGCATCCTCCACAGTGTTAACAATATTTTCCTTCATTTTGCCTAGTGATCTATATTTTTTTACCTGATATGACCCATATTCCTACATGGACTAGATATCATTAAGACAACATACTGACAAAGTTTCAACTTGCTCAAAGTAAAAATGCGGCCTCCGGAGTTTGAACAATATTTTCCTTTATTGACCTAGTTTCTGATCCAATATGACCCATATTCGAACTTGACCTAGATATAATTCAGACAAACATTCTGACCAAATTTCAAGCTGCTGAAGCAAAAAATGTGGCATCCAAAGTGTTCACAAGATTTTCCTTCAATTTGATCTAGTGACCTAGTTTTTGACCCGGCATGACCCATATTCGAACTTGGCCTAAATATCATTCAGCTCAACATTCTGAACAAATTTCAAGCCGCTGAAGCAAAACATGCGGCTTCTACAGAGTTAACAAGATTTTCCCTTAATTTGGCCTTGTGACCTAGTTTCTAATCTAATATGGCCCATATTTAAACTTGACCTAGATATCTTTAAGACAAACATTCTGACAAAATTTCAAGCTACTGAAGCAAAAAATGAGGCATCCAAAGTGTTAACAAGATTTTCCTTCAATTTGGCCTAGTGATCTAGTTTTTGACCCGGCATGACCCATATTCGAACTTGGCCTAGATATCATTCAGCTCAACATTCTGAACAAATTTCAAGTTGCTGAAGCAAAATATGCAGCTTCTACAGAGTTAACAAAATTTTCCCTCAATTTGGCCTAGTGACCTAGTTTCTGACCCAATATGACCCATATTTGAACTTGACCTAGATATCTTTAAGACAAACATTCTGACCAAATTTCAAGTTGCTGAAGCAAAAAATGCGGCATCCAAAGTGTTAACAAGATTTTCCTTCAATTTGATCTAGTGACCTAGTTTTTGACCCGGCATAACCCATATTCAAACTTGACCTAGATATTTTTAAGACAAACATTCTGACAAAATTTCAAACTGCTTAAGCAAAAATTGCGGCCTCTGGAGTGTTAACAAGATTTTCCTTCAATTTGGCCTAGTGACCTACTTCTTGACCCGACGTGACCCATGTTCGAACTTGACCTACATATCATTAAGACAAACATTCTGATAAAGTTTAAACATGCTCAAGTTGAAAATGTGGCCTCTAGAGTGTTAACAAGATTTCGCTTCAATTTGACCTAGTGACCTCGTTTTTGACCTCATATGGCCCAGTTTCGAACTTGTCCAAGATTTTATGGAGATGAACGTTCTGATAAACTTTCATGAAGATTGGATGCAAAATGTAGCCTGTAGAGTGTTAACAAGCTCAAATGTTGACGACGCACGACGCACGACGCACGACGCACGACGGACGGACGCCGGACAAAATGTGATCCCAATAGCTCACCTTGCACTTCGTGCATAGGTGAGCTAAAAATGGCTTTCTCTAATTATTTCAGTCATGGTAATTCCAAAACAACAAAGAACTTTTTTGTAGTAATTTTTTTATTTTTATGTAGACAAAACAAAGTTAACCGTACAGATAAGAGAAATGTATCTTCTGTGCGAAACCAATAATTTTCTAGTACGTACGGGTCGAACAATCTTAAGTACGAACGAGCAATGTAAACACATATTGTAAACACACATGCGCGGTCATGTTCGTCTGCAAATTTTGGAAAATTATGATTTGTAAAGTACTTCTACATTGACATTAACGAGCGATGACACTGTTATGCAACCATCTATGCATGGTAACCTGCAATAAACATGAAATTCGTGATATTTGTTTTTAAAAGAGTTTCAATGTAAAAAAAAATTAACGGGGGGGGGGAAATATTCTGAACCGATTGAGATTTCAAAATTTCCGGAGCCCTGGTACATGTATATGTGTAACATATTGTCTGTTTTGGGCAAATTAATAATTAAAGGAGAGATTACTGCCCCCTTATTTATGTATCTGTAGAAAAAATACATACTGGTGTGAATCCTTCGTTGTTCCGTACATTAATGTTGGCTTTATTGTCCAGTAGTTTAATAAGGCATTTCTTCTGTCTGTAAATAAAAAAATAAATTAATGCCTTCCCACAGGCAGCACAATTGAAGATAACTTAACCCTTTCCCTCATACGACAATTCTGCAGCAGACGACCTTGAACGTATTTTGTCAAAACATAGAAAATCTCCATAATTGAATGGATAACCTATGACAAAAAGTGGAAAACATTGTGGCAAAAGGAGAAATTGCACGTTTTGTGCAATTTCTTCTTTTGTCACTATGTTTTCAAAAAGCCGCCTGCTGCAGAGGCGTCAGAAAGCGTCTATATGAGGGAAAGGGTTAACTACAGCAGATGGCTTTTGAAACATCGTAGTAAAATGAGTAATTGCCAAAAAAGAGCCACAATATTATAATTTTTTTTATTTTTATTTATTAAATAATCATACTTTCATTTATAGAGATTTTCCATATTCTTACATAGATATGTCTGCAGCAGCGTGTTTTGTAGGTGGGGAAAGGGTTATGATATCATAGATCCTGTTCTTTATGGTATTGGTAGAAAGGATTTGTTGTTTAGGCTACCAGGGAGCTGGTTTTACTTACAGCTAGTAAACCCTTTCGCACATACACACTATCTGATGCATCTGAAGCAGATGATTTTTTAAATCATTCAGGCAAAAGGAGAAACCGCTGAAAGTTATCAATTTCTTCTTTTGCCACAATGTATTCAATTTCAGTAACTATACCTTGATTTATCGAGATTTTCATGTTTTTGCCTAGATGTTTTCAGATCTATTTCAGATTTGTTGTTGTATGTGGGAAACGTGAATTCAAATCCTCGCAGGCCCAGTATTCTTTTGAGCCATTGACAAAAGCTATTTGAATAAAAGCTATATGTGTCTTCCATTAACCCTATCCCACATACAGATCCATTTGAAGCATATGAAACAGAATACCTATGAAAACATTGTGGCAAAAGGAAAAGTTCTTAATCTGCATTTCAAATTTTGGCACAATGTATTCAGATCAATACAATAATTGTACACTCATTTATAGCGATTCAGATTGTCCTTTTTTTTGGCCAAAAAACCTTCAAAGTTGTGTGTTACACATTTATTGTATGTGGGAATATAGTAGTCTACCCTTTTACGAATATAATGTTTTACTCAGATGTTTTCAAAGCAGATGACCCTTAAAATTAAAGTTGTAAGGATGATGGAAAATTTAGGAATCGCTCGATAACAGTACAGTACAGAGGATCTTAAAGATTATTGTAGCTGCTATGAGCAAAGTTAGAGCAAGTGTACAAAAAAGCTAGTGTTTCACTATAGTCCTAGTTTTTTCTGGGACCTATTACACATTGCTGTTGACAACAAAAGAATATTTCTAGATAGGAGCTTCATTCATAGATCTAACAAACTCTCCTTAGGTAAAAACTTTACTAAAACATATTATTATCAAACAAATAAGCATAAATGATCAATACTAACCCGTTTCTGGCGGCCAGGTGAAGGGGTGAGCATCCCGATTTATCCTGGGCATCTACATCGGCCCCTCTCTTGAGTAGAATACCCAAACATTCATAAGAACCGCAGCTTTAATAAAAAATACAAAACTCTTCATTACAAATCTCCAAATAGTGAATTACATACATTATTATAAAGATGTATTTTTGTTTTTATTTCATCGGGATTTTATGCAGTACTGTTCTCAACAGTGTTTTAGTTATATCACAGGAACAGAATAATTGTTCATGATGTTTTCGTGACAACACAGTACTAGGTAACAAAACATGCCTTGTCCAAGGGCACGCCACCTTGACCTCTGCGAGCGGGGTTAAAATCCAGGAATCCCAAATCAACCATACAAACCACTTTGCCATGGCAGATTCCTTATAAAGAGGTATTAAATATATTATCATAGTCAATTGCTCTCAGAAGCAAGAAAAGAAATATGATTGATCTATATCACTTACCTGATTTAACCCTTTACCTCATACGACAATTCTGCAGCAGACGACTTTGGACATATTTTGTCAAAAAATAGAAAATCTCTGTAATTGAATGGATAACCTATGACTAAAAGAGGAAAACATTGTGGCAAAAGTAGAAATTGCTCGTTTTGAGCAATTTCTTCTTTTGTCACTATGTTTTCCAAAAGCTGTCTGCTGCAGAGGTGTCAGAAAGCCTGTATATGAGGGAAAGGCTTAACAGACCTTCAATAGAAGTCATATACTTCTATAAAGTACTGTACGCATATTTATCTGTTGTTGACTCAGGTTTGTACTCATGACTTTTAGCTACCGGACATTAACTATACACAGGTACAATGTCCCTCAACAAGCTAGGTTGGGGCCCTTTTAACCCCAGGGCCTTTATTTGGATACATTGGGTAGAGTACCACAATGTTATAATACATAACAAAGCTCTAGCATTTGCAGTTTTCGACTGTATTCTTATGGGGAAAATGCTAAGTCAATGATAAACATTGAAGCGGTGCTCTGTGGAAATCAACTTAAGGCTTTAACAAGAAGTATAGATAAAGATCAGCCTGCACATTTGCACTGTTTAACAATAATAGATTGTTCAATAAACCTCTTAAAAGCAGTGTATGATTGGATACAACAGCAAGGATGGGCAGGCAGATATTTGTTAACAGGTGTAATAATTACGATAAGAATGGATTTCCTAAAGCACCGCGCATATCATTTGTATTGTATCAATGTGACTTGTTTGGGAAATGAATCATAAATTTGCAATGGGTATATAGGAAAGCATCCCAGCCCTAGCTGAAATGATGTACACTTACTTAGCTGAGATATGTAGAAGTGTTCTGTGAGCTCTGCCACACTTGTAATTCACATCAAACTTTGAACTGGACAGCAAATCTGATATGGATCTGAAAATGATAAAATTTGACATCAAAACAGAGGCAGAGAAAAGCAAGAGTCAACAGTTCTGTGAGAAGTATCTTCCCTTATTAATAAGCAATGAATTCTTCTATTGTTGGTATTTAATAGAAATGTCCCTGTGAGAACCTCATCATGATTTTGGTGTAAAAATAATGATTTACCAGTAACTAACACATTTCTAAACAGCAGATGCATTTTCACACATCTGCTGCAGACAACTTTTGAAAAAATAGCTACAACTGCAGGAATTTGTTTGAAAAGAGATATTTCTCTCTTTTCCATAATTCATTATTAAATCTATTCAATACTTATGATTTCATTTATATAGCTCATTTTCTTTATGTTTGTCTCAATAATATTATATGTGGGAAAGGGCTTAGAAAGGAAAGTATATCCCACATCAGCAGCTGTGAAATAATATATCTATAGGTGCTACCTATTTACGAAAAAAACGCAAGATAATTATAAACAAAAATTTAAGAGCATACTTTGGCCATAAATAAGGATTTTTAAGTAATTGACTAGACAATAATAATGTTAATGGCATGTGTCTTGCATTATCAAAACATATTTGCAATTCTTATTGCTGTCGTCTATTATTACGAACAGAAAATAATAAAGTAATGACTTTCAGAAAATCAAGGAATACATTTATAATGAACGCGGTTAAAACATGAGGGCCAAGATGATCCTTAATCGATCACCTGCATTATGGTAAAGAAGCAAATAGATCAGTCCTTTTCTGATGCCACCTGGCGACTGCCTTTTTCAAGCAGTCAATATGACTTGAACAAATTATGTAAGGTCACATTTCTGCTAAACCCTTTCCCTATTAGAGACGGTTTCTGAGGCCTATGATTTAGGAAAAGATTGTCGCAACAAGGACAATTGCTCCTTATGAGAAAGTTATCCTTTTGCCACAATGTTTGATAAATAATTATACTTTGAATGATTGAGTCAATAGCTCATGTATAGGAATTTGGGGTATTTCATGTTGATACCACTTTTTTGCGGGAAACGACGTCGCTCCATTGACGTTACGCCAAGATGAAGTGTAATGGAAATGACGTCACGTCCTTCTTTGGCTACGATACAGTCAAAATTTAGTTTCGGGCGTAGAAGGCTAATGCTGTCGTTTTTTTGACGAACGGGAAAACATATTTCTTATAGATTTCCATTTATTTTTAGCTTTTCGTACAAATGTTAATTTCAGCACTTTAATGATCTTAAATATCAATTTTAAAAAAAATGATTAAAAAGACGACAATAATTTTCAATCCGTGTTTTTCTGCTCATTTTATACATACCCCAAAATACCGATTTTAAAAATATGATTAAAAAGCCGACAATAATTTTCAATCTGTGTTTTACGTCTGCTTTTTATACATATCCAAAATGGCGGCCCCCATGGATTTTTTCAGTTTCATTTCAGAAAGCTTCATGGGTTATTGAAAAAAAAAAAAAAAAAATCTCACGCCCGTTAACTATAAGCGAAAAAAACCATTTATGTTTTTTTTTCGTATTATCATTCAAAGATTATAAGATATTTGGCTACATCCTGGCACATAGTGGTTTATTCAATCTAGGCTAAAAATATGGAATATTTGATAATTTCTATAAATGAAATTTAATTATTGAAAACATTAACCCTTTCCCTCATATGACAATTCTGCAGCAGACAACTTTGAACATATTTTGTCAAAAAGTAGAAAATCTCTATAATTGAATGGATAACCTATGACTAAAAGTGGAAAACATTGTGGCAAAAGGAGAAATTGCACGTTTAAAAAACATTGTGATAAAAGGAGATATTGCTCATGATAAACAATTTCTTCGTTTTTCACAATGTTTTAGAAAGTCGAATTGCATCTGCAAGTGGGAAAAGGTTAAAAAGATTGTAAACAATGATTGAAAAGCTTTGGTCATATGATTACATACTGCTACTCACTTATGTTGGTTTCCGATAATCATTGGCATTAACATATAAAACGCCGACTTTGGATCTGAAATAAAAGAGAACTAAATGTTATTCCTACAATGCCAATAGAATCAGCAGTGTGCTAAATAAGGAGTGCATATCATTTTCTTAACCCTTTCCCTCATATAGACGCTTTCTGGCGCCACTGCAGCAGACAGCTTTTTGAAAACATTGCGACAAAAGAAGAAATTGCTCAAAACGAGCAATTTCTCCTTTTGCAACAATGTTTTCCACTTTTAGTCATAGGTTATCCTTTCAATTATGGAGATTTTCTATTTTTTGACAAAAAAAGTTAAATGTCGTCTGCTGCAGAATTATCGTATGAGGGAAAGGGTTAACACTTTTCCACATAAAACAAATCGGAAGAAAAATGTGGAAAAATATGATATAATTATATACCCTTTCCCTCATACGACAATTCTGCAGCAGACGACTTTGAACATATTTTGTCAAAAAATAGAAAATCTCTATAATTGAATGAATAACTTATGACTAAAAGTGGAAAACATTGTGACAAAACGAGCAATTTCTTCTTTTGTCACTATGTTTTCAAAAAGCTGTCTGCTGCAGAGGCGTCATAAAGTCTCTATATGAGGAAGAGGGTTTAAGTGTAATCATTGAATATATTTAGCTTTAAACCTTTTTGCAAAAGGACAACTTGCTTGTTATGAGTGATTTCTCCTTTGCCACAAGTTTTAAAATATTGTCTGCTGCAGATGCATATATAGTTATCAATCATACAAGCTATTTGTATGCAGTCAC
Source organism: Serripes groenlandicus (assembly GCA_031761405.1). NCBI lineage: Eukaryota > Metazoa > Mollusca > Bivalvia > Cardiida > Cardiidae > Serripes > Serripes groenlandicus. The sequence continues at coordinate 15,237,005 of JASEVX010000005.1, read as the reverse complement.
TGTGACATTGACCTTAAAACAGGTGAACAGGTGTAATTGATAGGGGTCATCTACTAGTTATGCCCAATCTCCCTGCCATGTTTGAGGACATAAGGTCCAAGAATTATGTGGGTATCAATTAGACAAACCTTTTGTATACATGGTCATTGTGACCTTGACCTTTGAATTGATGGTCTAAAAATCAACAACGGTCATCTACTGATCATGCCCAATCGCATTGCAAGTTTGAGCTCTTAAGTTCCAAGAATTATCCAGTTATCAATCTGAAAAGCTTTGGTCTACCGATGGACAAACATGTGCATAGCAATATATCCTCTCTTCTTCGAAGGGGGGCACAATTACCAAAAAATAACAAGCTAGCCCAAGTCCAATACATTCATATTTTCAACCAATCATACTGGCTTGAGCAATTTTGCAGAGGGTAACCAAAGGAACATTTCCGCAAGTAAATTAATAGAAGTAGAAATTTCAGGTGTTATCAGTTAACCCCTTTTCAAATGCTGCCTGGCAACCATGATGTTTAATATGTCTTGAACAATTTTTGTAGAGCTTCACCTTAAGAGTATTTTTTACTAAATTATCTTGAAATAAGATAAACATTTTTAGAGAATGAACTCTAAAATTTTGTCATTTTACCCCTTTTGATGCACTTTGGTGGACATGATTTCCAACTTTATCCACTATACTTTAACTGGATGCAACTCATGACATGGCACATTTTCCCACAATGTTTCCGTGTTTCAAATCTAAATTGCTACAACCATTGCGTTACATTTATTACAATGATTGCTACTGTACTTTTGTATCTTAAAGCTGGTGTCATGTTATCTGGCCATAATCTAGGTAGTAAAATGGCTTAGTCTATTTTGTTTTCATTAGCTTATATGGCATTGTTACTAACCAATATGCCTCGCACTAATACCTAGTTAGTAACATTAGCATAGTAAGAAATATTGTTTGGGTAAAAATTAAACCTGATATAAAGTTTTGTAACATAATCTGATTATAGATAAGTGATTGATTGATTGGGGTTTGGTTTAACGCCGTTTTTAACAATTTCTCAGTTATATCACGGCGGCCAGTTCACCCACTCATGCATTTCCTGGCTTTCTCACACCAGTACTCCGCACAACAATCTTCCAAAGCAACTGGCTGCTTTTCCTCATAGACTTAGCCCATTGGGAAGACGAATGACGCATGTCGCATAGACTTTTGTCAATCCTCGGAAAGAAAGTTGGCCGAGCCGGGATTCAAACTCACAACCCCTGAATTGACAGCCAACGTCACTACCGACTGAGCTACAAAGTCTAACTGATTGACTTTTCTGGATTCCAAGAGCTCAAAAGGTAGATTGTATCTTTCTTGGTTCTAGTCATTGTTCATAACCCTCATTTATAGTTTCATTTAATGGTAAATGAACCATACATAATAGTCTCAAATATAATGTTAGGGTTTAAATTAATACAAATATTCTGTATTTTAAGTTTCGCCTCTAAGCCTTTCCCCCATCCAGTCAATCCTCTTCTACTGTCTACATGAATGCTTTAACCCTTTCCCTCATACGACAATACTGCAGCAGACGACTTTAAACATATTTTGTTAAAATATAGAAAATCTCTGTAATTGAATGGATAACCTATGACTAAAAGTGGAAAACATTGTGGCAGAAGGAGAAATTGCTTGTTTTGAGCAATTTCTTCTTTTGTCACCATGTTTTCAAAAAGCCGTCTGCTGCAGAGGCGTTAGAAAGCGTCTATATGAGGGAAAGGGTTAAGGCGGAACTCCGCTAGTGGTAACTGTAGTGTCTTAGCATCAGTATATCCATTATATAAATAACGACTAATCCCTATCTGCTTGTAAATAACAATTGGTCCCTATGCATTGCGTGTACGCATTGATGAGTATCGTTTGAGTTGTTTCCGGCATTAAAAGTGTATGGCATTTATGTTGTAGTCTTGTGTTTAACCTGGCGTAATCCACTTATAAACATAACAGTAACATTTGAGCCAAAGAGAAGGCTCGTCTGTAATACATACTGTACCTGATCATAGTGATGGGTCATTTGGAGAACATTTTTGATAATATATCTTGAAATTAGAAATGCATGTTCATACGAATAAAGCCAAGTATTGGTAGCAACGCAAGCTGTCATTTCAGGGGTTGTGAGTTCTAACCCCAGTTCAGTCAACGTTCCTTCCAATGTTCGACAAAAGTCAATCATGAAATTGATGAATATATTATGTTACAGGCGTCTGAATCGTCTTCCACTAATGGGCTAACAGTCCATGTGGTAAAGCAGCCAGTTGTTTGGGAAGATTGTGTGGAAAACTGGTGTGAGAAAGCCATGAAATACATTGATACGTGAACTGGCCATCTTGATACAACTGATAAAAAGGGTGTTATTTATAATAACCCCTGTCAATCAATCAAAGGAATATAATTGTTTTTAAGTTATCCCTTTTCCAATGCCTAATGGCAACTTTTCTTTCAACCAATCAAAATGGCTTTACCAGTTAGAGTTAGAAGTGTTTGGTGAAAAAAAGAAATCAGACAAGCAGATTCAGAGAAGAAGAATATAAAGCTTTGGCTTTTCCTTTCAGATGCTGGAGCAACAAAAGTTCAGCAGATATCTTTAATCTTTGAACAATTTTGAAAGAGAATTTGGTGATCTGACAAAAAGCCGTAAAATTATTGTGATATCATCTGGAAAATAAATCTTGAGGTGACATCAATCATGTAATATAGCAAGAACTGTGCTGTCAAGTTATTTACACTTCCTTGGTACGAAAAATATTGAGTATGAAACAAGGAAATGATAAGAAACCGAAATGATATCGTAGATCCTATTCGACTTACCCTCTGGAAGATCTACCGTCCTTGCACTTCTCAGGCTTTTCACCAGTCTTTGAATAAACGCCATTATTTTGATGTCACAGTTACATTTTTTATCGTTTTAATAAAATTAACATATTCGATATTGTCAGACGAGAAAGTAAACCTAAACAACCTATTTCACGTTCATATCTATTTTTAGAAAGAAAATAAATATCTAAAAATAACCCAGAAAACAGACTTATTCGAGTGTATCTAATCCAGAAACACTTAATCCTGTACCCAATCAGCTAAAGCTCGTCAAAAGGGCAAAGGGGTGGCTTGTCTAAACTTGGCGTTTCCCTTATTTCTATCTTTACCCAAAGTGTTCTTTGTCACCTACTTTGAGTAAGTGATTTGTTTAGACCATACATGTATCACCATTATTTAAGCCAGAGACAAACATACATACATTTCTATATAGGTCTCTGGATAGGCCTAGTGTTTCACCAAGGCGGGGACATAGATATATCCTATATGTTTTTCCTGTCCAGTGCCATATGGCAACTATTGTTATGCATGGAATTCATTTCTTTAAGCATTTCTAAAAGAGCTTCTTCAGGGGATAATTCATGTGAAGTTGAACTGGCTGAGTGGTTAAGAAGGAGATGTCATAATTTAAATGTTTTAAAGTTATTATTTTTCTGTTGCCATAGCAACACAAGTTTTGCATAGAGCGAGAGACCTAAAATTAGGTCTCTAATAGAACTCAAGTGTTTTGAGGGATTAAAACCGTGGTCCAACCCTGTCAGGTATACAGAGGACAATCCAGCCAGTACATCACTGTCGTGTTTGGGTGTATTTTGAATCAGTTTGAGCATTCATATAATTATTAAAGTCATTATTATTCTTTGTCATATCTTGTTCACCATGTTCATCATGGAGTGTTGGTCGGTCATTCATGTTTTTTCAGCGCTATTTCTCAACAACCGCTGATTGTAATTTTCGGAATCTTCTATACCAAAACCAAACAGAGTTAAACCCTTTCCCTCATATATAGATGCTTTTTGACGCCTCTGCAGCAGAAGGCTTTTTGAAAACAGTGACAAAAGAAGAAATTGCTCAGAACGAGCAAATTCTCCTTTTGCCACAATGTTTTCTACTTTTAGTCATAGGTTATCCATTCAGTTATAGAGATTTTCCATTTTTTGACAAAATATGTTCAAAGTCATCTGCTGTAGAATTGTTGTATGAGGGAAATGGTTAAGGCCTCTTCATTAATATAAAAATTGTACCAACAATCGTGTATGATCTCTGTCTCAGCAACGAATATGGAGAAAGCAATGGCATTTTTAAAGAATTTCAGCTGAAGTTCTGGATGCCATGATTATTATACAAAGTTCAATATTTCTGTCCGTGCTATTTCTCAGTGACCTTATGGTTGGTTCCACAGAGCCATGCTTTTATATTTAAATAACTCAAAGCGGACAATGCAAATTTGGTACTATCTTAGATGTAGCTAATGTGTTTATTTCATGATCTTTAATCCTTATTTGACATAAAAACCCAATGCTGTGGGAACTCAATGGAATTTAATAAAGAAATAAAACATATATTGTGACACAAAGAGATGTTTATTTCTTCTTAACTTGGCCATTGGCCTCTGACTCAATATACAGGCGGGGGATGATTTTTTTATTCATTAGGGAGTTTGTCTCAATATCTTTTGGTTGAAGGAAAAAAAGAATAATTAGCATTTGTTTTCTAGTGGGTCTTAGGTCTTAGTTTTCTAGACACCCCCTATCGTTAGCATTTGTAAGGTTTGCCGATGCTTGTCCAATTGTGTCGGCAAATCCGCATTAGGTTGTTACTGTTATCAAGAATGACCAGTTCAGGGGCATTCTTGAAATTCCATATATATCTTCTAAGCTGCCATGAATTCATCAACAGCATCTCTGTTAAGCTTGCTATAACGAACAGATCCACAAGAATAATGGTGATTTTGAAAAATCTTTGCAAAATAAAGTAATAATAAAAAAAAAAATGGGTCTTAGTTTTCTAGGTCTTAATTTTCTAGTACAGTGGGTCTTAGGTTTCTAGGTCTTAATTATCTAGTACAATGGGTCTTAGGTTTCTAGTGGGTCTTAGGTCTTAGGTTTTAGGTCTTAGGTCTAAGGTTTTAGGTCTTAGGTCTTAAGGCTTATTTTTCTAGACACCCTACAGGCGGTAACAGATCTTTCGTGTTTTCAATCAACATATAAGCAGTAAGGGATTTTTCAAGGGAAGCAGAGGGAAATGACAACACACATGGCATTCCCTAACACTATCGACTCATTACATTCACATTTATGTGAGTGTAAGGAACGACAACTCTGCGAAGGAGAATGCACACATGGTTGCCCGAATATATGGTGGATGATCTCCTCCTGGTTGATTGATTGTCAATTGTTCAGTCATTTCACACACCATTGTGTTTTCTTGCCTTCCCAAACCAGTTCTTCACACAGCAGTCTTTCCATGCAACTGTCTGCTTTTCAACTTAGGCATGGTGAAAGAGGAATGATGCTTGGCCCAGTGATATTTGACAAAACGTCGGTAAGAATTATGACCGAGCTGAGTTTCATTCTCACAACCCCTGGATTGACTGCCTGTGTAGCTACCACCGGGGCTCACTGATTTATCTCCTGTCTCAAGGTATATGTTTGGGTATGTTATACCTGAGAACCTACCCTCGGAGATGTGAGTGACAATAACGAATAAATTCTCTACTTACTTAGATTAGACTGCATGTATAATGTTCTTTGGCCTGTGTCAGAAATGTTTCTAATATATCTCGTCTGATTTGACCAAAGTTGATGGTATCTAATTTTATCAATTGCTACTAAAAATAACTTATATGTCTTTCTTGCATGTTAAACTTGAAGTACGTCTTTGAGATTGGAGATCTTGTTGCATTTAAGCGCGCATTGAATACACTGTCTCACCTGAGCCTTCTCTATGTGTGTACTTCTACTGCATCCCTGCATATATATCGTCTGACAACTATGTAAGGTGGCCTTTCTAAGACCTTGTCCATGCCTCATTTAGTTGTCCTGGAGTAGATACGCCAAAATACGCTATTTGCAAAAATGCAGCTCATTTAATTTCGTTTGTTATTATATGTGCATACTGTTCCAAGGACAGTGTTTGCATAACCTGACCAAATGACATTGATGTTGTACCAAAGGGATTCATTTTTTGTGATGAGTAGTCATTTTCCTTTTGCATCAATGCTTTCAAAATTCGTCGCTGCAAATGCATCAAATGTGTGTAGGAAAAAGTTAATGTAACATTGGTGTAATTTACTGGGGCTTCTTGATTTTTATTCAAACAAGAGCTGTCCGCAAGACAGCATGCTGGACTATTTGGCCATTTGCTACTACATGTAATAGTCAACAGTTAATTGTAACTGAGATAGTGGCTTGATAGTATAGTACTATAAATCAAGTTGGATAAGTCTTGTTTGAATAGCATCTGCTGTTTGTGATAAAAGGCCTTGCATGCAAAACTTTAACCCAAATTTCTATCTTCCACAAAGGCCATATTTTATAATAAATTCAGTCAGGAGTTACCTAACCTGATTGTTTGATACCTTTAAAGGATATATTGAAGTTTTAAATAATTCCCTGAGTGGTTACTGAGATATGTGCATGATAGAACCATCCATATGCAACAATTTGTCTTCTACCGATCAGTCAAAAATCAATAATCGGCTATATAGAAATAAGAAGGGCAGTGTAACAAATGTGGGCATAACTTTCTTAATGTTTATTATATTTTAAGTTCGCATTCATATTTGGGAAGAACAAAATCTCTCGATTTCAAATATGTAATTTGTTTTAATTAGAAATAAAATTTAGGTGGGGGAATTTATATAAACATTAGGTGACCCTATATTCCTATTGAATTACATATGATTTTTGATAATTACACAGAAATTGCCATCAAATTTAGTTGGTTAATTAGTTATAACTTGTTTTCCTTTAAACTTTTTATAAGTTCGCATTCACATTCGTAAAGTATATTCATTTGTTTAAAGAAGGATATCATTTTTTATGAAATTAAGAAAAATTTAGGCGGGGGAATTAATGCTTTTGTCAAACAACGTGTAAGTATTTTTTGTGTTCGGTGGAGTCCGTCAAACAGTAGCGGAAACTTACGAAGTTAATCGGATTTCACCGCTACTGGTTTTATGACTTCGATGTTTTATTGCAGGGCAATAAAATCTTACTCCTTCAGGGCAGGTTTTAAATATCTGGATAATTAAGGATTGAATTAAGAGTTTAATCAAATAGTTTTTATCCTCGCGCAATAACAATAGGAATATTATTAAATAATAGCCCGCCGTTGACATAAATATTACCTATAAATTAAGGCCAATTATGTATTTGTCATATTTAAATGTGTTAAAAGAATAGGAATAATAATTCATTTTGAGTATCAGCGAAAAATAAGTATACATGATACGTTGTCAATCTCACTTGGATTGAAATATCCGATGTTGGTTATGGAAATAATACTGACCAAAAACTGTTAAATACATACGTTTGATGCGTAATAAAAAACAAAAACAAAAAATCATGTAATCTACACAAATGTTATTAACTTTACTAAAATCATCTTAGATTAATACACTTTATTGTTCACAAAGTGTTAATGTATGATGACAATATTTCTGTGCAAACGGAAATGCAGTATACACTATTCCTGATATTATAAAAACTGTTTTCATAATATACAAATAAAAACATTTTAATTGCTACCTTTTTGCAATAAAAATATGCCAGCTTCTTGTAATTTTTATATAAAATGTGAAAAGAATTAAGGAAACACAATTTGTGTTATTAAGATAACCCTTTTGTTATTAACACACTATTATTTCTACCCAAGTTAATTAAAACTACAAAATGTATTTTCTTTTTTTTAATACTGTTTATGAGAACTCTCAATGGATACCGTTTTTATTTTTAATGCTGTTTTTCAAAACATCATCTCAATTTTAATGTATTATTATAAGTGTCAAATGTGTGTATTCAGGTTAATCTGTAATGCTCTAATAGACACCGCCTCGGGCGTTTTATAAGTTAATTGGGTCATAAAAACCAGGATTGACATTTTCTGCCATTTGTTATTATCAGCGTGACTTAAAATAGATGTACTTGCGTTAAATTAAAAGTTACGACATAATATTTATTATTATTGTTATCAGCTTCATGAAAATATTTAATATCATTTCTGAATAATGGATTTTCTGTATTGTTTATTTTGATACAGGTTGGATTGAATTTATTTTCAAACTTATGAAGTATGGGTTCTGATCTTCGTATACAAAATAGCTAAAATCTGCATATTAAGCTGAGAAGTTAAAAATCTTACATTATCATTTTTGATTTTTTTTTTTATATATATATATAGCGACTTTCAGTTTTATATTGGTGGTTGAAGTCAGCCCTAAGTGAATCTCTTTGTTTTTTAATGACCAAAGTATAACTGCTCGGATTATACTTTTTAATTAAACACTTTATTATAAATTCATGATTCGGCTTTTTTTTAATTAAATTAATGGTTATTTTTTTATGAAAAATCAATTTTAAACTTGATTTTATATTAAAACGTAAAACACAAATTTTGCTATGCTCGTTTAAATATAGCATATCCCTATAATAAAACCGTTAACCTACCAAGATTAAAACTGCTAAATCCGTTTTAATTACCCTGATGATTTATGATTTATGACCCCTACGAATTGCGTCGGTTATCTTCGTAAACTGCCGAAAGATAAGAAACTCCGGCGATCGATTAGGTGAAATATCGATAAAAGTTATTGAGTGAAACCGGAGAAGACAGATTGTTGGATATGCATGCAAAACTTTAACCAAATTTTCAAAGTCAAACAAGGTTTGAACTAAATGCATACAAGAGTTATCTAACTTGACTGTCTGACGTGAATGAAGTTTCAAGTCAATATTATTAGAAGTTACTGAGATATATCCATGATAGTACATTGCATGCAAAACTTTAACCAAACTTTCCAAGTCCAAAAAGGGGCATTATTTTGTAAATGATTTAATGATGTCCAATAAGTGTTTCAAAGCAATCCCATTAATGTTACCGAGATATGTGCATGATAGTACCTTGCATGCAAAACTTTAACCAAATTTTCGAACAAGGGCCATAATTTGTACTAAATTCATACACAAGTTTTCTAACTTGACTGTCTGGTATCCCTGAAGACACGGATGAAGTTTCAAGTCAATATCATTAGTGGTAACTGAAATATGTCCATGATAGTACCTTGCATGCAAAACTTTAATCAAAGCTGTCACACTGACGCCAATGCACACGTTACTGTAACAGCTCTCCATATTCTTCGAATAGTCGAGCTAAAAATGCATTTAGTCTACAAAACATATTCAAGGACAGTGAATGTCCTTGTGAGACTGTGTATACACAGACCTATCTGCGGCTTCATTGTATCAGAGACATATAAACGTCTCTGATTGTATGCAGTTCTGATGTGAATTGTTTAAAAGAGTAAGTTTCATTCAAACAAAATTTGTGCCATATTGTTTTCAAATCAGGCCAGTGCTTTTGACGTTCAAATTTTAATAAAAAAATATTTTTTAAGTATCTTTTAGTTAACTAGTATGCAATAAATCATAACTGTTTGAACAACCTTTAAAGAGGAACAGCCAAGAATCCTTCCTGCCAAGTTTGATCAAAGTTCAAACAACGGTTTTGCAGATATCATTTAAAGAAAAGAGTTGCCGACAGGCATCGGGCCATCACAATGAGCAGTTGTGCTCAGGTGAACTAAAAAGGTGATGACAAACGGATGCAAACAAAGATCTGTCCTATCACTTCAATTTGAGCTCTGGTGAGCTTAAAATTCAATCATCTCGAGTGTCAAGATTTTTCACAAATTTCACCTAGTGACCCTTTTTTAACAATATCACCCATATTCGGAAATAAACCAAGTTATGACCAAGACAAACATTTTGACAAAGTTTCAACATGCTCAAGTCATAAATGCAGTCTCTAGAATATTAATTAGTATTACTTAAATGGCTGAGTATCCACATAGACCGTTAGTTTATTGGTGGAATATAAATGATGCGCGTTACATTGGCTTTTGTCAAACATTGGAAAGAATGTTTGCCAACCTGGAGTTCAAACTCACAACCCCTGGATCAACAGCACAGGTCACTACTGACCGAGCTACCAGGACTCAGTGATAAACATCAGAAAACAGAAATCCTGCCAAGACAGGCAAAAATATAACAAGATAGCATTGATACCAATGACTGCTCCCCAAATTATAGCCAGGACACAGGCATGGTGCTACAATATACTATCTGTATTTGCCATAAGTAAGTAAATAGAAAGATATGCGAGTACAAAAATTAAAAGAGGAAATACTTATAATATGTGCATCTCCTCTCGTTAATGATGCTCCCCTTAAAGCTGTAATTGCCGAGAAATAGCGCTTTATCATACTATATAGAAATTCAAAGGGTCATAACTGTGAAAGATTATTCAGCGGTATCATGTTGATAACATGCATATCTCCTCTTGTTAGCGAAGTTTCCAATACAAGTATCCTTGAATTCCGACTGTTGGTGCAGCTGTTAAATAGCTCGGAAACAAATGGTCCTATATCATACTACATGTATAAAGGGCCATAATTCTGTGAAAAGTTATTAAACTGTAACATGCACATCTCCTCTTATAAGTGAAGTTTTCCATAGAGTTCCATTAAATACAAATCAGTGCACCTTCTGGCAGCCATGTTTTACAATCAATCAACATGGCTTGAAGGAATCTCATACAGGGTCAGCCAAGGAACATTTCTACAAAATTATTATAAGGCAAAACAGCCAGCCCCCTAGCAACCATGTTTTTTTACTTGTCAACATGACTTGATGGAAACTGATAGAGGGTCATTAAAGGAAAACTTCTACAAATCTATTTGAATATCGACTTAATACTTTTCGAGGCAAATATTTTTTAAGTTTTCACTTTAGCCATATAAAGCACAAAAGCTCCGCCCCTGGCTTTTTTTATTTTTCCCCAATCGACATAGCATAGAACATTTAGAGGATGCTACCTATGAAGTTTCATTCCAATTGCACCCCCTGTTGTACAGAGGAGAAGTCGTTTGAACCCAAATGTTAACACACACACACACACAGACGGACAAATACACAACAGACAATTTGCCATGACATAAGCTTGACTTACTTTCAGCAAGTGTACCTTAAAGGGTAATGGGAAAGTTTGAGAGTCCTCAATAACTATGCCTATGGAAACAGAAAAATAACGACAATAAACACAGAATCAGACCAAAAAGACTTTATTCACCAACATAACTGGTTTCTACAAGTAAGTTAATTCATATAATATTCCATGACGGTATTTATTGAGGGAAAGCAGGTAATCGTTTATTTTGGAAAAGGCAATCTTACCTAGATCAGTAGGAAAGTTGAAAAGAAATCGTTACACAATTTGAATATGTTTTACATATGTGTACTGGTACATAAAATGCCAAATGGAAACAGGTATATCATTGTATCATATAATACCTTTAGAAGATTGACAGGATATTCTAAAATGTGGCATTGTACAAATCTTTGCTACAGACATAAATCAATTTCATTGAAATCAGACCAAAATACTTCGCTGTTATATAAAGGATCTGACGACACCGCACACAAGTTCTTCTTGATTGACTATCTACATTTATTAAATATTCTATACAATCAGAACAATTAGCAATCACCGTTTCTCTATCTAGTTTATTTATATTAGTTATCTGCATGTTGTTACAGAACGATTTTGTGTGCAACAATTTGATTAGCTGATGCAAAGTTCAATTTGAGACGACCTGTTACAGGCAGTCATCAGATCCATACAAGTGTTTGATACTGCAGCGAATGGTAGATCTGCTAGCAATACCAGTAGACTGAGCTCATATCTCTAATATGTTCGAGCAATCCTTATAGCCTAGGTACACAAGTCAGCGTTTCTTTAATATTCTGGACTCCAAAGAATATGTATAGTTTTTTTTTGTATACTTATGTACACACAACAACCATGGTGATAATATTAATAACCTTATCAGAAAACCATTTGAATACAAATATATAATACAGTCAAACCTGTCTTAATAATTTTCTACATGCAGACAAGTTTAGGAAACATCGTTGCAAAAGGAGAAATTGCTCATAATAAGCAATTTCTCCTTTAACAAAATATTTTCAACTTTACTCAATAATTATGCTTAAATCAATAGAGTTCCTAGTGTCTGCCTAGATGTTTGCAAAGTAGTCCGCTAGCGATGGGTTAACCCTTTCTGACTTGAAGATGCATTTGGACTTGTTACAGCAGACAACTTTTGAAAACATTGTGATAAAAGGAGAAATTGCTCATCATGAGCAATTTCACCTTTTGCCACAATGTTTTCAATATTTATACTTTCATTTCATTAATAAAGGTTTTTCAAGTTTTGGCCTTTATGTTTTCGATGTCGTCTGCAGCAGTTTTTTTCAAGTTGCTTAATACAGGTGACCTTTTAAAACAGGTTTGACAGTCTATAGTACATGTATGTGCTTATTGGAACCAATCAGTTATACAAACAACAAAGTGTGGGCTTCATGCAAAACTGTTGTAACTACTTCTTGATACAAGATGTAATTACAACCTTTTTGCAAGAAGGCATCGAAATCATAACTCATAACTTAATAGTTATATCATATGAGTAAAATTAAAATTGACTAATAAATAAAAGCATTAAATTAAATTAAGAGAAAGCTTTTGTACTATTTAGTTGTGTCAGAACAGTATCAGGATAAATGATTTCTAATTGGTGCAAATATGATAATCCTTGGAAGATCTTAAATAATGGTATATTGTACCAGTTACAAATAATTTAGTTTTTTTTTTTTATTAAAAGTGAACACACGTGAGTGTTAAGTTTAACCCTTTCCCTCATATAGACGCTTTCTGACGCCTCTGCAGCAGACGACATTTTGAAAACATAGTGACAAAAGAAGAAATTACTCAAAACGAGCAATTTCTCCTTTTGACACAATGTTTTCAACTTATAGTCAAAGGTTATCCATTCAATTATAGAGATTTTCTATTTTTTGACAAAATATATTTAAAGTCGTCTACTGCAGAATTGTCGTATGAGGGAAAGGGTTAACTCCGAAGATATAATTTCCTTTTGTTGTTTGTCTTACTGCGTGGTCAACATAATCAATGGAAAAAAGGGATCTTCTGCTTATGTCATGTCAGGAAAAAAGAGGTCTTGTCGCATATTTGAATTTGCAGCATGTCAAAGATGAATTTATATTATAGCACTTTTTTTGTCTGATATTACAATTTATGTTAGAGGACAGTGTGGGAAAACGAGAAATGTGAACAAATTCTCATTTTACCACAATTATTCAACTTACCACTGTGTATAATGTCAGTGGAATAAAACAAGACCCCTTTTCTCCTGGCATAGTTTATTCTATTTCTTTTCTACAAACATATAGAGAGAAAAAATGTTGGCTCACAAATCAGGTCCATTTGTAGTGTTATTGTATGTATGATTGGGGGAAACTTTAACTTTCTACAGAGTATATTGTTTTCTACATTCAGTCAAAACCACATGTATACTCAAACATACCTCATGGATTTATTATACAATCCAAGTCATATAAATAAAGGTTCAGGCATAATGATATTCTAAACATGTCATAGGAAAGTATATACATAAACTTTACAGAATGATAGTTTTTAGCAATTTTTTTCAAAAACGTCAAATGAAGCATTGGATTTCAAATTGTTATCTTTGTGTCATGAAAATAGCTGTTGTTTAATTAAATAATAATTCCTTTCCAACTTTTAGACATATTTGGATGCAAATGCATCAGACAACTTTTGATATTTATGTTTAATTTATAGAGAGTGTCTAGTTTCTGGCTAGATGTTTTCAAAGTAGTCTGCTGCAGATAGGTTAACCCTTTCCACCTTGCAGATGCATTTTGACACATTTACAGCATACAACTTTTGAATACATTGTAGCAAAAGTAGAAATTGCTCATAATGAACAATCTCTACTCTATTCAAGAAGTATATTTTAATTCAAAGAGATTTTCATATCTTTGTCTAAAAGTTGTCAAAGTCGTCTGCTGTAATTTTGTAGTATGTGGGAAACGTAAAACATCATCTTGCAGTAATGTGTTCATATTTCATAGGGAACTATTTGTATTGCTTGTGGACATTCATTGAACTGTCACCTGTTCAACTTCATATATATATTCTTATGTAATATTTCTATGTATTTTTGTTTTCCATATGCAACATTGTGATAATAATATACATGTATGTACATGTATGTATTCATTCCCTGTGTAAATTGAACTGTCATAGACACATGACTGATAGGGTAGTGAACACTAGTAATGTATATATATCTCTATGTGAAAAGTGACCTTGAAATGTATTCATCATTGAACAGTTTAACCCTTTCCCATATACAGACGCTTTCTGATGCCTCTGCAGCAGATGACTTTTGAAAACATTGAGATAAAAAGAAATTGCTCATGATGAGCAATTTCTTCTTTAATCACAATGTTTTCAACTTTATTTATTAATTATACTTTTCTTTTTAGCGATATTCTACTTTATTGTCTTGATGTTACAAAAGTCGTCTGCTGCAGATTGCTTGTAAGTGGGAAAGGGTTAATTTTCACAGACTATACGGCCAATACATTTTATTTCAAGTTTTGTTGAAATAAACATCCAGTGAATAAAATCTGTTGATGTTTTTATTTTCAAATAATTTATGGTAATACCGGTAAATGACCAATAGCAGTGTATAATTAAAAACAAAGCTCATAATACCTTAACATTATCACAGTAAAACTAACAAAGCTAATAATAATATAAACTCAGAACCATTCATTCACTACATACAACAGTGCAAATTCTCATCTACAGTTCAAACCATGCCTGTCACTATGATAACACTTGCAGAGCATCAAGCCAAATGGGGTCTTGTTTTATCTGCGAACATTCCGACGAGCCAGTGCCTTTGCAAAGTCTCATCAGAGTCTTCACTGTTTGCCTACATTAAGAAGAGTCATAGATGCAACTGATGAATAACTAGAATTATAGCCCCAATTAATTTCACAGTCATGTACCTAGGTACATATAATTTCTAAACCAAGACCCAACAGGGTCTAACACAGCTCATAAATATTATCATAATGATAGCTTAGTTTATATCCATGTCATATAATATTATGACAAGCTTAAATCTTAAAACCAATTTTGACAACTGTATTTATCAAATTTAAAAATAAAAAAACATTATGGGGAGAAAAAAGAATTTGCTAAAATCAAACAACTTTTCATTTTCTTATGATTTATTATCCTGTGGCAAACTATTCTTCTTCATTCAGTGATTTTCCAATTTGAACTTGTCAATAAATATAACATCTTTAGTAACAAGACATATATGGTGGAGTCTCAAGACACCAAAAAGATGCAATTTAAGTTCCGAGAGCTATTCATCCAGAGCTATAATAATGGAAAGACAATTCCGGGACAGGCTCTTCATTAAATAGCTGCAAAATTAATTGAACTGTTGACATTGCTATTAGGTCAAACGAAACCATAATATCATTGTAACAAAGTGTTTGAATTTAACCAATTCTATCTCCACAAAATTTCAAATGCATCTCAGTATTTGAAAATTAAAATATTTGTTTCTGGCAGTAATGTTATTATTTCATTTCTTTTATCTTTTTTAAAAACAATAAGAATGATGAATTGTGATCCATTAGTAACAATACACATTAAACATAAGTGTTTTTTATGCTTTCTCAATTTTGTTTGTGACAAGAAGATGACTACAAGTTGAGAGAAAAGAAAAAAAGTTTAGTATTACATGTTTATTATAGACTTATACTATGTCAATCCTCACAACACAACAACCTATACAATGAGCGAAAAGATAAGTATAATGTCAAAGTCAATGTAATCTATGATGTCATTAATTATGTCATTGATGAGGTCACTATTTACAAAATCCTGTATCTCTTAACCTTTCCCACATAATTTATAGACTCTGCAGCAGACGTCTTTTGAAAATATTGTGTTAAAGGGAGAAATTATTCAAAACAAGCAATTTCTACATTTGCAACAATGTTTTCAACTCTTTCCAATAATAATAGTTTCATTTATAGATGCCTAGATGTTTACAATGTTGTCTGCTACAAATTTCCTGTATGTAGGAACAGGTTAATTAATGTGTTTTGTTTCAAACTTATAAGTATTGAGATGTTTTCAATGTAGGATAATTAAACAATAAATTATTTCATCAGGGAAGGTAAACATGTCAACCTATCAGGGCAACTTGTAATACAACATGACCAAATCACATTGTTCAATAGAGATATCAGAGAAACCAACATAAACATAGGCATACTGTAATGACTGTCTAATCATTACAGAACATTATCATTCTGATGCCATGACAGCAGACAATAAAATGTTTAAAATATTGTGCAAAAGAAGAAATTGCTCATTATGGGCAATTTTCCCCTTTTTGCAACAATGTCTCATAAAGTTGTCTGCTGCAGAGGCGTCAGAAAGAGCCACCATGTGGGAAAGGGATAAAATGATAACTAACAGGGTGAGTACATTAATGTTATCTTTTAGCCATTTCCCACATGAAGACACAATTTGACACAGTCTGCAGCAGACAACTTTTTAAAACATTGTGTCAAAAAGGGAAATTGCTCATTATGAGCAATTTCTCTTTTTGTCAGAATCTTTGAATTATTTTCAATAGTCAAAACTTCTATTTATAGAGAATTGTTACTTTTTTGTCTAGATATTTTCAAAGATGTCTGGCAACTATTTTTGTATTATGGGAAAGGATTTATTCAATTTAAACAATAAACAGATAAGCGGTGATGATTTCATTAATACAGTGATGATAACAATATTGTTATTACATTTACATAACCAGAATCACAGGTAAAAACAAGGCTCTCAACCTTTGACAGTCGATCTACCCAAGACATATATATATATGTAACAGGCGACTTTTGAAAACATGGTGATAAAATGAGGATTGTTCATATTAATAAATTGCACCTTTTGTCTTCATGTTTTCAACTCGATTCATAGTTTTTCCTAAAAAAAAATTCAAAATTGTCTGCTGCATTTTTGTTGCATGTGGGAAAGGGCTATGAATGTTCATGACGAATTTGATCAAACCTTTTATGTTAAATGTTGCTTTTTCCGATAGTGTCTTTGTGAAACCTTTTTTCTGAATTAATAACTCATATTCTCAAAGTTAACCTTTTCCCACGGACAGAAACTTTCTGATGCCTCTACACTTTTGAAAACATTGTTGCAAAAGGAGAAATTGAGGAATTTCTGATTTTTTCCACAATGTTTTTAACTTAGTTCTATCATTCATAGAGTATATATATTTTTGACAAAGTGTTTTTAAAGTCGTCTGCTGTAAATGTGCTGTAAGTGTGAAAGGGCTAACAGATTTGTAAGGGCGATCTATGAAAGTCTAGGTTTGAGAAGCCTATTTACCTTGATGCCAGATTTCAATCATTTCTAAACACAATCACTTCAAATACCAGGATCTTGATTCTATAGTAAACCCTTTCTTTAACCCATTGCAGACACATTTGCAGCAGATGATTTTTGGAAACATTTTGACAAAAGGAAAAATTGCTCATAATGAACAATAATGATACTCTCATTTATAGAAATTGTCCATATTATATTGCCTTGATGTTTTGAAAGTCGCCCAATGCAGTTGTTGAATAGGGTAAAAGTAACAATTCTGCAGTTGACGACTTTCATTATCACAGTGGGAAAAGAAAGAAATAATACTTTTCCTATAATATTTCTATTTGGTTTTGAAAATACCATTTCAAAAGGACAGATATTTATTTCCTCCCTTTATTTTGTTTTTTAACCCTTTTCCTCATATAGATGCTTTCTGACGCCTCTGCAGCAGACAGCTTTTTTTGAAAACATGGTTACAAAAGAAGAAATTGCTCAAAACAAGCAATTCTTCGTTTGTCACCACGTTTTTAACTCTATTCAATTATTGTATTTTAAAGGGAGTGTTCAAAACAAATTGTGTATGTTTTTAAAGTCATCTGCTGCAGATTTGTTGTATGTGGGAAAGGGTTAACCCTTTCCCTCATACGACAATTCTGCAGCAGACGACTTTGAACGTATTTTGTCAAAACATAGAAAATCTCCATAATTGAATGGATAACCTATGACAAAAAGTGGAAAACATTGTGGCAAAAGGAGAAATTGCACGTTTTGTGCAATTTCTTCTTTTGTCACTATGTTTTCAAAAAGCCATCTGCTGCAGAGGTGTCAGAAAGCGTCTATATGAGGGAAAGGGTTAAGCAAAATGACCAATCTCTTCTTTTCCTTTTCAAAGTTCATCTGACACATAGTGTCCATACCAAAGAGGATTCATTAAGCCTGCAATGATGATCCAAGTTATTCACGTAAGAGGCTACTTTTTGATATACATGTATGCATTCAACCTTATCATTTCCTAATTATACACACATTTATACACTGTTATAATGTATGTCTTCAACAAGAAAGAAAATGAAGAAAAAAACTTATTTCCTTTTTTTTTTTTTTCCATTTTTTTTTTTTTTTAATATTTTCACAGACTGGTCAACAATTTTCATTAAAACACTTCTTCATTTTTTGTCAAAGAACAGAACTTTTGTTCTAGTTTTTCTCGGGAACCTCTTGTAGGGTGTGCCACTGGGCAATTGGACGCCTGGGGTTGGCCAGCATGTCGCTCCAGTGTCGCAGTTCTGTGCCAGTCGAGTTACATCCAAGAAGAACTCGGCCAATTGGCTCAGATGTACCAATACGATCGTAGTCAACAACGGTGATGATCAAGGTGACTTTCTGTAATAAATAAAAGGTTCCATGTATAAGAAAGATATCCATTTAATATCTAAACTGATTACATGTATATTGCAAAATAATCCTTATTGCCGATTGAGTAAATTCTTATTCTATTGCATACATCATTTACATGTCATATTTTTATAAATGTAGTCTGCCTATCCCTTTTCCACATTAAGGCACATTTTGACATATCTGCAGCTTATAACTTTTAAAAACATTTAAGGAAAACAAGGTACTGTTCATTATGAGCAATGTCTTCTTTTGCTGCATTCTTTTCCTTGCTAATTAATTATATTGTCATTTATAGAAATTTTCCAAGGAACATTTATGCTCAAATTATCTTGAAATCAGACAAGGAGTTTTAGAGCAGAAGATTTTTTTCTTTCTGTTTTACCTTTAAACCTCCTTTCTTTATGGTGCCTGTTGACCATGGTTTTCAACTAATCAATATGGCTTGAACAATCTTTGAAGTGTCACTTAATAAATTATTCTGCCAAATAATTTTGAAATCGCACTAGCAATTTTAGAGGAGAAGAACCCAGTGGTTTAAGAGGTATTGTTGTTATAAAGTGTTGATGGCACAGGATGGTCCTTTGTTGCTCATAAGATTTAATAGAACTTCAAAAGCAGTCACATACTTCTGTTTAAATATTATGAAATGCTGTACTTGGAAGTCTAAATATTTGCCCGATGCAGTAAAATAACGAGGTATGGTATGACCATGGTTTATACTGATCAACTCTAGCAAAAAGATGTAGACAGACAGCTAATGATCACAAAAGTTCATCCTGCATTTCATACTCAGATGAGTTAATAACTTGAAAGAGAATAACAGACAATCCACATTCCCTCTCCAGACATGTGTAACTCCGTATGTAATAGTTTAGAAATAAAGCCTGGACAGGAGTTTTTCTTTTTTTAAATGGGGTCCAGGTCAAAAACCCAATTTTGGTACACAACCGTTTCTGAAGTTGTATCTTCAAACCAAATTTGGTATTTCTAGGTGCGATAGCATAGGCTAAGGTCACAGTGATCCAATTTTGGTATGAGACACAATCCAAGATGCATCTTGTGTGATTGCATAGGAGATATGGCCTACAAGCTTTTTCTTTAAATGGGGTCAAAGATTAAGGTCAAAGTGAACTGACTTTACAATACACTGTCTATCAAAGATGCATCTTCAAAACAAGTTTGGTAACTCAAGATGCAATTGCACAAGAAGTATTACTTGGCCAAGCTTTTTCTTTAAACAAGAGGGCCAAGATGGCCCTAAATCGATCACCTGAATGATAGTTAATTAGAAGCAAATATTTAACTGCAAATATCTGTGAAAATTTGATCAGAAGTTCAAATGAAACTGCAAGGAGTGGACACTCAGTTAAAGAAATAGTTTATCAGTAAAAGCCATTTTTATCTTGAAATCTAACAAGAGCTTTCTCAATTTCTGATGCTGCAGCAACAAAAGTTCTACACAGAATGCAAGTATTTGAACAATTTTGAAAGAGGACCATCAAAGGAACATTCCTGTGACGTAACATTGAAATTGGTCAAGTGGAATGGTAGGAGTTGTCATTTGTAGCTAAAAGTTCAATTTACCCCTTTTGTGATGACGCGAGGTTGCTATGATTTTGTAACCAATCAAAACAGCTTGAACAAATTAAATGTAGACGATCACTGAAGTAGGATTTATATTCAATTTCCTTAATATCAGACAAGAACTTAAAACAAGAGCACCCTGTACGGCACAGACGCTCAACTGATAGGGAGAAAACAGAAAAAAATTGAGCTAAACAAAAAACCTTAACCGGACGACGATGCCGCCGACAACGCTAGGGTCATGACAATAGCTCTTGTTTTTTTCAAAAGTCGAGCTAATAAAAAACCTTAACCGGATGACAACACCTTCAGTGTAGATTTTCTAAGTCCAAAAGGGGGGATAATTTGGTCAATATTAAGTTCAGGGTTATGGAACTTGTTGTATCAAGTTATGTTAAGACATTGAATAAGTTTAGGAAGTTTCAAATCTATAGGTTAAATTGTGTTTCAGTTATCACCATTTTTCTCCCTTCAAAGTAGATTTTCTAAATCGAAATGGGGAGATAATTTTGTCAATGTTATATAAGGTCAACTTAAGACACTCAGCAAGTTTGTGAAGTTTCAAGCAAAAAAGTTTTTAAGATATGAAACTTCATGAGTAAAAAATTGTCAAAAACCTGAGCTAAACAAAAAACCTTAACCTTACGTTTTGAAGTATTAAGTGAAACAAATAAAGATTTCCAGCTATATACTTTTATTATTTAACATATTATGATTATGTTTATGAAGTTTAGTGACTTTAACACTAGTAGTTTGTTAGAAAACAGAAAAAAAAGCTGAGCTGAACAAAAAACCTTAACCGGACGACCACAGGGTCATGACAATAGCTCTCTTTTTTTTCAAAAGTAGAGCTAAAAATGGAATTTCAAAATTTTGTCATTTTGCCCCTTTTCTGATGCCTCCTGACTGCCATGTTTTTCAACCAAACAGTATGCCTTGAACGATCTTTGTAGAGGCTCACCTAAGGAACATTTCTACCAAACTATAATGGAATCAGACATGCAGATTCAAAGAAGAAATTTTTTAAAGCTTAGACATTTTGCCCCCTTTCTGATGCTGCAGCAACCCTGACGGCCATGTTTTTTAACAGATCAGACATAATATTATTTGAACAATCTTGGTAGAGGGTGCCCCAAAGAACATTTGGGAAAAATTATTTTCAAATCGGGCTTATTCTTTTGGACGAGAAGATTTTTTAAGTTTTAATAATTCACATATATAAGGAAAACAAGCTTAGCCCCCTGGCAGCCATGGTTTTTCGGAAATATTTGAACAATCTTGGTAAAGGGTGCCCCAATGAACATTTGTGCAAAATAATTTTCAAATCGGGCCAGTACTTTTGGACAAGAAAGTCTTTTGGACCCCCTGGTGGCCATGTTTTTCAAAGGATCGGAAATATTTGCACAATCTTGGTAAAGGGTGCCCAAAGGAACATTTGTGCAAAATAATTTTCAAATTGGGCTTATACTTTTGGACAAGAAGATTTTCAAAGTTTTAACAATGCACATATAAGGAGAACAAGCTCCGCCCCCTGGCGGCCATGTTTTTCAACCGATCAGAAATATTTGAACAATCTTGGATTGCCCCAAGGAATATTTGTGGAAAATAATTGTCAAATCAGGCCAGTACATATGGACAAGAAGATTTTTAAAGTTTTAACAATGTATATATAAGGAAAACAAGATCCGCCCCCTGGTGGCCATGTTTTTCAACGGATCGGAAATATTTGAACAATCTTGGTAAAGGGTGCCCCAAGGAACATTTGTGCAAAATAATTTTCAAATCGGGCCAGTACTTTTGGACAAGAAGATTTTTAAAATTTTAACAAAAAAAAAACAGGCTCTGCCCCCTGGCGGCCATGTTTTTCAACGGATCTGAAATATTTGAACAATCTTGGTAAAGGGTGCCCCAAGGAACATATGTGCAAAATAATTTTCAAATTGAGCATGTACTTTTGGACAAGAAGATTTTTAAAATTTTAACAATGCACATATAAGGAAAACAGGCTCCGCCCCCTGGCGGCCATGTTTTTCAACCGATCGGAAATATTTGAACAATCTTGGTAAAGGGTGCCCCAATGAACATTTGTGGAAAATAATTTTTAAATCGGGCCAGTACTTTTGGACAAGAAGATTGTTAAAATATTTAACAATGCACATATAAGGAAAACAAGCAAATTCAGAGAATCATGGTCCCCCGCCAGGGTCAAGGTCACAAAAATTGGTATTGATGGAAAGGGGTTGTCACAAGGAATACACATGTGAAATATGAAAGCAGTACCTATTACGGTTCAGAAGTAAGGGCCATAACTCCGTGAAAAATCATCCAACCGGAACGCAAACACGATATGCGCATCTACACTTGGTGGTGATCCTTCCTATGAAGTTTCATCAAATTCCAAAAAGCGGTTGCAGAGAAATAGCCCGGAAAAATGAATTTAGTCATACATAGCCGGATGGTGGGGTAAAGGGCCATAACTCTGTGAAAAATCATCCAACCGGAACGCAAACACGATATGCGCATCTACACTTGGTGGTGATCCTTCCTATGAAGTTTCATAAAATTCCAAAAAGCGGTTGCAGAGAAATAGCCCGGAAATGAATTTAGTCATACATAGCCTGATGGTGGAGTAAAGGGCCATAACTCCGTGAAAAATAATCCAACCGGAACGCAAACACGATATGCGCATCTACACTTGGTGGTGATCCTTCCTATGAAGTTTCATCAAATTCCAAAAAGCGGTTGCAGAGAAATAGCCCGGAAATGAATTTAGTCATACATAGCCTGATGGTGGGGTAAAGGGCCATAACTCCGTGCAAAATAATCCAACCGGAACGCAAACACGATATGCGCATCTACACTTGGTGGTGATCCTTCCTATGAAGTTTCATCAAATTCCAAAAAGCGGTTGCAGAGAAATAGCCCGGAAATGAATTTAGTCATACATAGGGGTAAAGGGCCATAACTCCGTGAAAAATAATCCAACCGGAACGCAAACACGATATGCGCATCTACACTTGGTGGTGATCCTTCCTATGAAATTTCATCAAATTCGAAAAAGCGGTTGCAGAGAAATAGCCCGGAAACGAAAGTGTGACAGCGTGACTGACGGACTGACGGACTGACGGACTGACGGACTGACGGACTGACGGACGGACTGACGAATGAGAAATAATAGTCCCCCGCTTTCGCTAAAGCGGGGGACAACAAGCACCGCCCCCTGGCGGCCATGTTTTTCAAGGAATCGGAAATATTTTAACAATCTTGGTAAAAGGTGCCCCAAGGAACATATGTGCAAAATAATTTTCAAATCGGGCCAGTACGTTTTGACAAGAAGATTTTTAAAATTTTAACAATGCACATATAAGGAAAACAGGCTCCGCCCCCTGGCGGCCATGTTTTTCAACCGATCGGAAATATTTGAACAATCTTGGTAAAGGGTGCCCCAATGTACATTTGTGCAAAATAATTTTCAAATCGGGCCAGTACTTTTGGACAAGAAGAAGTTTAAAGTTTAAACAATGCACATATAAGGAAAATAAGCTCCGCCCCCTTGCGGTCATGTTTTTCAACAGATCGGAAATATTTGAACAATCTTGGTAGAGGGTACCCCAAGAAACATTTGTGCAAAATAATTCTCAAATCGGGCCAGTACTTTTGGACAAGAAGATTTTTTAAGATTTGGCAATTTTCCCCTTTTCTGTTGCCGCAGCAACCAAAGTTCTCGATGGAATTTAAATCTTTGAACAATTTTGAAAGAGGTTCACCAAAGATACATTCCTGTGAAGTTTGGTTGAAATTGGTCAAGTGGTTAAGGAGGAGATGATCTAAATGTCTAAATGTTAATGACGGAGGACGCCGGACGGACAAAAAGTGATCAGAATAGCTCACCTTGAGCCTTTGGCTCTAGGTGATCTAAAAAGGGTCAGAGGTCAAAGTCAGTGACCTCATTTTGGAACCCAACACACAGTCTCTCAAAGAGGCAACTTCATACCAATCTTGGTAAAATTAGGTGTAACAACAAAGGAAACATCGCCTAGACAGGTGTTTTTTTTATAACAGGGTCAGACGTCAAGGTGATCCAATCTTCGTATGCAGCACACTGTCTTCCCAAGATGAATGTGCATACAGAATTTTGGAACTTTCAGTGAAACCGACATGACCTAGACAAGATTGGGTGGAAGGACGGATAGAAGAGGTGCAATTAGGGCAACTAATAAAGGCTTTTTTAAATATTTTTCACATTTTGACGCCTAGGCAGCAGACGACAATTGGTACCTTAGAGGCAAAAGGAGAAATTACTTATGATGAGCAATTTCTTCTTCGGCCATAATGTTTCAATAATTGTACTTTGATTTATAGAGATATTCCATATATTTTACTAAACATTATCTAAGTCGTCTGCTACAGATCTGTTAACCCTTTCCCTCATATAGAAGCTTTCTGACGCCTCTGCAACAGACGGCTTTTAGAAAACATAGTGACAAAAGAAGAAATTGCACAAAACGTGCAATTTCTCCTTTTGCCACAATGTTTTCCACTTTTTGTCATAGGTTATCCATTCAACTGTGGAGATTTTCTATGTTTTGACAAAATAAGTTCAAAGTCGTCTGCTGCAGAATTGTCGTATGAGGGAAAGGGTTAAAATTGGGGAAAAGAGGTTGCATAGTTTGGTATACCCGGACTTCCCTATTGGCCTCTGTAAATTCTACAAAAAAGAGGGGTTACATACGCATTTTAAAGAACTAACAACTGTATATTTTGCCCTTTCTCATTTACAAAACATCTGCAGCAGACGACTTAGAAAACATCTGGTTAAAAATATGGTCAACCTCTATAAATGAAAGTATGATAATCAAATAGAAATGAAAACATAGTGGGAAAGGAGAAACTGCTCATTATGAGCAATTTCTCCTATTGTCACAATGTTTTAAAAAGTCTTCTGCTACAAAGGCAACAGAAAGCCTCTGTATATGGAAAGGGGTTATCCCTTTCCCTCATACGGCAATTCTGCAGCAGACGACTTCGAACATATTTTGTCAAAAAATAGAAAATCTCCATAATTGAAATAAAAACCTATGACAAAAAGTGGAAAACATTGTGTCAAAAGGAGAAATTGCACGTTTTGTGCAATTTCTTCTTTTGTCACTATGTTTTCAAAAAGCCGTCTGCTGCAGAGGCGTCAGAAAGCGTCTATATGAGGGAAAGGGTTTTTATACAAAAGATTAAGCCTAAATGATTAACACAGAGAAGGGAATGTGAACACTAATGTTATACTAACTTCTAAGGAAACATGCACGAGGAAGATAATTTTACATTAACACATTTTTCTAGTACATTATTTAACAAAGAACTCACCAAAATCTCAATATACACATACATTACCTATTAAGGTGATCACATCTAGTACCATATTGAACTAGTGACATAACTACATGCAGCAATAACAATCAAATTTCATCAACAACATGCAAAAATTGATCTTAACCATATGATCGCTCTTAAATCTGCAGTAAACTACCTTGAAAACATCTAGGCAGATAATATGGAAACTTTCTATTAATTAATCAAAGTATAATTATGGAGTTGAAAATAAAATCGGATAACTAATTGAAATCTGCTATTTTGATTGTAAGACATGTTTAACCCTTTCCTACATACAACAAAACTGCAGCAGTCAACTTTGAAAATATTAATGCAAAAATTTGAAAATCTGTTGCAAATACATATGTATACTTTCATTAATAGCGAGTGTTTTATAGTTTTGCATTAATTATTTCAAATCGTCCAACCAGTTTGGGAGAAGAAGAATTTTTTTTTTTTTCGTTTCGTTGCCATAGAACCAGAATTCTGCATGGATCCCAAATATTTGAAGGAATTCTGGTGAGGACATTGAGAAGATGCTTTCTGTGAAGTTTCATCCAAATTGACTGTTTACAGAGGAGAAGATGTTGACGGACGCCAGACAAAAGGCGATCACAATAGCTCACCTTGAGCACTTCCTGCTCAGGTGAGCTAAAAAGTCAGAGATCATAATACAGTTAAAGCTGAGAGTTAACAGATTGAACAAGAATAATAAAATCTAGCTAATATTACTTGTGATCTTAAGAAAGCTTTCCTTTTTAACCCTTTCCCAGATTTTGACATTTTCTGATGCCTCTCCAGCTGAAGACTTTTGAAAACATTGTTACAATGCTCAATTTCTCCTTTTGCCACAATGTTGTCAACCTTATTCAATAATATATACTTTCATACATAGAGAAGTTCCATATTTGTGCCTAGATGTTTTCAAAGTAGTCTGTTGCAGACATGCTGTATGTGGGAAAGGGTTATAAGATATATGGAGGATAAAGAGTTTAAAATTAGCTGCAAGAAGCAAATTACTACAGTTTATTTCACTTAATCGGTTGATTTCACTTAATCGCAAGTGCTTCTGATACATCATAGCTGTATCATTCCGATTACATTTGAAAACTTGGCTGAAATACAAAATTGTACATGATAGAATGGGATTTTTTCTTGCAAATTGAACATATTTGAAAATTTAATTTTGACAAGTAGTCTTTGTCATTACAAAGAATACTTTTTTAAAAGGTCTATCCAAATGGGCTTCTTTTAGTCATAAGTCTTACTTATTATCCCATTCGGAAAGGGTTGAAATTTCTGTTGAATTCAGTTTATCCAAGCAAGTCGAGCCGGCTCCATAGGTTTTGTCACAGACATAGTGCTCTTCCATGCAATTGAAAACAAGACTGACAAAGAGTTGACCAGATAGCAGTTTATTAAGGGCCTTCTGCGATACCGAAGCGGTTGTAAAATGTCAGAAGTACAATAACCCAACATTTATTTTTATTTTTGAGATACCATATTATTCTTAAGTTGAACATTCATCATTTTTAGTATGTTTTGTGTAAAGTTCAGGCATATTAAACATAGGAATAATTTTATACACCGACACATGTGAGTCGGACAAGGTACAGTCCTATCAAACATTTCTCATTTCACCTCTAAGTGTCACCTTGACCTTTAAGGTACAGGCCTGGGTCTTGTGTGCCCAGTAACTAGGAAATCCTATGATGCATAGTTTCTCATTTTCCCTTTGACCTATTAGTGTGACCTTGAGGTACAGACCTGGGCCTTAAGCAATACACTTCACCTAATCATGTTGAACATGTGTACCCAGTTACTTGGAAATCCTATGATGCATGGTTGAGATTTGGGCCGGACATGGTAGTCCTATCAAACAGTACTCATTTTGACCTTTGAACTCTAATTGTGACCTTGACATTTGAGGTACAGGCCAAGTTCTTGGACACACCACCTTATCATGGTGAACATGTGTGCCAAGTAACTTGGGAATCCTATGATGCATGGTTTGAGATGTGGGCTGGACAAGGTAGTCCTATCAAACAGTACTCATTTTGACCTTTGACCTCTAAGCGTGACCTTGACATTTGAGGTTCAGGCATGGGTCTTCTGCGCAACATGCCGCCTCATAATGGTGAACATTTGGAAATCATACGATGCATAGTTAAGATGAGGCCAAGACAAGGTTCAGACAGACTCGGTGTTCTGTTACTTATTGTGACTCTAGAGAAGATCAAATAACTAATACAGACAGAGATTTCTAAAATTTGAATAAAAGAAAAGATATATTGGTTTATATTGGTTATATGAGCCACTTGTCTGTTAAACCCTTTGTCAGATACAGAGGATTTCAGACCCGTCTTCTGCAGACAACAGCATTGGAAAAGGAAAAGTTACATAAGACAATGGTTGTTTTTTGTTAGATATAGCCCATAATTATGATACATGATCAGTCATCATGATCTGCTTTTAAACCTTTCCCCCATACAGATGCTTTTTTATACCTGATACCAACAAGTATTCATTGATTATATTATCATACATAAATAATTTTCCTATTTTAGCTTAAGTGTGTTAAAAGTTGTCTACTGTATATTTGTTGTATGTGGGAAAGGGTTAAGTAGTAAACTACGTAATATCTGAAAAACTGGTTGTATAATTTTGATGTAGAGTAGAAATCATGATAGGAAGAAAAAATACTCTCTTTTTTTTCAATGTCGTCTGCTGCAGATATCAGAAGTCATCCCGTTCCATATCAGGGAAAGGTCTTCATTGCCACTGAGACAACCTTATCCTAGAACCATCATTAATTAGTTATCAAGATGTCTGCTGCAGAGGCATTTAAAGTCGCCTGTATCAGGGAAAGGGCTATTTATCAGGAAGAACCTCAAATCTGATGACCTTGGTATAACAATCAATATTATAGACACAACTTGACAAAATATAGAATTTTTTAGCCCTTTCCCTCATACGACAATTCTGCAGCAGACGACTTTGAATGTATTTTGTCAAAACATAAAAAATCTCTATAATTGAATGGATAACCTATGACAAAAAGTGAAAAACATTGTGGCAAAAGGAGAAATTGCACGTTCCGTGCAATTTCTTCTTTTGTCACAATGTTTTCAAAAAGCCGTCTGCTGCAGAGGCGTCAGAAAGCGTCTATATGAGGGAAAGGGTTAATTTATATTCTATTGATCAAGACACAGCTTTCTAATATACAACAAGTCTGCAGCAGACGACTCTAAAAACATCTAAGAAAAAAATATGGAGAATCTCTTAAAATGAAAGTAAAATGATTGAATATAGTTAAAAACATTGTGGCAAAAGCAGATATTACCCATAATGAGCAATTTCTCCGTTTATTACAACGATTCATAAGAGACTCTTCTAAAGAGAATTTAAAATGCATTATTTCCAAATGACTTAATCACTGAAATATCTCAAATTGACGAGACTATTTTTTCTTCTAGAAAAGCCATTATATCTGACTGATTATTTAATTGACTTTTTTTGTTATAATAGGATTATGATAATTGTTAAGAAGAAATTTGACAATGTATATTGATTCTTTGATATTTGTTTTGTTGGGGTTTACACCATTATCAACAGTATTTCAGTTATATCATGGCAACAGAGCACTCATTCATGATAGCGGAGTAAACAACCAATACTTGGCTAGGAAATGTTCCTTGCTTAAAGGCACTCCACTATGACCGCCATAAGCGGGTATGTAACCTGGGACGCCCGGTCCACATTACCCACGCTAACCACTCTACCACAGCGTATTCCTGTGTTTCTTTCTAGATTATTGTCAAAAGCAACATTTCTATTATGTAGAGGCGGACAGTGAAGGCTCTGACAAGGGTCTGCTTCATTTTCACGGTTCCCTGATGCAACAAGATCCTTTTTCACCTGACCTGGCTGATAAATGATTTAGAGTTCAGAGACTGAGAAGAAACCATTGTGGGGAAAAGGAAAATTGGCCCTGGGAATCATAGTAACTATCAAAGAGTGTCAATTTAATTTGCTTGTCAACATTCTCTACAAGTTTCGTTACTCTTTCCCATTCATAAAGACCCAATTTTAAGCCTCTGTAGCAGAATACTTATTAAATCATTGTGACAAAAGGAGAAATTCCTCATAATGGGCAATTTCTCCTTTTGTCACAATGTTTTCTACTATATTTAATAATTATACATGCACTTACAGAGATATGTCTCATTTCTGTCCAAATGTTTTCAAAGTCATCTGCTACAGATTTGTTGCTCATGGGAAAGGGTTAGGGTTTAACTCAAACAGTAATCTGCAAGGTTAAAAACTCACACTTTGCAGAGATATTTTGTTTGTCAGAATTCACAGGAACATTGGGGACAATTACATTAGAAGTGTAGAGGTTTAAAACTCTGACACTTGGCAAAGATATTTTGTTTGTCAGATTTCACAGAAACATTGAGGACAATTACATTAGAATTTTTTCTCAATCAAGGGAAATACCTTTATCCCTTTCCCTCATACAACAATTCTGCAGCAGACGACTTTGAACGTATTTTGTCAAAAAATAGAAAATCTCCATAATTGAATGGATAACCTATGACAAAAAGTGGAAAACATTGTGGCAAAAGGAGAAATTGCACGTTTTGTGCAATTTCTTCTTTTGTCACTATGTTTTCAGAAAGCTGTCTGCTGCAGAGGCGTCAGAAAGCGTCAATATGAGGGAAACGGTTATCTGATACACCTTATCCCGATTCATTTTCATACTTTTGATCTCTTCTTTTGACCATGAGCCCACTATTTGACTTTATTACGCTTTCCAATTTCTCCTTTTGCCACAATGTTTTTCCAGTTTTTACAGTATTAACTGTATATTATTTATAGAGATTTTCCGTGTTTTTGACTAGATGTTTTCAAATTTGTATGCTGCAGATTTGTTGAATGTGGGAAAGTTTAAAACACACTTGTTATAATGTATGTGGTTTGTTAGGCTTATTTGTCCCTTTTTCTGAATAGAATTCGTAGACACTTTGTTTCACTGCAAAAGCATTACATTTTCAAAGCCACAACAAAGACAAAACATGAAGCTAAATACAAAGAAATATCTAGGAATTTTAAATTTGCCCTAATGTGAACAATGTTGAAATATACAAACAAACTTTCAAAAACTTAGCCCATTGAAAGATTCTTGAATATATGAAACAAAATTCAGGAGCCTTCTAAAATTAATTCTGAATAAATATACACAATTTGACATGACCCTTAATGCAGAAGTTCATTGCAATTATGTCTATTACAAACAAAAGAAACTATACAATCTTGCTAAATACATTAAGTGACTACTTAGAAAAAAGACGCTTGGATATAATGCTGTTTCTTAGATACATAACCATTGAATTGTTTGTACTTGCATGTATTTGTATATATTTATGTCTTAAGTCTGTCTTTGCCATATAATTGGCCAAAAGCAATGTTATTGCTAATTTCCAATAATTTGAAATCCTCATAATATGGTGGTACTGACATTATTATTATCCTTGTTACTAATTTATAACTTTGTCTTTAAAATTAAAACATCTGTTCAGTAACAGCTTAACATTTTATGAACAAGAAGACTAGGATGGTCATATATTGCTCACCTGATTTAACCCTTTCCTTCATATAGACGCTTTCTGATGCCTCTGCAGCAGACGGCTTTTGAAACATAGTGACAAAAGAAGAAATTGCACGAAACGTGCAATTTCTCCTTTTGCCACAATGTTTTCCACTTTTTGTCATAGGTTATCCATTCAATTATGGAGATTTATGTTTTGATAAAAAACTTTCAAAGTCGTCTGCTGCAGAATTGTCGTATGAGGGAAAGGGTTAACAGAACTTAAAAAAAAAAATTCAGTGTTCCTTCACAATGCATATTAAGGAATAAGAGTCTCGCCCCCTGGTTGCCATGTTTATCAAACCAAGGAACATTTGTGCCAAATTATTTCCAAATGGGCCTTTTCTTTTGAACTGTAAGATTTTTAATGTTTTCACAATAAAAACATATAAGGAAAACAAACCTGACCCCCATGGGCCATGTTTATCAAATGGTCAGAATAATTTCAACTATCTTGGCATAGGGTCATGCAAGAAAGTTTTGTGCCAAATTATTTTAAAATTGGTGCAGTACTTTTAGTCAAGAAGGAAATCAAACCAAGCTCCCTGGTGGCCATGTTATTTAACAGATCGGAATAATTTTAAATTTTTTAAACAGGGTTACCAAAGATATTTCTTTCCCAAATATTTTACAAATCAGGCCCGTGCTTTAGAACAAGAAGATTGTTTAAGTTTTACCATATAAACATATAAGGAAAACAAGCCCCGCCCCTTGGTCAACCAAACAACATAGCTTGAAGGAATCTGATAGAGGGTCACCCTAGGAACACTTCTACAAAATTATTTGAAAAACAACCAGACAATTTCGTAGGAGAACTTTTTTAAAGTTTTCACAATAGCCATATAAGGCAAAACAGCCCTGCCCCCCTGGCAGCCCTGTTAAAGAAAAGAAGAATTTTAAAGTGTTTCTTTTGGTTGACATAGAAACCAGAATTTTAGATGGATCCAAACAATTTGAAGGAAATTAGAAGAGGAAATCGAGAGGATGCTACCGGTGAAGATTCATCCTAATTAGCCCAATGGTTTGAGAGGAGAAGTAATTTGAAGCAAAAACTGCACACACAATGGACAATTTGCCATGACATAAGTTTGACTCGGGCATACAGCCAGAAGAGCTAAAAAAAAAGTTACGCCCCCTGGTGGCCATCTTTTTCAACTGATCTGAATAATTTGAACAACCTTGGTAGATAGTCCCCTAAGAAAGATTCTTGCCAAATAATTATCAAATCAGACCACGACTTTTGGACAAGATCTTTTAATTTTTGTCATTTTTCAATCTTTCTGAATTCGCAGCAACCAAAGTTCTACATGGAAATAATTCTTGAAAGAAGAGAGGAGAGGACCATCTAAGGGATATATATACCTGTCAAATTAATTTTGAAATTTATCCCTTGGTTAGTGGGGGGGAAATTTGTTTCTAAAAATATGTGACCAGACAGACAGACAGACGACGACTTCAGAGAGTGAGTGGTCACAATAGCTTGCCCCGCACTTCGTGCTCAGGTGTGCAATGTTTTCTTTTGTAACAATGTTTTTAAAAGTTGTCTGCTGCAGATGTGTCAACAAGTGGAAAAAGGTTATGCAGTAGAAAAAAGGACATTAATTCAGATGTGACCAGGTTTGGATGCCAACAAAGCCCAGATCGAGAAAGAAGCTATGTGTCACCCTACTATGGCAGGCAACACAAAACAAACAGATGACCCCGTAAGGCTCCATTGAAGAGACAAACACACAGAACTACAGATAGAACACATAATTTGCTACATTCTAAGACACAGTTATATAGGTGACAGACATAGATTATGTTTTCTAAAGTTACAATGTTCAGGATTATATGGATATATTTGATAGACAGAGAAATGTGTTGGTGTGTATGGGCTGATAGAGATGAATGCTAGATGTACATGTCCCTCTGGCACTTATCCCTTACACAATAAAAAAAGTTTACCTGAAATAATACATTTGGAGAAATCTGCTTTGAAAAAACCCCTAAAGAAAACATTGCAATATTTCGAAAATTAGATGTAGCATATCAATGCAGAATTAAAAGTATTATGGGAAATGAAACAATTGCTTGTGAGCTATTACTTTTTTTCCCCCATATTGTTTTCGAAATTCATTTGCATTATAAATTGTCAGAAGTTGTCTGTATCAGGTCTAGAGGGTTAAAAAACTGTGGACTTGACTGTCAATTAAATTGTTTACTATGAACTATGGACTAGGGTCTTGACTGGCTAATCACTGTGGAATGGACTTACTATTGAATCGTTCATTGTGAACTTGACTGTCAACTGAATTGTTCACTGGGGGAATTGACTGATTAATGAATTGTCCATTTTGGACTGGACTAACTATGGAATCATTCATTATGAACTTGACTGTCAACTGATTTGTTCAATGGGGACTTGACTGATTATTGAATTGTGCACTGTGGGCTTGCCTGACTTTCACTGTGGAATAGACAAACTATTGAACAGTTCATTGTGGACTTGACTGTTAATTGAATTGTTCATTGAAAAATGTCGATAAAACTATTCTTGAAAGACACAATATCATTTTTTCTTGAAACCATTTATATCCCAGATAAGTTTGAATGGTGTCATACAGTGCTTAAAATTTCAGTTATATTACAGGGTTCTCTCTGTAAAATACCATTTCTGCTGGTAAGTTTATTCAGTCTTCTTCGGTAATACAAATGGTATACTATCCCTAATCACCTAGGAGGAATTGGGCCATTTTTAGCATTATTTAGATTCTTTGGTATGAAGGGACTCTGGGTTTCTGGGGCAATCTTTCTCTTTATTTAGTTACATAAAAGGTTAGAGTTTTTAATGTTCTTGCATTTGCAACATTTCAGGAAACAAGAGGGCCATGATGGCCCTAGATGGCCATAGACCGCTCCCCTGAGTTATGCCAACACAATAGTGTTAACAAGATTTCCATTCAATAGGGCCTAGTGAATTTGATTTTGACACAATATAATCCATATCTGAATTTTATCAAAATGTCAACACGCTCAACTTAAAAATACTGCTTCCAGAGTGTTTACAAGAATTTCCTTCAATTGGGCCTAGTGACCTAGTTTTTGACCTAACATGACTCATATTGAAAGTTAATCTAGATATCATTAAAGCACCTATTCTAACAGTTTCAGCATCTAGTTAAAAATACGGCTTTCAGAGTATTAACTAGATTTTCCATCAACTTGGCCTTGTGACCTAGTTGTTAAACCAACATGACCCATATTCAAACCTGGTCTAGATATCATCAAGACAAACATTCTAACAAAGTGTCAAGCTGAAGCTGAACATGACCTTTATTAAGACTAAGATTAGAAGACAATTATTCTAAAAAAGTTTCAACATGCTCAAGTTAAATATTGTGAATTTTCTATCAATTTGGCCTAGTGACCTAGTTTTGACCCAACAGGACACATATTCAAACTTGACCTAGATATCAAGACAAATATTTTGACAAAATTTCAAGCTGCTGAAGCAAAGAATGTGGTCTCTAGTGTTAACAAGATTTTTCTTCAATTTGGCCTAGTGACCTAGTTTTTGACAGGACATGACCTATATTTGGACTTAGCCGAGATATCATCAAGACAATTATTCTGACAACATTTCATCAAGCATCAACTTAAAAATGCAGCCTCCAGAGTGTTCACAAGATTTTCCTTCAATTTGACCATGTACCTAGTTTTTGACCTCACATGACCCAGTTTCGATCTTAACCAAGATTTGATGGGGATGCATGTTCTGATCAATTTTCATGAAGATTGGATGCAAAATGTAGCCTGTAGAATGTTTACTAGGCAATTGTTGACGAAGGACGACAAACAAAATTTGATCACAATAGCACACCAGGTGAGATTAAAAATAAACATATGGAAAATTATTAAAATTCATAGAAAGTTAAAACCATTTGGGAGGAAATAATATTAATAACAAGTAACTGGATTGCAAGCAATACCATAGTCCCCTACCGGTTTGCACTAAGTCCAAAAAGGGGCATAACTCATAAAAAAATTGACGAAATCCCATGAAACGCGAACTTGATCTGTGACACATGATTACAGAGGCATATACAAAATTTCAGCTCAATACCTCAAAGCATGTAGAAAAAAAATGCGGAAAACGAATATTCTAAGTCCAAAAAGGGGCATAACTCATAAAAAAATTGACGAAATCCCATGAAACGTGAACTTGATCTGTGACACATGATTACAGAGGCATATACAAAATTTCAGCTCAATACCTCAAAGCATGTAGAAAATAAATGCGGAAAACGAATATTCTAAGTCCAAAAAGGGGCATAACTCATTAAAAAATTGACGAAATCCCAGGAAACGCGAACTTGATCTGTGACACATGATTACAAAGGCATATACAAAATTTCAGCTCAATACCTCAAAGCATGTAGAAAAAAAGTGCGGAAAACTGATTTGCCGGACTGACTGACTGACGGACGGACTGACGGACGGAGTGCAAACCTAATAGTCCCCTTCGGCACGCCGGTAGGGGACTAATAAGCAGCTTCTCTTTTTCCTATAAAAGTTGTCTGCCATACAGGCGATTGATTGGTTTAGGTTTAACACTGTTTTCAACATTATATCACGGCGGCCATTTCACCTACTCGATCCTATGTTTCCTGGCTTACACACTTAAGTAATCCATACAACAGAGTTTCAAAGCAATCTGCTGCTTATCCACATAGACTGTTAGCCCATGGGTGAAAGACAAATGACGCTTGTCACAGTGACTTTTGTCAAAAGTCGAAAAGAATTTTGAGCAAACTGGGATTCAGACTCACAAGCCCTGGATTGACAGCCCGCATCGCTACGGAATGATCTATCAAGAATGCGCCATAGAGGTGTTAAAGTCTTTGGTATCAGGGAACGGGTTTAACTTTTCATGACTCATTGCATTTTTTAGACATTTCCCACATTCCATGAACAACAGGACAATGACGGTCCTATATTGATCATCTAATTAAACAGAACTTGACATACTTCTGTTTAGATATATTATGAAGAACTGTACTTGGCAAGTCTGATATTCACCAATGCAGTAAAGCCATTGAGTTGTGGTATATCCAGGTTTATACTGATCACCTATAGCTACATTAGTTTTATACATGTATTATGTATTTCCTATTTTTTACCCCAGGGAAATAATTTGAACAATAGTGAGAGTACCACTCGGTGATTTTACATACTAAATAAGAAATCTCCAACACTTGCAACTTTTGACAAATAGATTTTTAAACCCAAGGAATATTTTGTGCAAAATTAGTTTCAAATATATTAGGAAAACCATGTTTTTCAACAGATCGGAATAATTTCAACATTCTTGCTAGAAGGTCACCAAAGAAACATCGAAAGATTTGTGTGAAATTATTTACAAATCAGGCTAGTGCTTTTATTTAGCAATTCTAAAAGGCGATATGACAGGAATATTTCAATGAAGTTGGCTAAAGTGGTTTAGAAGGAGATGGCATTGTACAGAAAATGTTCAGAGATGACATCCCCCGGACATTCAACGATCCTAAAAACTCACCTTGAGCACTTTGTGCTCATGAGAG
Source organism: Serripes groenlandicus (assembly GCA_031761405.1). Taxonomy (NCBI): domain Eukaryota; kingdom Metazoa; phylum Mollusca; class Bivalvia; order Cardiida; family Cardiidae; genus Serripes; species Serripes groenlandicus. The sequence continues at coordinate 15,199,985 of JASEVX010000005.1, read as the reverse complement.
CTAAAATGAATGTATAATAGAAGAATAGAAATGAAAAAATTGTGGCAACAGGAGAAATTGACCAGCATCAGCAATTTCTCCTCGCTAGTGTTATCAAAAAAGACTTCTGCTTAGGATGTGTCAATGTGTTCATCTGAAATATTACAGAATATGATAAACAGATTTATAAGTTAATATTAAATAGAGCTTCTACGAGAGTTAAAGTTGAGACTAATATTGAGACAATAGCCTGCCAGAGGGACGGAGAATCACTACAATATAGTGCATACATCACAACATCAACAGTGAGAATTCACGTGTCCATTCTACTGGGTTCATTGGTTTATAGTTATACCTGGATTTGTTCGAAAGGAACTTCGAATGAGAAGGACTCGTTATAGTAGGGGTTGAGGGTACACTTTTTAATCGTGGTTTTCTTCTTCTTAACTCGTTTTCCATTTTGCATCAGGGAAATTTTAACATACGGATCTATTGAAAAAGGAAAGAGGTAAAAAAACACACAAAATTAGACATCAATTTAACTTTGATATCTCTGGTATTAGAAAGAGTTAAAAATAAGCATGCATAAACTGTCCCAATACAATGTCTGCTCAAAACAATCACCTTTATATTCTGGGTGTTTTACTAAAAAGGTATAAAACACCATTTCAAATACTTGCAATAATTACGTTGTTTGACTTATTACCCTAAATGTAACCCATCACCTGATATGTCATTTTTAAACTGTGCTTTATTGAAAACACCTAAAGAAAAAAACTGAAACATGAAGTTTTGCTTTTAAAATGAGAAAAAACATTGCATGAAAAGTATATTCTAAACAGGTTTTTTTCTTTTCAACAATGTTTTTAAACGTTGCTGTTGCAGATGCATATCAACATAGTCATTATAACATGGAAAGGATCTATTGTAAAAAATTTCAGTTAAAAATGCATGCACTTTTGAGCAGACAATGTATTATCACCGCATAGTGAAAAAGAAAAGTACATGTACAAAAAGCACTCCCAGTACATGTAAATAGGTGATAAAAGAAACAACTGGTGGTTGCAGCGTGAGTTATTATACCTGAATTTGCTCAAATGGCACCTCATACGAAAATGACTCATTGAAGTACGGGTTAAGCGTGCGTTTCTTAATCGTGGTTTTCTTTTTCTTGAGCCGTTTGTTGCCTTGATACAGTGCAATCTTTACGTATGGATCTAAATTGAGGAATGGTGATACAATATGAAAATGAAATTGTGATTTTGGTTTTTGTATAAAACAAACTAAAAACCTATAGTTACATAATTATGTACATGTTTATATATTGAAATGCATTGCAGTTCAATCATGAAAAAGAGCTGAAGGGATTATTATTTAATTCTGAACTCATTAATTAAAATGATTTAAGTAGACTTTTCAAAATTGATTGAAACATCTCGATAAATAAAAGTTAACCCTTTCTGACATACGATAAATCTGTGGAAGACGATATAGATATGCGTCAAAACAGATGTGTCCCATGATTTTTTGAAGTTTTTGACACTACAATCTGATATAGAGAAAACCCAAACTTAACCTTGTTATCAATTTAAGACTACTGGCTGAAGTAATGTTTGGACTTGAAACTCTAGATGTCAATATTGTGAACTTCTTGCAAAACAGTTGTAACCAATGGTATATATTCTAGCCCTTTTTAACATACAACAATTCTGCAGTAGATCTAGGCAAAACTTAAAAAATCTATAAATGAGAGTATTAATATTGAATAGAGTTGAAAACATTGTGACAAAAGAGGAATTGGTCATTATGAGCAATTTCTCATTTTGCCGCTTTGCTTTCAAAATTCGTCTGCTGCAAAGGCATCAAAAAGCGTCTGTATGTGGGAAAGTGTTAAGAAGATGTAATTACAACTGTTTTCTGAAGAAGCCTTCAATATTATGCTTGCATTTCCTTAACTTATTTTTTCATATTTTATTGCAAGAAAAAAACCTTTCTAAACTACATCTTTGATAAAAGATTGAGCTACAGCAATTTTGCTGTACAACATAAGTATGTATATTGATTGCATATATATGTGATAAATAGATTGTGAAACACTTGCATTTCTACAAAATTTTACGAACAGTGCCTGTTGCTATACACAAGTGTAGAGATATCTACATTTTCTATACCGCCATGCCAAACAGTTACATAAATTGAACACGATTGGCAAACTGTAACACACAAAATTTCCTCCAACCAGAATGTTTGTTGCACAATATATCTTTTATTACTTAACCCTTTCCCTCATATAGACACTTTCTGACGCCTCTGCAGCAGACGGCTTTTTGAAAACATAGTGACAAAAGAAGAAATTGAACAAAACGTGCAATTTCTCCTTTTGACACAATGTTTTTTCTACTTTTTGTCATAGGTTATCCATTCAATTATGGAGATTTTCTATGTTTTGACAAAATACGTTCAAAGTCGTCTGCTGCAGAATTGTCGTATGAGGGAAAGGGTTAATTAAGCCCTATGTTGTGGGTTTTAAAAGAATCTACTCATTGAGACAATTCTTTTGAGTACCAACAACATAGGAGTTGGAGGTCAAATACGGATTTCAGAACATGAAATAAGCCACTTATGTACTGTTTTGAATTTGGACGCCATTGGGCCATAACTCTGGACAGACTTGGGCAACAGCCCCGTCGGTTATCGAACTTGAGATGATATGACCAATAACATAATAACATATCCAAAAAGCATGGATGAAAATTACAATAGGCAGAGGGCAGACAAAACTTATGTATGAGTAGAAAAGGGCCATAACTTTGGTTATTTAAAGCAATCTGTCTACTTATGTAACTATGGAATATGCACTATGACATTTCAATTCACATCTAGTGTTAAGTAAGTATTTCCTTACATATTTACAGAATGATCAATTCATTTTTTTTTTTATTAACTAGACATATTGTTAAGAAATTCATCAGGAATTTAGAAATTTCAATCATAAGTACATGTAATAATTCCGTTTTTTATATTTTTCTTTTATTTTTGGTGTGTGTGTGTGTTCGGGGGAGGGTCAAATTGTAAAGATCAGGGAAAGAATTATGTGTTTTTAAACAGAAAAGGAATAGAAAAAAGAGTGTGTTAAGAAATTGTAAGGAAAAAGAAAAAAGGGATTATGTATTTCAAGTGTGAAGCTACTACCAATACACAAGTTGTTTGTTGGAAAATGTGATGCAGAATAAATCTTAAATTGTGTCCATTTTCTCCTTTTCTGATGCCTCCTGATGGCAATGTTTTTAAACATATCAAAACAATTTAAATTTCTTGTGGAGGTTACTCCACACAATATTCATCCCATGGCTACCTTCCAAACAGTCTATTTGGCCAATTGGTGAAAGACGAATGACACTTGTCACAATGGCTTTTGCCAATCATAAGAAAGAACAGTAAAGATAGTAAAGAATTGGAAAGAGGAAATATGTGTTTTTCAATTTGTTAAAGAACAGAAATGGGGTTTTGTATGTTTCACAGAAAAGAAAAAGGAATTAAATATGATTTTGTATGATTTAGAGTGCATTTACCCTTTCCCACATGCAGACTCAGTTTGACCCATGGAAATCAAAAACATTCCTTAGGTTTTTCCATTTTGTCTGCTTGTTATGTGTGGGATAGGGTTAAAACAACAGTGTTAATTACAGGTTCAAACGTTGTGCAAATCACACTACATAAAATGCACTGTGTAAATGATATGATACACTCCCACACAAAGAGGTAATAATCGTTTACACTGTCTTCTTGTTCAGTCATGAATTACAACATTGGGATATCAAGTTGCTGTAACAAAACTGAGCATATATTGAATTAAATGTTACATAATTCTTATCAAATATGTAATAATTATTCTAACAAAACATAGAATTATTCTTAATAAATCACATTATAATTATTCTTACAAAATGGATAATAATTATTGTTTTAAAACGTATAAAAATTAATCTGTAAATAAATTATCACATAAAGTATAATTATCCTTCTTTGTAGAACATTGTTTGAACTGAATCATTTTCTGCAAAAACGCAATCTATGTTCACTTCTTTGGAATGCTTAAAAATTACAAAATTAGTTATTACATTTATTAATAAACGGTACAAGCAACATCAAATTACTTTGAAGAACTTTCATAATTTTACTAATAAAAGTTTATGATAAGTCAAAAACTGCTAAACAAATAAATAGAGCATTGATAGTGATGAAGATGTGTTAACCGTTTCCCTCATATAGACACTTTCTGACGTCTTTGCAGCAGACGGCTTTTTAAAAACATAGTGACAAAAGAAGAAATTGCTCAAAACAAGCAATTTCTCCTTTTGCCACAATGTTTTCCACTTTTAGTCATAGGTTATCCATTCAATCATAGAGATTTTCAGTTTTTTGACAAAATATGTTCAAAGACATCTGCTGCAGAATTGTCGTATGAGGGAAATCTCTATAATTGCAAGCACAATAATCAGATAAATTTGAAATATATTGTGGCAAAAGGAGAAATATGGTTCATTATGAGCAGTGATAATTTTCAAAAGTCGTCTGCTGTAGATGCCCACAAATGCATCTGCAGGTGGGAAAGGGTTTTCCGAGTCTCAACATAGAAATGAATGCCTGCGGACAATTGCAACCAGGCTAAATATACATAAATATGTACATACACATCCTGATCCGGATTTGGCACTGTTTGCCAGCCAAACAAAGGACCATTAAAGCATTTTCCAGTAGAGATTCCAAACTATGGTAAAACTGTTTTAACCCTTTCACACTTAAATAAATCTGCAGCAGATGCCTAAGAAAGCATTCAAGGTAAATTTTCTAAAATTATTATACATGTAGATGAAAGTTTAATAAAAGAATTGAGTAGAAAACGTTTTGAGAATATGAGGAATTGTGTTTAAACAGCAAATTTCACCTTTCAACAGAATGTTTTTTAAAAGTGGTCTGCGTTAAAAATTCATCTAAATGTGGGAAAGGGTTGAAGTCAAAAGGCTGTTAACACTTTCCCACATACAGACGCTTTCTGATGCCTCTGCAGTCGAAAACGTTTGGAAACATTGTGGCTGCTAAAGATTTGTTGTATGTGGGAAAGAGTTAATGCCAAAAGGTCCTTTTTTCTTTGTTGAAGCTCTCTTTGTACTAGAAATGACACGTTTATTTTTAATAAGACCAGACACATCCCGGTAAATATGGATTATAGATCAGTACCTGACAAACCACCCACGTCCATCTTCTTTAAGTTTTTGGCTTCAAGAATGACAACTGTTAGCTTGCCTGCTGTGGGGACGTATCGCAGTGAGAAACAAATATCTCCGAGTTTGTTTTCCTGGAAAATATCAAAGTCATTTAGATTAACTTACAACAAATGTGTTATAATTTGTTTTCCTGGAATATATCAATGCATTTACTGGTTATATATATAACAACAATTGTCTTCAAGTTTATTTTCCTGAAAAATATCAAATTAATCAAGCTTATCATACAACAACAAATATGCCATAGTTTTTTTTCCATGAAAATAAAAGTTTGTTTTGTATAAGATAAGATTAGATAAGAAATGTTTTCATTGACATAACCTGTTTCAATTTAAATACATAAATAACAAGTTTTATAATTAACATAACCCGTTTTAATTTAAATACATAAATAACAAGTTTTATACACTCTGCAAGCTGGGCCTATAAGTCACTAAATTAATCCATAAAGTAACATCTAATGAGTTTATATACAGTTAGTTGAAATGACACATTTTCACACAGTGTTCCAACTCTATCTAACAACAAATACCTCCAATTAGTTTAGTATATCTCTCAACAAATGTATCCAATTAATTTGGTTTATCTTACAACAAAGATATCCAATTTTGTTATTCTGGAAGAATTTAATTCAATTTAACATATTGTTTCAAATGAGGTCAAAACACAACAATTTCTGAAATAAATACCCATTCAATTCAAAATTAAAACCATTTAATATTTAAATTGACATTGCTAATTGCTAAATCTTTATATGAACTACTTTATAAATGTTCAAAAAGAAAATCTAACCAATTTAACCCTTTTCCAATTACAACAAATCTGCAGCAGACGACTTTTAAAAATCTCTATAAATGCAAGTTTAATACTTGAATAGTGAGAGTTCAAACCTTGTGGCAAGATGACAAAATGCTCATTAAGAGCAATTTCTCCTTTTATCACGATGTTTTCAGAAGTTGTCTGCTGCAGATGCATCAAAAACGCATCTGTATGAATGAGGGAAAGGGTTAAAAAGTCATGGAGACAACAAGCAGAAAAGATTACCAAAACGATAGTCCTTGCCAAGTTGGACAGAAGCAGAAATATGAATTAGATCAAATTAAATCTAAATTCTTACTAAAATAGACTATTATTGGTTGTTGCTTAGCAACTGATGGAAAAAAGCAGACTTGAGATGATTTCTATAAAACAATTTTGTGATAATTACTGTCAGAGTGTCACGTCATTCTATCATGTCAATGCCCATTATAATCCCCCAATGACAGCAATTTCCCATCAACATTTTTCCCCCATTCTGTATTAGATGACCTTTCAAATTTGTAGCAGAACACATCTTTGAACCACATACCATTTTTTAATTGATGACCTGATATGCTACATTGTATTTCAAAGGACCTCTGTGTTGAACAAAATGCAAGAAATAATGTGTCACATTTTGAAAATTGGAAATATACTTTGGTGCACATTTTATAATGTTAAACAATTAACCCTTTCCCTCATATGACAATTCTGCACCAGACGACTTTGAACATATTTTGTCAAAACATAGAAAATCTCCATAATTGAATAGATAACCTATGACCTAAAGTTGAAAACATTGTGGCAAAAGGAGAAATTGCACGTTTTGTGCAATTTCTTCTTTTGTCACTATGTTTTCAAAACACCGTCTGCTGTGGAGGTGTCAGAAAGCGTCTATATGAGGGAAAGAGTTAAGGGAAATGAAGTAATTCTCCTCTTCCACAATGTTTCAAAAAGACAACAGAGGCATCAAAAGCTGTCGATACATTTTCATACCATTTTCTACATAACTGTTTTGAATCCTTGTCCTTTTCCCATATACAACAAATCTGCAGTAGATGACTTTGAAAACATGCATGCATAAAAATGGAAAAGCTATATCAAATTTATGAAAATATTATTATTGAATAAGTGTTGAATACATTATGACAAAAGTTGCTGCAGATGTATCAAAATAGGTCTGCATGAGAGAAGGGGATAAATACACCTTTATGTATTCAGGCTAAATATCAAACCTTTTCAGCATCATTTTCAGGACTGGCAAGGTCCCTCCATTCTTCCAGTGTTTGACCCAGGTCAACAGAGTTCAAGGGCACCTGTACTTGTCCAATCTGGTCATGCTTGGAGAAGCGATCAAAATCATACACAGCAAACACTAATGTCTTTGATGCCACTTCAGCATAGGGAACCTGTAAAATGGAAAAAATGGAAGTTATGGGTCATATGACTTCCCTGATACAGACGTTTTCTAATGCTTTTGCAGCAGACGAATTTTTAACTTTTTGTAGCAAAAAAAGAAAATGCTCATAATAAGCAATTTTCAAATTTTGCCACAATGTTTGCAACTTCATTCAAATATAACTCTTTAATGTCAAGAGATTTTTCATATTTTTGCCAAGATGCTTTCAAAGTTGTCTGCTGCAGATTTGTTATAATGCTGCAAAGCATTAACTGCAGATGAAGTGTAGATAAAAATCTATGTTTTCTTATCAAAATGGACAATGTTTCGCAGAACTTTCTAGAAACCCTTTTCTGAGTAATTCGTAGCGCAGGTAGATCAAATTTTTACACTGAACAAAATAAGAAACTTCCAATTTGTGAAAATAATGCTTGTTGTGTTAAAGGAATCATTGTTTAACCCTTACCCTCATATAGATGCTTTCTGATGCCTCTGCAGCAGACGGCTTTTTTGAAAACATAGTAACAAAGGAAGAAATTGCAAATGTGCAATTTCTCCTTTTGCCAAAATGTTTTCCACTTTTAGTCATAGGTTATCCGTTCAACTATAGAGATTTTCTATGTTTTGAGAAATTATGTTTAAAGTCGTCTGCTGCAGAATTGTTGTATGAGGGAAAGGGTTAAAGACAGTAGATAGGTAATTTTCGCCTTGATCTTTGGCATGCTTGATGCTGGCATGTCAACAGAAGATGTTTTAATGTATGTTGGCAGTTCTAGTCGTTTAATACGAAATCTTTGGGCACAATTTGAACGACAAGATGAACCAACGACTTGCCACGTCGTGGACGCCTGTGTGTTTCAACAGTGGTCAAGAATGCTATATCATGAGCACGCATTTGCGCAATTGATACCAAACTGCCAATGCTATTACTTACACACCTGGGCTTCATAATAACCGTATCAGTTGGCAAACTGTTTGTAATAGTCAATTGGTAAAAATTTCCACCATTTTCTATTAACCTTTGGCCATCATTTTTGCACAAAACGATGCATTATGGAACAAACTTTCAACTTATATATAACAATGATTCCCCGATTTGTTTTTATCCAGCTATGTTCAAGCATATTCAACGGAAGTTTCTTATTTTGTTTAGTATATTATGCATCTATGCAGTATGGTTTGATTCCACACTGGTAGGAAAGGCCTTATGCTTAGATTTTGTAGAGCATGGCTCTCTAATATAATATCATGTTAAGAACAAATTAAAAACTTGAGTTAGCACTGACTTTACATCCAAGCAAGTATCTTTGATAGCATATGCTGTAAATTCATGCATATGATTGTTAATCAGTTTCACTAAATTGAAATTTGAAAAAGTAGTTTACTCCACAATGTCAATTGCTAGAAACATAAAATAGTCAAAATTCAAGAGCAAATAATTACAAAGCCAGAACTTGAAAAGGTATCAAAACTAACACGAACTGATTAATGCCCATTTGTAAAATAAATTTGATTAGTGTGGTTAGTGTTTGGTGTTTTTCACTGCTTTCAACAATATTTCAGTTATATCATGATGTTACAGCATTTCCTGGGTAAGTTACCAGTCCATTTATTCTGACACCAGCCAGTCAGTTGTAATGCTAACCCTGCAACCCTGAGCAGCAAGGAAGACAGCCATTACTACCAAGTCTTTGTACATAATCCGGCCTTGGATCGAACCCTCGACCTCCCGAACCTGAGGCGGACGATATACCACTACACGACTGAGGTAGTCCGGTCTGGGTTTAACGTCGTTTAAAAAAAATAAAAATAGAACTATCACTGAAGATGATAAATACCCCCTAAACAGCACCTTGACCTACACCATAACTTAATAAGTAAAAGGGCCATAACTCTGTAAAACAACATGCAAGTGTAACCCCTTTAGGATATGCACATCTCTTGTTATAGAAGGTTCATGTAAAATTTTATTGAATTCCACCCAGTGGTTTGTAAGAAATAGGCCGTAATAAATATGGCTTCCGGCCGACCGGCCGACCGACCGACAGACAGACAGCCAGCCCAACACAGTGCCTCCTATATACCCCCTCTTCTTCGAAGGGGGTATAATTATTTCTGATGCCTCTGCAGAATATGATTTTTTAAATGATTGTGGTAATAAGAAATTTCTCCTTATGTCAGATGATTTCAAAGTTGCCTGCTGCATATGTATTGTATGTGTGAAAGTGTTAAGTATAAATGTTGATTATTGATCAAAATTCCATGAGTATTACTTATAAAGTTGTTTTTAAGCAATAGCTCCTTCTTGGGCCTATTTATGTACAATCATATAAGGCCTATTTATGAACAATCATATAAGCCAGATCCAGAAATAAAAAGCTCACCTTGAAAATGAAGACCTTTCTAAGAAGATATTCAATTCATTTTGAAAATGGAATGTACCAATGAAGTTACGCTGGGGATTATTTGTCAAGGCTGAGGTTAGAAGTACATAACTCACCTTGAAAAGGTAATGTTTCAATGAAGTTGTGCTTGGGAATGTTTGTCAAGGCTGACATTAGAAGTACAATAACTCTTCTTGAAAATGAATGTTTAAATGAAGCTGTGCTTGTGATTGTTTGTCAAGGCTGAGGTTAGAAGTACATAACTCACCTTGAAAATGAATGTTTCAATGAAGTTGTACTGGGGATTGTTTCTCAAGGCTGATGTTAGATGTACATTACTCGATTACCTTGAAAATTAATGTTTCAATGAAGGTGTGCCGGGGATTGTTTGTCAAGGCTGATGTTAGAAGTACATTACTCGATTACCTTGAAAATGAATGTTTCAATGAAGTTGTGCCGGGGATTGTTTGTCAAGGCTGATGTTAGAAGTACATAACTCACCTTGAAAATGAATGTTTCAATGAAGTTGTACTGGAGATGGTTTCTCAAGGCTGATGTTAGAAGTACATTACTTGATTACCTTGAAAATGAATGTTTCAATGAAGTTGTGCCAGGGATTGTTTGTCAAGGCTGACGTTAGAAGTAAATAACTCACCTTGAAAATGAATGTTTCATTGAAGACAGGGTTGAGTGTCTTTCTGTGAACTTTGGTCTCGTGTTTTTTCTTTTTGTCAGGCAGGAGGTATACTTTGACATAGGGATCCGACGTCCCTGACATGTCCATTCCAGGTAGGTCTGCTGCTTGAATTACGCCCACAGATAACTGGAATTAGACGAAACAACTTGAACAAGAAGAACAACTGTAAACACTCCATAACTACCAACCAGGGCTGAGGGATGTCATAGGTCTATTTTAGGCCTTTCCCACATAGGTTAAATCTGCAGCAGACGACTTTGCAAAACATCTTGACAAAAATATGAAAAAGGCTCATTAAATGATATTACATTTACTGGAAAAAATGTGAAAACTTTGTGGCAAAAGGAGAAATTGCTCATTATGTGCAATTTCTCCGTTTGCCAGAATGTTTTCAAAAGTCGTCTGCTGCAGAAGCATCAGAAAGCATTAGGGGTGGGAAAGGGTTAGGACACAAGACATTGTCATTAAAACCAGACCGTAATCCTTTCCCTCATACAGACACATTTGACACCTCTGAAGCAGATGTTTTTGATTAACATTGTGACAAAGGGAGCAATGGCTTGGGATGAGCATTTGCTCCTTGTTTCCACAATGTTTTCAGCTCTATTCATTAGTAGAGATTTTCCATAATTTTGATTTAAAAGTTGTCTGCTACAGAAATTGTCTGTGTGAGAAAGGTTTATAACCAGACCTTAATAAACTTTGCTGTAGTAGCATAGGATATTATTATACCTCATGTGTAATGTTAAATTCTCATATATGAGAGCTTCGCCTCGGGTAACAGTATTTTCCTCATGTTGACAATATGTACTGTCACACTGGAAGCCATGCAATATCTATATATTGTCACCAAGGCATTTTAGTCATGATAAAATCTGATATTATGAATATGAATAATGTTATAAAATGTTCCTTGGATAAGTTAATTTGGAATTAACACTAATTATGAATAATCTGTTAATCACATAGAATTATGTCCAATATGTGTTCTGATATCATTGTCTGGTCATTTATTGATAAGTAGGTGCTGCTGGAAGCAGACACTCTACAACTTCACCACAGAGGCGGTCCATATAAATGGAAGTGAAAGAAAAGATGGACAGACTTACAATGAAAATAAAACAAGAAATATGTGAGCTACTGCTCACTAGTGATACCCCCGCTCATGTTTTGAAAGACATATGTGATGGTGGGGTAAAGGGCCATAACTCCGTGAAAAATCATCCAACCGGAACGCAAACACGATATGCGCATCTACACTTGGTGGTGATCCTTCCTATGAAGTTTCATAAAATTCCAAAAAGCGGTTGCAGAGAAATAGCCCGGAAATGAATTTAGTCATACATAGCCTGATGGTGGAGTAAAGGGCCATAACTCCGTGAAAAATAATCCAACCGGAACGCAAACACGATATGCGCATCTACACTTGGTGGTGATCCTTCCTATGAAGTTTCATAAAATTCCAAAAAGCGGTTGCAGAGAAATAGCCCGGAAATGAATTTAGTCATACATAGGGGTAAAGGGCCATAACTCCGTGAAAAATAATCCAACCGGAACGCAAACACGATATGCGCATCTACACTTGGTGGTGATCCTTCCTATGAAGTTTCATCAAATTCCAAAAAGCAGTTGCAGAGAAATAGCCCGGAAATGAATTTAGTCATACATAGGGGTAAAGGGCCATAACTCCGTGAAAAATAATCCAACCGGAACGCAAACACGATATGCGCATCTACACTTGGTGGTGATCCTTCCTATGAAGTTTCATCAAATTCCATAAAGCGGTTGCAGAGAAATAGCCCGGAAATGAATTTAGTCATACATAGGGGTAAAGGGCCATAACTCCGTGAAAAATAATCCAACCGGAACGCAAACACGATATGCGCATCTACACTTGGTGGTGATCCTTCCTATGAAGTTTCATCAAATTCCAAAAAGCGGTTGCAGAGAAATAGCCCGGAAATGAATTTAGTCATACATAGGGGTAAAGGGCCATAACTCCGTGAAAAATAATCCAACCGGAACGCAAACACGATATGCGCATCTACACTTGGTGGTGATCCTTCCTATGAAGTTTCATCAAATTCCAAAAAGCGGTTGCAGAGAAATAGCCCGGAAATGAATTTAGTCATACATAGGGGTAAAGAGCCATAACTCCGTGAAAAATAATCCAACCGGAACGCAAACACGATATGCGCATCTACACTTGGTGGTGATCCTTCCTATGAAGTTTCATCAAATTCCAAAAAGCGGTTGCAGAGAAATAGCCCGGAAATGAATTTAGTCATACATAGGGGTAAAGAGCCATAACTCCGTGAAAAATAATCCAACCGGAACGCAAACACGATATGCGCATCTACACTTGGTGGTGATCCTTCCTATGAAGTTTCATAAAATTCCAAAAAGCGGTTGCAGAGAAATAGCCCGGAAATGAATTTAGTCATACATAAGGGTAAAGGGCCATAACTCCGTGAAAAATAATCCAACCGAAACGCAAACACGATATGCGCATCTACACTTGGTGGTGATCCTTCCTATGAAGTTTCATCAAATTCCAAAAAGTGGTTGCAGAGAAATAGCCCGGAAACGAAAGTGTTACGGACGGATGGACGGACGGATGGAAGGACGGACGTGGGTAAAACAGTATACCCCCCCTTTCCTTCGGAACCGGGGGTATAATAAACTAGAACCATCACTGAAGATGATAAATACCCCCAAAACAGCACCTTGACCTTAACCATAACTTAATAACTAAAAGGGCCATAACTCTGTAAAATAACATGCAATTGTAAGACATTTAGGATATGCACATCTCCTCTTGGTATAGAAGCTTCATGTAAAATTTTATTGAATTCCACCCAGTGGTTTGTAAGAAATAGGCCGGACAAAAGATGGCTTCAAAATATGGCTTCCGACCGACTGACACCGTGACTCCTATATACCCCCCCCATAACTTTGTTTTTTGGGGGCATAATAATAAATGATAATTAATCCTTTCCATCATACTGACACTTTCTGAGAACTCTGCAACTGATGACTCTCATAAACCTTGTAGCAAAAGGAGATATTATGCTTACAATAAGCAATTTCTTTTTTTTGTCATACTGTTTTCAACTCTATTTAATAATTCAACTCACATTTATGGAGATTTTTGTTTAGTGTAATAGTAAATTATCCCCACACTCCGATGACAATATAAAGACCGCCAAATTCATGTACAATACACATTCTCTTTCAAAGATGTATGGATAGGATTTTATTTTAAGTGTCGTCAAAGGTGAAGGTCAATTACCTTATTTTCTTTGTGATAATCATCTTCCCAAGATGCATGTTAGCAGTAAATATGGTAACTCTAGGTTTTAAAAGTGAAGTGAAAGGTGAAGTTTCAAACAAGTTTTGGTAACATTGGGTGCGATAGCATAGGTGATATGACTCTACAAGCCACATCAAATAAACCAAATAAATTAATAATTTCCTTAGTGAGAGATAACGGGTCTCTTTGTGCCAATTTTACATGGAAATTACTATGTGCTGAGACAAAGGAGTGGCTTCACTGATGGTTCTTTCTACGCAAGTCTCGAATCTTCAGGGAATGATAACAGTTTCCCACATTGAACAAAATCTATAGCAGACAACATTTAATGTATCCGGATAAAAAAAAATGCAAAATCCATATAAATAAAGGTAATTTTAGAACCGAGAAGAAAAATCATGGTGGCACATCCAAAAATTGCTTTAATTATTTCAAAACTGCTTCAGCTGCATAAAATCCCTGCATATGAGAAAGGGTTTTAAACCCTTTCCTTGATACAGACAACTTCTGATGATAACATTTGAAAACATTGAAGGAAAAAGAGACATTGCTTAAAGACAAACAATTTCTTATTTTCCAACAATTGTTTTTAACTCCAATAATTCCTCTAAAGCTCCTAGAAAATTAACTTAAATCTGTCTGTATGAAAAGTGATTGCCCATCACTGGATTAGCCAGTCAGAGTCAATAAATAAGTGTGGGTGATTAATATCCTCTAAATAACATTTCCAGGTCCGCCCACATGAAATACTCCGTATTTTTTTTCCCTTAACAATATTCCCACTTGCAGATGGCTTTCGACAACATTGTGGCAAACGAAGAAATTGTTCATAATAAGCAGTTTCTCCTTTGTCAAGATGTTTTCAACTAAACTCAAAAATTATACTTTAAGCCTATCCAACATACAGATGCAATCTGACAACTTTGCAGCAGACGACTATTGAAAACAATGTGACAAAAAGAGAAATTGTTCGAAACAAGCCAATACCCCTTATGCCACAGTGTTTTCAACTTTTTTCAGCAATTTAACCTGCTGTTATAACGATTTTCCTTATTTTTGCCTAGAAGTATTCAAAGTCGTCTGCTGCAAATTTGTTATATGTGGGAAAGGGTGAATTTATTCAGATTTTCCATATCTTTACCTGAATGCTTTTTAAGTCCATTTTTGCAGATTTGTTGTATGCAGGAAAAGTTTAACCATTCTTCGCATTGGTATATTTCTAAAGTCAATGGCTTTAACCCTTTCCCTCATATAGACGCTTTCTGAAGCCTCTGCAGCAGAAGGCTTTTTGAAAACATAATGACAAAAGAAGAAATTGCACGTTTTGTGCAATTTCTTCTTTTGTCACTATGTTTTCAAAAAGCCTTTCCTTTTGCCACAATGTTTTCCACTTTTTGTCATAGGTTATCCATTCAATTATGGAGATTTTCTATTTTTTGACAAAATACGTTCAAAGTCATCTGCTGCAGAATTGCCATATGAGAGAAAGGGTTAAAACAAATCTGAGCGAAAAATGTTAGGAAAATTTGAATTATTAAAAGTTGAAAACAAAGTGGGAAAAGTCACCTACGGCAGATGTCTGTATTGGTGAATGTGTAGGGCAATAGCAACAAATGACAAATTATTTAATTTGTGGATTTAAAAAAGATAGAACTATTTGTGGACTTAAGAAATATTTGTGGACTAAAAAATATAGAAATTGTGTAGACTTAAAAAGAAAAAGAAATATTTGATGGAAAAAGATAAAATTCTGGACCATTAGGATTATTAGTTTAATGGAAATATATACTAGACAAAACTTCCAACGCCCATATGTACATAAGTATCAATATTTCATTTAATATTATACCAAATACACTGCAATTTGGCAAGAGTATCACATAACTATCCTGTAACAGAATGAAAAAACAAAAACTTAACAAAATACCACAGTACATTACAATAAAATGCATTAATTGATTGAAGGGTGCATTTTTAAAGTTCGCAGGATAAGTCAGTAGCGGGTGTGACCACCAGCAGCATTCACCACAGCTAAACATCTTCTTCGCGATCTGCCAGCGTCCGAGACAGCCTGGAAACCTACAACAACTAACCAATGTGATTATCCAGGAGTGGCGTAACATTCCCATTAACTGTGCGTCGCTTGATCGCATCAATGCGAAGAAGATGTTTAGCTGTGGTGAATGCTGCTGGTGGTCACACCCGCTACTGACTGTCTGTTGATAGAAGTAATGATGGTGAATAAGTGTTGTAAGTTTCAAAGATATATCTGTTATGGTTTTGACAAATAAGGGAATTGGTACAACTAGAACTGAAGATGATAAATACCCCCTAAACAGCACCTTGACCTACACCATAATTTAATTAGTAAAAGGGCCATAACTCTGTAAAATGTCATGCAATTTTAACCCCTTTAGGACATGCACATCTCCTCTTGGTATAAATGCTTCATGTAAAATGTTATTTGAATTCCTAGTGGTTTGTAAGAAATAGGCTGGACAAAATATGGCTTCCGACCGACCGACAGACTTCCCGACACAGTGACTCCTATATACCCCTTCTTCTTCGAAGGGGGTATAAAAACATTAACCTAGGTGTGACACCAATGCATTGCCGATGCCGGGGCGAATAGTATATATAGCCTTTTCTTCAGAAAGTCGAGCTAAAAAGACTGAACTGAACATTAATGCATTTTTAGATGTGACTTTTTTACCTCTCCTTTCTGAAAGTCATAGTCCATAGAAAACTGAAGTTTGCCGAGTTTTATCTCTGATTTTGTACTTTCTGCATCTTCATTGTCCTCCATATTAACATCTAATTCTTCAAGGTCAGGCTGTACCTATAAAGGTCAAAGTTAAAGGTCACATAAACATTTAATTATTCAATGTCAGGCTGCATCTTCAAATGTCATATACATGTACATTGCATGAGTGAAAATATGTGAATTCTAAATTATATCTCTTTGTCTAGATATGATATGCATTTCCTTTTATTAAAAAGCTCAAAATTAACATAAATAAATCTGGTATTTAACTGATGTTCTATATTCGCGTAAATTTAGAGTGATGTCATCAAAAATCAAAATAATTGATTTCCCTGAAGATCCTTCTAGAGGTGAAACCGGTTGAACATTATTAACTTTATAGTTATTGTACTTGTACTGTTAATTGATAGACAAATACACATATATTACAGAAGAAATATGTATATCTCCTTATGCATATGTGATTATTTTATAATTTTGTATATACACAGAGAACATTAAGGATTAGGCTTTAAAAAAAACCTAAAAGTATGAGGCAACTAAGATTTTACCTTTTCTTTCATGGAATGTCCCAAAATCTTCACATCTTCCAATCCCACAATACCTTTGAGCCCCTTTTTCTGGTCCTTCTTTTTTCTTTTTTTGCAGCAACATCGTTTACATATACAGTATGTACAACAGAGAAGTATTAATAGGGCACCAGCACAAATTGCCACCAAGGCCCAAATAGGCACTGAAAAATAGTAGGAGTAATAACTTTGCAATGTAACAAAAATCCACCAAAACCTAAACAGATACTGATAATATAACAGTTGTATTAACTAGGCAATACAACAACATCCACTAATGCCCAAACAGGCACTTAAAATATAATAGGAGTTTCAACAGTACACAAGCATAGATAGCCACCAAATTTCAAACAGTTATTTAAACAAGACCTCGGGCTGAGGGTGTCTCACCCTTCTAGGAAAGTTGACCTAGTGACCTAGTGTTTGACCTACCCCATTACCCAGTTTTGAACTTGACCAAGATGTGATCTAATAACTTTTCATCAAGATTAAATAAACAAGAGCTGTCGAGGACAGCGCGCTCGACTATTCCACCGCTTATTTAAGTTACTGAGATAATGGACTCTAATGTAGTTGCATGCAAAACATTAACCACAATTTCTTAGTGGGTGATAATTTGCATTATATGCAGGATAGTGTTATTTAACATGATTATTTTCATAGGTGTGATGGGTAGATAGGGTTGTATAACCTTTCAATGGAATGCATCAAGTAGTTACTAAGATATGGACTCTTAATGTAGTTGCACGCAAACCTTTAACCATAATTTCTAAGTGAAAAAAGGGCAACAATTTGCACCATATACAGGATCGAGTTATCTTAATTGGTTGTGTTTATAGTTGTGCAATTGGGAAAGGTTGTATAAAGTTTCAATACAATTTTTCAAGTTGTTACTGAGATTACACTCTAAATGTAGTTGCAAAACTTTAACCAGAATTTCTAAGTCCAGAAAGGTCCATAACTTGCATAAAATGCTGGATAGAGTAATCATACTTGATTGTTTACATAGATGTGATGGTTGGTAAGGGCTGTATAAAGTTTCAATGCAATGCATCAAGTAGTTACTAAGAGATGGTCTCTTTATGTAGTTGCATGCAGAACTTTAACCAGAATTTATAAGTCCAAAAAGGCCATAACTTGCATAAAATGCAGGATAGAGTTATCTAACTTGATAATCTACATAGGTGTAATAGTTGTGTAGGGTTGTATAAAGGTTCAATGCAATGCATCAAGTATATACTGAGATATGGACTCTTAATTTAGTTGCATGCAAAACTTTAACCAGAATTTCTAAGTAAAAAAAGGGCCATAACTTGCATAAAATGCAGGATAGAGTTATCTTAGATGATAATCTACACAGGTGTGATAGTTGGGTAGGGTTGTAGAAAGTTTCAATGCAATGCATCAAGTAAATACTGAGATATGGACTCTTAATTTAGTTGCACACAAAACTTTAACCAGAATTTCTAAGTAAAAAAAGGGCCATAACTTGCATAAAATGCAGAATAGTTATCATACTTGATAATCTACACAGGTGTAATACTTGGGTAGGGTTGTAGAAAGTTTCAATGCAATGCATCAAGTAAATACTGAGATATGGACTCTTAATCTAGTTGCACGCAAAACTTTAACCAGAATTATTTCTAATTAAAAAAAAAGTGCCATAACTTGCCAAATGCAGGATAGAGTTATCTAACTTGTTAATCTACATAGGTGTAATAGTTGGGTAGGGTTGTAGAAAGGTTCAATGCAATGCATCAAGTATATACTGAGATATGGACTCTTAATTTAGTTGCATACAAAACTTTAACCAGAATTTCTAAGTAAAAAAAGGGCCATAACTTGCATAAAATGCAGGATAGAGTTATCTTAGATGATAATCTACACAGGTGTGATAGTTGGGTAGGGTTGTAGAAAGTTTCAATGCAATGCATCAAGTAAATACTGAGATGTGTACTCTTAATTTAGTTGCACGCAAAACTTTAACCAGAATTTCTAAGTAAAGAAAGGGCCATAACTTGCATAAAATGCAGGATAGAGTTATCTAACTTGATAATCTACATAGGTGTGATAGTTGGGTAGTGCTGTAGAAAGTTTCAATGCAATGCATCAATTCAATACTGAGATATGGACTACAATACATGTAGTATTTAAGAACTTGCATGCAAAACCTTAACCAAAGTGTGACGTGGATGCCAGAGATTTGATGAAAACAAATTTAGTGGTCAAATTTCGTAAAGATTGAATGAAGAAAGAGACTTCTAGAGTGTACAGAAGTTTTTTCCAAATTAAGGCAAATTATGACCTTGACCTTGATAATTTTGACATTGAATAAAGGTCCAGGACCCAACAATACATCTAACATAGTTTCTGAAAAATTCCATCAGGGGTTGCTGAGATATAACCAAGTTTAAGTTTTGAGGTTAAGTTACTTAACAACGTCGTTCAAGTTCTGCCAAATTATGATCTTGACCTTGACAATTTTGACATTGAATGATGTCCCATGACCAAACAATTCATCTGACATAGTTTCAGAAAAATTCCAGCAGGGGATGCTGAGACATAACCAAGGTTAAGTTTTGAGGTTAAGTCACCTGACCAAGTTCAAGTTCTGCCAAAATATGACCTTGATAATTTTGACATTGCATGATGTCCCATGACCATACAATACATCTGACATAGTTTCTGAAAAATTCCAGCAGGGGTTGCTGAGATATAACCAAGGTTAAGTTTTGAGGTTAAGTTACCTAACAATGTTCAAGTTCTGCCAAATTATGACTTTGACCTTGAATGCTGTCCCATGACCAAACAATACATCTTACATAGTTTCAGAAAAATTCCATCAGGGGCAGCTGAGATATAACCAAGGTTAAGTTTTGAGGTTAAGTTACCTAACCAAGTTTAAGTTCTGCCAAAATATGACCTTGACCTTGAGAATTTTGACCTTGAATGATGTTCCATGGCCAAACAATACTTCTGACATAGTTTAAGAAAAATATTCCATCAGGGGTTGCTGAGATATAACCAAGGTTAAGTTTTGAGGTTAAGTTACCTAACCAAGTTCAAGTTCTGCCAAAATATGACATTGACCATGACAATTTTGACATTGCATGATGTCCCATGACCATACAATACATCTGACATAGTTTCAGAAACATTCTATTGGGGGTTGCTGAGATATAACCAAGGTTAAGTTTTGAGGTTAAGTTACCTAACCAAGTTCAAGATCTGCCAAAATATGACCTTGACCTTGAAAACTTTGATGTTGACTGATGTCCCATGACCATACAATACATAAATAAAAGTGGCTGCTGCCGCCGCCGTCGCCGGAAAAGTGACTGCTATGTCTCACTCCACTTATAGTAGGCGAGACAAAAATAACAGGAGTTTCAACAGTTCTCCAGCATAAATAGTCACAAATAACCAAACAGGCACTGAAAATATAACTGGAGTTTCAAAAGTACACAAGCATAAATAGCTATAAATTCCAAACAGGCTGAAACAGGTATTCAAAATATAACAGGAGTTTCAACAGTACACCATCAAAAATAGCCACAGAGAGCCAAACAGGCACTAAAAATATAACAGGAGTTTCAACAGTACACCATCATAAATAGCCACAGAGACCTAAACAGGCACTGAAAATATAACGGGATTTTCAACAATGCCCCAGCACAAATAGGCCCAAGACCTAAATAGGCACTGAAAATATAACGGGAGTTTCAACAATGCCCCAGGAATTTAAAATATAACAAAAGTATAAACAGGGCACTAAGCTCAAATAGTCACCTATTCATAATCAGTAAATTTCATCTTTCCTCATAATGTTATATGCTCATTCTCAGTGCTTGCACCTTGATAAACAATAATTTTGACCTATCAATCTTGCTTTGGACCTGACATGACGAGTCTGACAACATTGAGGGATAAATGTTGAAATTCTCTATAAAGGTAGAAACCATGTCTGTGGCAACAGGAGAAACTGCTCATTGTGAGAAAAATATATTCATTTTGCCAGTTTTCAAAAGTCGTCTGCTGTAGGTGCATCAAAATGCATCTACATGTGGGAAATGAGCTTCTGACAAAACAGTGCAAATTAGGATAAGACAGAATGGGTGTACAAACAGATCTTTAGTTACACTTATAACAAAAATCTCAGGATTTATATTCCTGCAACATGACACACATTAACCCTTTCCCACCTGCAGACGCATTTTAATGCTATAGCAGCAGACGACTTTTGAAAACATTGTGGCCAAAGGTGAAATTGCTCATGATGAGCAATTTCACCTTTGGCCACAATGTTTTCCAGTTATAGTCATTGGTTATCCATTCAATTATAGAGATTTTCCATTTTTTGACAAAATAGTTCAAAGTCGTCTGCTGCAGAATTGTCGTATGAGGGAGAGGGTTAAAACAAATACTTACAATTGTGTATTTGTTTCATAACCTGTTCTTCTATTTTATTAATGCCTGTTTTAACAGTGGAGTCTGTTGTAGATCCCGCGGAGGAGGAGTTGGAGCTGAGCGCTATTGATGCACCCGTTGTTTTATCTACTGCTCCATCAAGCACAGGAGCGTCCGCTGTTTCAGCTGCGCGTCTGAACCTAAACACGTCCATTCTGGTTCGATTCAATTATCTGAAAATATATACAAAGAAATGTACAAGTTAATTCGCTGAGTTGAGATCCCCAACCAAAACGAAAATTGTAAAAAAATGCTTGGACCACCTTGGTTTACAAGTTAAAAAATTGTTTTTAGAGGGCCAATGGCCTTAAATCTATCTCCTAATGGATGGTATAATAGCAAATGTAAATTTGCCAATATCCAAGATAATTTGATAAAGCCTGTTAAAATACGATGAGCAAATTCAGAGGAGAAGAATTTAGGCATTTTGCCCCCTTTCTGATGGCCAAGCAACCAAAGTTCTCCATGGAATTTAAATCTTTGAGCAATTTTGAAAGAGGATCACCAAAGTAACAAACATTCCTATGTAGTTTTGATGAAATTAGTCCAGTGAATTCTGGGGAGATGTCATTTGAAGCAACAGTTAATTCTACCCCTTTTCTGTTGCCGCTTGGTTGCTATATCTTACAACTAATCAATATGGCTGGACAAAGTATGTACAGGATCAATGAAAGAACACTTCTATATAATTATCTTGAAATCAGACAAGCACTTTCATAAGGATGGATTATTAAAGTCTTGTCATTTTGCCCCTTTTCTGATGAGGCCTGGTTCCCATGTTTTTCAACTTATCAATATGGTTTGAACAACTTTAGAGAAGAAGAATTTCAAAGTTTGGCCATTTTGCCCCCTTTCTGATGCCGCAGCAACCAAAGTTCTCCATGGAATTTAAATCTTTGAACAATTTTGAAAGAGGACCATCAAAGGAACATTCCTATGAAGTTTGATTGAAATTGGTCCTGTCGAGATGATGTTTAAAGCTAAAAGATAACGACGGACAGAGGTGATCAAAAAATCTATTTTAAAATGTTTGGACTATGCAGGTTTCCATCCCCGAGTTTTCACAATATTTTCAAAAATTTGTCTGAGTAAACTAGTTTTTGACAACACATGACTTGTTTTCAAACATGAACAAGATTTGAATGAAATGTATTGTGTACATAATGTGGTTTCCTGCCCGACTGTTCACAAGATTTTTCTAAAATTTGACCCAGTTTTTGACTCCACATGACCCTGTTACGAACCTATTCTTGGATTCAATCAAATGAACGATCTGATGATTTTTCATGATGAATTTTTCATGAAAATTGGATGAAAGAATTTTTCATGAAAATTGGATGAAAAATTATTTTTTATTTTTAAATTAGACTCATGTGACCCAGTTTCAAACTTGGGATTTGGTGGAGATGAATGTTCTGATGAACCCTAATAATAATTTGATGTAAAATGAGTCCTCTAGATTGTTCATAAGGTTTTTCTGAAATTTGACCTAGTCACGGGCACTGACCCTATTTTTTTTATACTCAATGTGGATATGGGGAAAGATATGGGTTGGCACTATCGAGTGTTATCCCATCCCCTCAGTCTGTGTATGCGAGACCGGTAGAGGTATTGGGGAAAAAGCCAGTCCCACAAATTATCCATATATGCACACCTAAATTCACAACACTATCTCTGGGTCCAGTCTGTTTGTTGCCGAGTGTGGCAATACTGGAAGCAACACAGAAGCTACTCAATTTGTCTATATTGATCCACAGTTCTTCACAAGATCTAAACAACTTCCAAGTTTCCAATGTTACTTTATGACTACAATAAGATAAACTCTTTTCAAGACTTTAACCTAACTCACAAGTCTAACTCAGTCTTCATATAACTGACTCCATGCAGCTTTCTTCTTCTTCTTCAACTTTTTGAAACTTAATTTAAAACTAATCAATGCTTTTACAATTTACCAATGAAATTGATCCCTTAATCAATTAATAAACCAATAGAAAAACTTGTTAAAAAGTATAACAAAGACATGTGGCTTCACATCAATCAACAATTAATCAACAATTTTCGCACTCAGTAGGTTGCAACAATACACCTGCCTTAATCCTTTCACACATACAACAAATCTGCAGCAGACGACTTCTAAAATATATTTGCAAAAACATGCTGCAGAGGCGTCAGAAAGTGACTAAAGTTAAGGGATAAAGTACTCAAAAACAAGTCATTTCACATTTCCCTACCTTTTCAATAAATCATGATAATATTATGCTTCCATGCAGTTTACAAGACTTTGTATGTTGTTTCTCAGATGTTTTCAAGCACACAACCCAAACAATAATATATCATGTAAATGGTCAAATCTTTCCAAAATACAAAACTCTGCAGCAGACGACTTTAAAAATACCTTGACAACAATGTTAAAATCTTTTTAAATGAAAGCTCAATAAATAAAATTAATAGCCTCGAAATATTGTGGCAAAAGTCAAAAATTGCTTATCATGAGCATTTTCTCCTTTTAGCCACAATAATTTCAAAAAGACATGTAGGTCGTCTATTCCATCGCTTATTAGTTACTCAGACATTTACATAGGTATGATGGTTGGGAAGGGTTGTATAAATAATTCAATACAATGCAAAGAGTAGTTTTATACATAATTTCTAAGTAAAAAAGGGCAATAATTTGCATTATATGCAGGATAGAGTTTTCTTTCTTGATTGCTTACAATGATGTGATGGTTGGAAAATGTTGTATAAAGTTTCAATACAATGCATTAAGTCTTTTAATGTAGTTGCACTCAAAACTTTTACCAGAAAACAGAAATGCAGGAAAGAGTTATCTTACTTGGTTGTTTACATTGGTGTAATGGTTGGGAAAGGCTGTATAAAGTTTCAATGCAATGCATCAAGTAGTTACAGAGATGAGGTCACTAATGTAGTTGTACGCAAAACTTTAACGATAATTTCTAAGTAAAAAAAGGACCATAACTTGCAGTATATGCAGGATATAGTTATCTTACTTGGTTATTTACATAGGTGTGATAGTTGGGAAGCATTGTAAAATGTTTCAATGCAATACATCTGGTAGTAACTGAGCTATGGTGAAATATACATGTACTTGCATGTAAAACCGTAACCAAGCTGTGACGCCGCCGCCAGGCCGGGTTGAGTAGAATAGCTCTCATATTCTCAAAATAGTTGAGCTTAAAATGCATCTGCAAGTTTGGAAAGAGTTAATTAACCTAGTACCTGAAACTTTATCATTGGACTCATCCAAATTTAAAAATATTGTAAAAAATATTGCATAATTTACACACAATTGAACATCTAAGGTGTAACATTGAAATTAATGTGTTGCTCCTCATTATGAGCTCTATCTTAGTTCCCTACAATGTTTTAACCTTTTCCCTTATATAGACGCTTTCTGACGCCTCTGTAGCAGATGGCTTTTTGAAAACATAGTGACAAAAGAAGAAAATGCTCAAAACAAGCAATTTCTCCTTTTGCCACAATGTTTTCCACTTTTAGTTTTTCTATTTTTTGACAAAATATGTTCAGTCGTCTGCTGCTAAATTATCGTATGAGGGAAAGGGTTAATAGTGAACTACTTCATGGAAGGCATTGATTATTTAGGCAAGTTGAATATATTCCCTTTACCGGTACACAAAATTATATATTTTATTAGTATGTGCATTGTGATTTGTGATACAAAGCTTCTTCTCTGTTATTGTGGAAAAAAGATAAACTAGAAGTATCACTGATGATGATAAATACCCCCTAAACAGCACCTTGACCTACACCATAACTTGATAAGTAAAAGAGCCATAACTCTGTAAAATAACATGCAACTGTAACCCCTTTAGGATATGCACATCTCCTCTTGGTATAGAAGCTTCATGTACAATTTTATTGAATTCCACCCAGTGGTTTGTAAGAAATAGGCCGGACAACATATGGCTTCCGGCCGGCCGACGGACAGACAGACAGACAGACAGCCTGACACAGTGACTCCTATATACCCCCTCTTCTTCGAAGGGGGTATAATTACTCAATATGCAATAACGTTTTCAAAAGTAAATGTTGGCTGCTGTAGATATGTAAAATATGTCTGCATATGGGAAAAGGTAAACTGCAAATCTTAATTGTTAGCAACTGTCTTGTCTTTGACCCTTTCCGACATAACCATTTTTTCCCAGCAAACAACTATGAAAACATCTTGGCAAAATTGTAAAAAAAAATCGTCTGTAATAGTGAAAGTATTCAATAGCATCAAAACATAGTGGCAAAAGAAGAAATTGTTCATTATGAGCAATTGCTGCCTTTGTCACAATGTTTTCAAATGTTGTCTTTGGCAGAGGCATGATAGAAAGCATCTGTATGTGGGAAAGGGCTAAGAGAAAACAAAACAATTATGACTTCTGCATTTCAGCCCATTTATAATTACAATACAAGTACTTAGTTTGCATTTCAGTTAAATTTGCAAATAAGCAGTATTTTGCAATAATAAGGTTTGCAAATGAAATATAAAGAGATTACTCACAAGAATAATCAGATTTGTTTAAATTTAATAGACACCCACAACAAAGAATATTTTTTTCCCCCCAGATATAAGACGTGTTTACATTGAGATCGATCATTTCAACTAACACAGAAGAACACCATAATGGAGCCTGCCTTGTCGTCACTCCCTAGCAACAGAATCAATACAATTGACGTAAGGAGCGTTTAGCGGTCAATAAATCCTCTGAGAACAACATCAATTGAATATCAAATAGAGGTCCAGCGAACCCAGAATCTATACAACATTTTTATCCTTTATAGCACAATATGGCCTAAACCCTTTCCCACATACAACAAACGACATTTGAAACATGAAAAATCTCCATAAATGAGAGTTTAATTAATAAATAGAGTTGAACACATTGTGGCAAAAGAAGAAATTGCTCATCTTGAGCAATTTCTTCTTTTGTCACAATGTTTTCAAAAGTCGTCTGCTTCAGAGGCGTCGGAAAGCACCTACATGAGGGAAAGGGTTAAGGTGAGGACTGATAAACATGTTGTCATCTGGTGGTTAGAGTTGTCTACAGAATCTAGCGGACTATTTTCGTTCTGTGCTCTATGACTCGATTTAATTAACCCTTTCCCACATAGTACGATATATCTGTAGCATACGACTATGAAAACATCTAGAATTCTTTTGGAAAATCTCTGAAAATGAAGGTATAAAATACTGAAAAGAATTGAAAACGTTGTGGCAAAAGGAGAAATTGCTTGTTTTGAGCAGTTTCGCCTTTTGTCGTTATGTTTTTAAAAGTTGTCTGCTGCAGATTTGTCTATAGGTGGGAAGGGCTAATTCTCTCATTGATACAGCCAACTTTGGACAGCCTATGCAGCAGACAACTTTGGACAGCCTATGCAGCAGACAACTTTGGACAGCCTTTGCAGCAGACACCTTTTGAAAAGCATTGTTGAGAAGCATATTCTTCAATCCCTACAACTGCTACAGGTAAGGAACAGTATACAGCTCCTTTCCTCACAATATTTCGCTAAAAGTCCATCCAAACCCTATGATGTGGGTACTCAAAATAATCGTCTCACTGAGACGATACTTTTGAGTACCCACAACATAGGGTTAGAGTGTCAAATACGGATTTTAGAACAGGCAAAGCGCCCCTTATCTACAGCTCTGCTTACGTTTCAAATTTTTAATTTAAATTATGCTTCGGATATATATTCCGGATATCACCATGTTTTTTACCTTTGAAGCTCCTGCATTTGAAAAACTCTAAAACGGGAAAGCAGAGAAAGAATTGAACTGTCATAGTATTATACTTTGTGTTATCTTCAATGTTTATCATTGTCTCTAAACACTTTCCCCACAGGTCACCCACATACAACACATCTGTAGCAGACAACTTTTTCTAAACATCAAGGCCAAAATATGAAATACATGTATCTCTTTAAATGACAAAACAATTATTGAATAGAATTTAAAACATATTGGCAAATAGAGAAACTGCTCATAGTAAGCAATTTCTACTGTTACATTAATGTTTTCAAAAGTCGTCGGCTTCTGAGACGTCAGAAAGCTGCTACATTATTGAAAGGGTTAACTGACAAGATCAATATTTACGGGACATTAAATCATTGATCATTCTGATCAATGCAACCCTTTCCCACCTGTAGACGCGTTTTGATGCATGTGCAGCAGACGACTTTTAAAAACATTGTGACAAAATGAGAAATTGCTCAAAACAAGCAATTTCTCCTTTTGCCACAATGTTTTCAACTCTTTTCAACAATAAAACTTTCATTTTCAGAGATATTTCATATATTTGCCAACATGTTGTCAGTGTTGTCTGTTTCAGATTTGTTGTATTTCAAAGATTTGGCAGCCATCTTGTGCAATGCAGAGAAAATATTTGACCATTTTTTGTATCGGACAGACCAGGGCTCCACAAGGAACTTTAGGCCATCAATCATTTGATGCCTCTGAGAAGATTATGTGAAGTTGTTCAAAATGAGAACAATTGTCATTCCCTGAAACAGTTGTCTGCTGTAGAAGTATCTACAGGCATTTATATCAGAAACCCCCCAGTTAACCCTTTCCCTTATACAACAATTCTGCAGCAGACGACTGTGAACATATTTTGTCAAAAAATGAAAAATCTCTGTAATTGAATGGATAACCTATGACTAAAAGTGGAAAACATTGTGTCAAAAGGAGAAATTGCTCGTTTTGAGCAATTTCTTCTTTTGTCACAATGTTTCAAAAAGCCGTCTGCTGCAGAGGCGCAGGAAGCGTCTATATGAGGGAAAGGGTTAAAAGTGACACATTTAAATGTGTTTGAAGTCAGTGGAAACATCCTGTTTTTCTTCTCTATATTGATTACAAGAAGCTCATGTCAAGAAATGAGCGGCTTTCCAATTTTCTTCTTTGACAATCGCACCACTTCAAAAACAATCAAGATACTCAACTAATGTTCACTAGAGATTAGTAAAAAGACAATTTTTGAAAAATGCTTCCTAACTAATTAAAATGTTACAGAACATGAAACCTACCACTGATACAGCTCTTTTTTTAATGTCTCTGCAGCAGACGAGATATTAACAAAATTGCGGGGAAAGGACACATTTTCAGTCATACATCCAGCATTTAAAACGTAATTAATTTACTAAAAAATTTATCAGATATTTCCAAAGCAGGAAAGACAAGAAGTGCTCCTGGTAAGTTTATCCAGACATCATCTTATCAGTCATAATGATATCCAGGCTATCATGAGCGCCCAAGAAC
This sequence comes from Serripes groenlandicus, assembly GCA_031761405.1. Classification (NCBI taxonomy): domain Eukaryota; kingdom Metazoa; phylum Mollusca; class Bivalvia; order Cardiida; family Cardiidae; genus Serripes; species Serripes groenlandicus. Next base: position 15,171,045 of record JASEVX010000005.1, on the reverse strand, counting down.
AGACGCCACTTCAAGCAACGGGCTAATGTTAGAGCCAATTGCAATATCGACATTGAATTACTTCAAATATCTCTTTCTATTGTAGATTTAAGCAACAGGCTTGTAAGAGCTAATTGCTTTAGTTGCAATATCGACATTGAATTACTTCAAATATCTTTTTCTATTGTACATTTTAGAAACGGGCTTGTTACATGCTTATTGCTTTAGTTGCAATATTGACATTAAGTTACTTCAAATATCTTTTTCTATTGTACATTTTAGAAACAGGCTTGTTAGAGCCAATTACTTTAGTTGCAATATCGACATTCTTCAAATATATCTTTCTATTGTAGCTATCTATTACTGAACACCATTTTTGAACACCATTTTGGGTTATTTAGACAGATGTCTTGATAGTTATGGAAGCGTCCTAGTGCCACAGTCTGTAATATTTTTTAGATATATTATCTCCTAATTAGGAGATACTAAGTCCTAATTATGAGATACTAAGTCATAATTATGAGTTACTAATTCCTAATTAGGAGATATGAAGTCATGATTATGAGATAATATCTCCTAATTAGGAGATACTAAGTCATAATTATGAGATACTATCTCCTAATTAGGAGATATTATCTCCTAATTATGAGATACTTTCTCCTTATTAGGAGACATGAAGTCATAATTATGAGATCATATATCCTAATTAGGAGATACTTTCTCCTAATTAGGAAACATGAAGTCATAATTATGAGATCATATGTCTTAATTAGGAGATACTAAGTCCTAATAAGGAGATACTATCTCCTAATTAGGATATACTATGTTATAATTAGGAGATACTATGTCATAATTAACAGATACTAACTTATCTCCTAATTATGACTTAGTACCTCCTATTTATGACTTAGTATCTCCTAATTAGGAAATAATATCTCTCAAAAATATTACAGACTGTGGCACTAGGACGCTTCCATAGATAGTTGTATGTCTTGAATGAATGTAATGTCAATGAAAGTACATGCATCTGTGGGATATTTGTTTTGGAAATTACAGTTTCCAGCCTAGTTCACAACCCTCCTATATATAAGTCTTTGGTTTCACTGCACTCGGTATTGAACTCTGATCATCTTCTAATGAGGTGACACTCTATTCACTACACGACTGAGGAACTTGGCAGAAATCAGATAGCAGATTCAGAGGAGAATCTATTTTAAAGCTTCGTCATTTTTCCCCCTTGCTTATGCTGCAGAAATCAGTTCTTCATAAAATATTATAAACTTCGAACAATTTTGAAAGAAGACCACAGGAATATTTCTGTTAATTTTATTTGAAATCGGCCAATTGTTTAGGAGAAGATGTAGTTTGGGGCTAAAGGTTTCCAAAGGGTGAATCAGAAGAGGTATATTTTTAGATCACTCAATTAAATTAACAGTATTATTTTTATTCTCTATTATTTTTTACATTAATCATCAGAAATTACTCTTTTTGCTGTAATAAATTTAAATTACAGGCATCATCAGTCTGTAAGAGTTTAAACTTTTTCCCACATACAACAATTCTGCAGTAGTCAACTTTGAAAGCATACACAAATTTTGGAAAGTTTCTATAAAAGACAGTATAATTTTGTCATAATGTTTTCAAAAGTTGTCTGCTGCAAATGCAGGGTTTAAATCTCTGATTTCATGAGGTAAAGAATATTTTACAGCAGAAAATATGATGATCAAATACTCCATCTGTCTCAAAATGATATTTGGTTTTATCCAGATATAGAAGTATAATTTTGATATATGGTAGAATTTCGTGATTATCATAAGTTCATGACGTCATTCTTCTCACCCTTTGCTCCAGTGACTTTATACTAGCAGTCAACTGAGAAATGGTGAAATACTTCCTGATGTCTAAAGATTCATTTAGTCCTCAGCAGTGTAGTTCTTTGATTGATTAGGCTCACAATAAAACTAGGACCAGAGTATAAACAGAGTTGAAAACACTGTAGCAAAAGTTCCCTCAATTTACGAAGTCCATTGCAGCCAAGATGTCACCTGTATAAGGTCACAGGTTAACCCTTACCCGTTACAGGTGACGTCAGACACATCTGACAGAGAAACTTTGAAATCAATGTAAGTTAAGAAGTAAATAGTGAAAACTAGCATTTAGATCTCCTTTTCCAGCATAGTTTTTAACTCATCAACAAAACAAATTCTTCTGCTTTTCGACATTAAACATTTTTCACTAAGATGTTTATTAAAGTCATTAACACTTGCAGATGTATTCAGACACATCTGCAGCAATCAGCTTACGGAAACATTGTGGCAAAAGAAGGAATTGCTCCTAATGTTTTCAACACTTTTCAATTAAACATACAATGACACTACACAGAGCACTTCCATAGTTTTGCCTGAATGTTTTCAAAGTCAACTGCTGCAGATTTGTGGTATGTGGGATAAAACAGTTCTATCAATATTATACAAGGTAACCAGGGTTAATGAGATGTTTTGTCATGACATTGGTAACAGATGTTCATCTCAAATATAATAAACTTGGATTTGATCAATGCAACCCTTTCCATAACAAGTTTGTTGTTCATTTTTTTTTTAAATTCTTTCCTTAACCCTCCACATACAACAAATCTGCAGGAAAACACAGTGAGAAAACCGAAAAATCACCATGAAAGATAATTTAATTGTTAAATAAAGTTGAAAACATTGTGGCCAAAGGTGAAATTGCTCATGATGAGTAATTTCACCTTTGGTCACAATGTTTTCAATGTTTCAATGTTTTCAAAAGTCGTCTGCTGCTATCGCGTCAAAATGCGTCTGATTTTTTTTTATTACATTCATAAGTATTTCATTTATATTCATGGAGATCTCTGGTTAATTTTATAGAATTTAAACTATTCCTCCATTCAACAACTTTGTAAAACACTTTGCAAAAATGTGAATTTTTCTCCATTAATGACAAGACGTTTGATTATTAAACAAGAGGGCCAAGATGGCCCTAAATTTCTCATCTGAGTTAAGTTGTATAACTTTGATTTTGAGGGTTATTGAATGAGTTGGGTTTTACAGCACTGCAATACAAAGAGGTCAATTAGGACCAGAGTGAGAAATGGAGGTAAGCAATGAAGATCTTTTTGTTCAGACAAGAAGATTTTCAAAAGTTTTCCATATATATCTCTATATAAAACAGGTGACTCGAGGAGCGGGCCAATGTTTGACACCAGGGGCATAATTTGAACAATCTTGGTAGAGGATCATTAGACAATTAATGATACAAACAAAACTCTAGGCCGTTCGGTTTCAGACAAGAATATTTTCAAAGTTTTTCCCAATACAGCTCTATGTAAAACAGATGACTCCCGGGGTGGGTACAATTTTGACCCAGGGGCAGAATTCGATCAAACTTGGTAGACGACCACTAGTAGACAATCCTACACACCAAATTATTTTTAAAAAATCCTTTGGGTTGCCATGACAACCAGAGCTGTGCATGCGATTAATTTCTTTGAACATTTTGAAAGGGCACCTGACTCAAGCAATATCCCTGTGAAGTTTCAGCAAAATTGGCAAAGCAGTTTAGGAGGCGATGTCCTTTGAAGCGATTGGTAATAGAAGACGGACTGAAATTGATTACAATAGCTCACCTTTGAGGACTTTGTGCTCAGGTGAGCTAATCAAGAAGACAGTGCTCATTATTTTCCTTTTGTCACAATGTTTTTAAAAGTTGTTTGCTGCAGATTGGTCAAGATGTGTCTGCAGATGGGAAAGGCTTAAGCAACATTCAACTTTCTGTGTACATCAGATGCAATGCTGGCCTATTGTAACCTTGTAATCGAAGGAGGGCAGCCATGCCACAACTACTATGTTCAAGTTTTTGACATGACAAGTCAGGGGTTTGGTGGCTCAAACCCTGAGCTTCCTCTCCCTAGAATCAGGTGTTGTAACGATGAAGCCATTCCCTCATTCAGAAGCAATTTGATGCATCTGTAAGAGATAACTTCAATTTCTTCTTTAGCATTGATATTAACATCTCTACTCAATGGTTATCTTTTAAAGAAATTTTCCATAATTTGGCCAATACAGTTCAAAATCATCTTCAGCAGATTTGTTGTATATGAGGAAATGGATTAACCCTTTCCCACCTGTAGTCGCATCTGCAGCAGACGACTTTTGAAAACAGCGTGACAAAAGGATAAATTGCTCTGACATAAAGAGCAATTTCTCCTTTTGTAACACTGTTTTAAACTCTTTCCAGTAGTTTGATTTTCCATATTTTTGCCTAGACATTTTCAACAATCAGTAATTATACCTACAATAATAGAGATTTTCCATATTTTTTAGTAGATATTTTCGATGTCTTCTGCTGCAGATTTGTTGTACGTGAGGACATAAATTACAAAATTAATTTGATAATCTATGATAGGACCAAAGTTTGACAGCTCTTTAAACATGATGAAAAAAAAAGAGTTTTTCATACTGAACAATATCTCCATTACCAAACAGTGTAAAACATTCACAAAAATTTCATTTTTTCTGCCATTAACATCATTTTCTGATTCAGTTTCTCCTGTTCAACAATCTTATATTTATTGTAAAGCCCATTCAGGTGTGGTGGATACTGGATAGATATAGTGGGCAGGCAAGACATTTAAACCCTTTCTCACTATATATTACAAGAGAAAGTTGATGCAACGCATCAATGTCGCCGGATATCCATAGTGCAGTTATGCATAACACTAACATTATAGTAGTTGAATAAATAGTTATCAACAGAGGGGCATATTGGAACATCAGGGGTGGGGTCAAGTGAAAATGTATCATAACTTGCATTGTTTTGTCAACGAAGTGAATGATAATTGAAGCCTTTCATTGTTTATGATCAATCTCCATTCCAAAGTAGGTTGACCATACACACAACCAACTAATTACAGTGCTTTCATTAAGGAATAATTATAAGATTTGTGAATTCCACATACACTTTTCAAGATGTTTGTCAGAATATTTGAATTTTATTATTTTTCAATAAAACCACAAAACAGACAATTTAGGATTTGCATGCAATAGCACGTCATTTTACATTTCCTCTATTAAAGTCAACAGTGGACACCTTTGCAGCAATCTACTTTTAAAACAATGAGATAAGGGTTAAATCGCTGAAGACATGATTTTTCTCTTTTTCTCAAAATGATATTAGCTTGGCATCCTAATTATATCATACTTTATCAAATGTTGAAATGTAGTCCAATATTTATAAATTAGACCACCTTCGAAATATAATATCAACTTAACAGTTAAATCTCATTGAAATTGTTGTATAATTTAAACTTAATTTCGAACATAAACTGAGCCCTACAACATGTTAATTTATTTTAATTATTTCCTTCCTTTTTTATAATGAAAATAACAAACTATTCATGTTTTAAAATTATATTATAACAGAGCTACAGATAACTTTTTGCATCAATTGGGTCAGTACCCAACCATTTTTCAAGAATTGGGTATTTGGGTTTTTAATTGGGTAACACCAATTTTAATACCCAACAATTTTTTAACAATTGGGTATTTTCTGAAAATGATATATGTATATGAAGGACTTAATGAGCCAATACATTGCTTAACTTTAGTTTGTCTTTAAATTCTAGGCATGTTTTACAACAAAGTCTTATTTGTTCATCTTCATCTTAATCATAAGCCAAGGATACTTATCAATCCAATCTCTCAACGTTTTTTTCGAAACGCGACTGCCTGAATGCGCAGTAGGCTTCTGCACACGAGTGAAAACATCGTCTGCAATTTCGTTCACGATTGCTCGTGCAATGCCGTAGCTATCACTATCAGTTACGCACACGGTAATAATGTCATCAATGATACTTTTTGCGTATTTCTCCGTGTCAGAAGTAGATTTGGGGACCGTAACATACTTAAATATATCGTTTTTCTGTGAAAGAGTTGTCACATCGAACTTCTTTCTTCCCCGTTTCGACATTTGGTATACTAATCACTGGGCGCTTGTTTCCGCAGTACAAAACAGTTTGAAATGTGAACCAATCTCTCGACTGATACAGATACCATTATCCCACAATTTGACCAATAAGAGATATCCCCCTCTAGGCGAAATATATTGTTATCACTGGGCGCTTGTTTCCGCGGTACAAAACAGTTTGAAATGCGAACCAATCTCTCGACTGATACAGATTCCATTATCCCACGATTTGATCAATAAGAGCTATCCCCCTCTGGGCGAAATCTATTTTTAATCACGGAATTTCCAGTTTCTAATATCATTTCAACCTTTTGTCGCATACGCAGGCCGAAATAAAGTTTTGCGTAACTGGATTTTTCTATGCTTTTTTGTACGCGTAAGTTTAATTTTTATTGGGTTTTTGCTATTTTTAATTGGGTATTTACGCAAATACGCTGCTTATCTGTAGCTCTGTTATGATGAGCGCCCTTGGGTCAATGATGCATAACAATATGCAGATCGGAAGCAATATGCCTTTAGTGAATTAAATGACACATTTAAAATTGTCAAGGACGAAATAATTTTGTACGAAAGACCCGATTCTTTCTTATTCGCAGAGGTGTCGTTCTTGAAACTCTCTTTATAGGCAGAGAGTGTTCGTTCAAAGTAATTTTTCTATTAAAACCAGTTTTATCTCGGTTTCTTCTTTTCTTCACTTGTTTCGAACCTTTTAAATCAACTATGATTTACTATTTGTAAGTGAGTGTAAAGAGCGGCTCTCTGCAAAGGAGATTGATCTACGCAGTTGGTATTCGCGAGTATGTAAACAAATTTAGACTGTGCGACGTAAAGGTTTGTAGTTATCGCAGTTTGATTACACGTAGTATATAGTGTTAAATAAAGTATACCAGTCTAGCTAATAGGGACTGTTTTGTCTTCGTAAATAAAACAAAAAAACATAAATGCGAGTCAAAATAAAGAAACTGAAAATACCTAAATCATCGGAATATTTATTTCATTTTAGATGTGTCATTACTTAGTGTTTTTAAACAAACACAATTGTAATATGTTCAAGACATCTAAATGTGTTTCTCTCCCATGTCATTTCCGAAAACCTATTAAAAATAGAAGTCACGGGTTTCTGCCTGGCAACTAATAAAGTGTGGTGGATATAGTGGGCAGGCTTGAAGACATTAATAAACCCTTTCTCACTTGTAGAAATATTTTTGTGTATCTGCAGCAGACAAATTTTAAAAGCATAATGACAAAAGAAAAGATTGCTAATAATGAGCAATTTCTCCTTTTGCCACAATGGTTTCGACTTTATTCAAAATTTATACTTTCAACTCTAGAGACTTTGCCAAGATGTTTACAAAATCTTACAAAATTGTTGTTGGGTGTGAGTTTAACCCTTTCCCACATACAACAAATCTGCATCAGACGACTTTTAAAATGTCTACACAAAAATATGGAAAATCTCTTATTATTGTAGGTATATTTACTGAAACAAGAGGGCCATGATGGCCCTATATGGCTCACCTGATTTAAGCCATATAAGCCCCGCCCCCTGGCGGCCATAGTTTTCGACCAATCAACATGGCTTGAAGGAATCTGATAGTGGGTCACTTAAGGAACATTCTGAATCTTTATCTTGAAAAATACTGAGGTCGTTGACCTTCTCCAGGAGCGAATGTAAAGGTAGAATTTCTGTTTTCAATATCTGCATCATCCAACAATGTGTCAATATTGCCAATGTAAAGGACATGTGACAAATAAATGAAGTTTTCAAAAGGAACCATTAGCTCTCATGTATATCTAAGTACTGTATCGTTGGACATTCCTTTTCGTTAGCATCCCTTTTTCGTGACGTCACTATTTTCGGGCTTATATCACGTGACTTTGTCCTTGCAGCCGATTTGGAACTGTAAAATAATTTCCCAATGGCCAATGTATTTGCTGACATATTTCAACAATAGAATGCATCTTCAACAGTTTTGTAACTTGTTGTCATGGGAGGAATAGCCAAAATACCCTTATTTTTTATATACCAAATTTAAAGAACAGTTTAAACCCCAAAAAGTGGAAAAATCGGACATGAAAATTTACCGTAAAAAGGTTATTTTGTTGTTTACAAAATGGCGGCTAGGATCATGTGATTTTTTGACCTAGTTAGGTCAATGCAATTTTTCATTGGATTTCACATTCCTAAAGGTGCTTACGCATAGAGATGTAAAATAACTAAAATGTTTTAAATAATATCCCATTAGAAATATGGCAATTTTGAAATCTGTATTGATCTTTGTGATGATATAAATATAGGATGCTTACAGGGTCCAAACATCCATGCAAACCCTTTAGGTTGACACAGTGGGATAAAAAATGAGAAAGGAAAATAAGTTTAACGAAGATTCAAAGTTGAGTAATTAAAAAAAAAAAAGTTCATATTTTATATCAAGGATAATTTCAAATTAATTGATTTAAACTATATAAAATGTTTAATTACTTCAGTTTTTTAGTTTTCAATATGTTACGACCTATTGCCCCTTTTAAAAAAAAAAAAAATTTTGTGTGTGTTGTCTTTATGGAAACTGCAAAGTGCCAAAATAATGACGTCACGAAAATAGGATAACAATTTCGGCTTCTGACTTGTTGAACACATTGTGTATTCAAGATTATTTTTTTTGTGAATTATTAGTTTTCAAAGGATTTTTTGCTCGAAACTTGGAGGAAATAAATAAATCTTTCAGATAAGACATGAAATTTCGTATCATTCACTAAGCCTTCTGCATATTTTGTCTTTGAAGCCTTACACTCACGAATTACGGATGCTCGAGGATATAAGTTGGATAAACATCGGATAATAAATGATGACTTTATCTTGTTCACAAGAAATGTGGACAGACGAGGACGACAGATGAAGGGTGATCACAAAAGCTCACCTCGGGCTAAAAAGGTTTAACACTTTGAGGCAAAAGGAGAAATTGCTCGATTGAGCAATTCCTCCTTTTGTCACATTTTTTTTCACAAGTCGTCTGCTGCAGAGGCATCAAAAAGTGTCTACAAGCGGGAAAGGGTTAATACACATTTTCTTTCAAAGGTATGAAACAGTTACAATGCCCAGAAGGGGTGGGGTGGTAATTAACTTTTTTACCCCTACCTTTAAGATATTGACTTTGTAAACAATACAGTAAACTAGTTTATCCTATTGTATAAATGTTCTTCTGTATCAACAGTTTAACTACATCTATGTTTTCACCCTTTTCAATATTTATCCTTTATCTACAGAGATTTTATATATTTTTGACATGATGTTTCAAAGTCATTTGCTAAATATTTGTTGTATGTGAGTTATAATTGATAGTTTATTTATTGAAAAGAGTTGAAATCATTGTGGATATAAGGAGAATAATTGTTCATCAGTATGAGCAATCTCTCCTTTTGCCAAAATTATGTTTTCAAAAATCGTCTGCTGCATGTGGGTCTGAGAAAGCATCTGTATCTGGAAAATGGTTCAATGATGTCAAACCAGAGATGCATAATATAAGACCCATGCATCCATATGTGGCTCATGTGTTTGAGACAAAGATCAAACTGTATCAAAGACAGATCTTGGTCTACAGATTTGTAATGTACATGATAGCTCTTCTGTTTATAACTCATTCCTTGATACAGAAGATAGTCAATGCCTCTGCATCTGACAACTTTTTAACCCTTTCCCTCATACAACAATTCTGCAGAAGACAACTTTGAACGTATTTTGTCAAAACATAGAAAATCTCCATAATTGAATGGATAACCTATGACAAAAAGTGGAAAACATTGTGGCAAAAGGAGAAATTGCACGTTTTGTGCAATTTCTTCTTTAGTCATTATGTTTTCAAAAATCCGTAGGCTGCAGAGACGTCAGAAAGCGTCTAAATTAGGGAAAGGGTTAAAGCATTATGGGAAGAATGAGCAATTCTCCTCCTTTTACACCAATGTTTTCAACTGTGTATCAAGAGTATACTATACTTTCAATTTGTGAGGTGTTTCATACCTTTTCAAAGCAAAACATATCATATTAACCAAAGGATAACCTTGTTGGTATCATTTAACCTACCATATATGGTATATATAAAACATTTCCGATTTAACATTTCACTGTTATTAGCTTCAATATAAATACACCTTTACAATACTTCCATATAAGCCAAAATATCTATCAGAACCCTAAAAACAAATTCACCTCCACAAAAAATCCTTAACAGTTTATCTTCGCCACCATATTCAGATCGTATTGGATATAATCCCTACTCCATTTTGAATGTAACACTATTCGCAGTAACAACTCAACCACTGTAAACTAAATACATAAATTTTCTCCTCCAAATATATTGCTATTATGAGAATTTTCAAAAGGGTAGATTACTCTTTCAATGCATGATCTAAAAATAGAAGATCATGATCATCAACTTAGTGAGGTGTGACGTCAGTAAACCAAACTACTGGGCTTTACTTTCTCTTACAATAGTGTATCCAATTGTACCCTAAACACTTTCCCACTTATCGACACAAATTTGACGCATCTGCAGCAGGCGACTTTAAAAAAACCATTATGGCATATGTATCTATATGTCTCTGATATACCGGCCATAATAATACTTTCGACCATTTATAGCAATTTGCCATAATTTTGCCTAAATATGTTCAAATCCGTCTGCTGCACACATTTCATTTGTCTCAAAGAGTTTAACCCTTTCCCTCATATAGACGCTTTCGGACGCCTCCGCAGCAGACAGCCCTTTTGAAAACATAGTGACGAATCAAGAAATTGTTCAAAACAAGCAATTTCTCCTTTTCCCACAATGTTTTACACTTTTAGTCATAGGTTATCCATTCAATTATTGAGATTTTCTACTTTTTGACAAAATATGTTCAAAGTCGTCTGCTGCAGAATTGTTGCATCAGAAAGCGTCTATATGAGGGAAAGGGTTAACAACAGTTATAATTTTCTCCATTGTTTCAAGTATTACAAAGTCATGAAAGTAATTTTACACAAAATATCTTATAAAGTTAGATTTACAAGCAATATAATAATAATCATTTTAAGTTTTAATAGCTGTAACAATTTCCCTGAAGTGATATTTAAGAACTGTCCACATTTAAAAAATGTGAACATCCAGGGGCAAAACTAAGGAAATGCTGTTTTTTAATTGGAAGAAAAGTTACAGAAAGCAGCTGATGACAAAATATGTGGCAGAAGGAAAAGTTGCCTTTATGTTTTCAAAAAATCATCTGCTGCAAATGTATCAAATGCATCTGCAAGTTGGAAAGAGTTAACCCTTTCCAACATATACATCAGTAGCAGACGGCATTTGATAATCAATTTCTTCTTTTGTCACACTGTTATCAACTTAATTATTTATATAGAGTGTTCATTGTTTAGTCTTCATGTTTTTTAAGGCTGTCTGCTGCAATTATGGTGACTGGGAATGGGTTAAGCCATATCTCCTCTCCCATGTTTACACTAGTAGTTTGCCATAGAGACATCCAAACCTGTAATGGTATCAAGAAAAGGGTTATAATTACCCAATTGGGTATTGTAGTATGGCTAAAACCAGTTAAACTCTCACACATTAAAGGGATGTATATCTTACTACTTGTCAATAGAGTTACACCAATATCGAAGTGAAGTACAGCAATAGACAGCACAGATGACATACGTACGTCATCATGGAAAGTCAATATTGTTCAATTCTATTGTCGAATATTGGAATTTGACAATAGCTTTAACTCTTTCCCACTTACAACATTTATGAAGCAGGCAACATTCAAACCTTCTAAGCAAATCTGTGAAAAACCTCTATTAATTATAATAAGATAATAAATTGTTTATTTACATTACATGTGTAAAACATATTTAGTTAACAATATGAAATATGACATAAAAACAAAAATAACCACATCCGGCCTATCGGGGCTATAAATCATTAATATAATTATTCAATATGAAGAGCTTATAACATTTTGGCACAAGGTGAAATTGCTCATCAAAATGCTTCTGCATGTGGTAAAGGGTCAACCCTTTTCCACATATAGATGCTTTTTGATGTCTCTGCAGCAGACAGCTTTTTGAAAACATAGTGACAAAAGAAGAAATTGCTCAAAACGAGCAATTTCTCCTTTTGCCACAATGTTTTTTTCACTTTTAGTCATAGGTTATCCATTGTCGTATGAGGTAAAGGGTTAACAGAAAAGTATCTAGTAACCGAGAACCGGATACTTGTACAGTCATGTAAAACATTCATTATCCACCCACATAACTCATTTAACTCTTTCCCACGTATAACAAATATGCAGCCAACGACTGAAAATATCCCGGTAAAAATATAGAAAATCTCGGGAGAGTGAAAGCATTATTAACGAAAAGAGTTGAAAACATTGTGACAAAAATGATAAATTATTCATCATCAAGCGTTGTCTCCTTTTGACATAATATTTTCAAAACAATGTCTATTGCGGAAGCTTGATGAATCTGCATGTGGGAAAGGATTTGAATTTCAAGAAGAGGTAATACAGATGTTCAAGCAGATCCTACTTTAACCCTTTCCCTCATATAGACGCTTTCTGACGCCTCTGTAGCAGAAGGCTTTTTGAAAACATAGTGACAAAAGAAGAAATTGCTCAAAACAAACAATTTCTCCTTTTGTCACAATGTTTTCAGCTTTTAGTCATAGGTTATCCATTCAATTATAGAGATTTTCTATTTTTTGACAAAATATGTTCAAAGTCGTCAGCTGTAGAATTGTCGAATGAGGGAAAGGGTTAATAACACAATTGGTTATGAAGTGAACTGTAATGGCTATTCCTTACCATTTTGTTCATATTCCATCGTTAAAATCTGTAATCATGTTTGTACTCATTACGATGGAAGTCCTGATGAAATTTGATTTACTCGTCATTACGTGTAGTAGTGGGTTTATAAATTATAGAAATATTAAAACTTTGGATGAAAACAAAAAAATACTTGTCTCAACAACCAGATTTGGTCCATTATTGATGATGTTGTCGATTCTATTATTCTGTTTTATCTCTATGTTTACAGATGTTTTAACACCCATGCACCTCTCAAACAAAATCTTGTCAAACACAATAACTGGTATATGCAGAGATTTGATGTGCGTCAAGACAATGTGATAAGGCAAAAATCACAAAATAATACTGGCGCAACAAAACAAAAACTCTAATATCCAAAACAAAAACTCTGATATCCAAAGCAAAAATGTCTTTCTATACAAAATCAATTAATCAAAATAAACAAAATCCCAAAAAAACTTTGGAAAAACCTGAGAGATATTTCGGGAAAGACAAAAACACACCAGACAAATATCATTATAGACGAGTCTGGAAATCCTGTGGAGGAGTTAACAGCAGAAATTTTAAATTCTTATTTTACTAATGTATTCAAAGATGCGCGAAATACTCCTACTGCACTATCTCCAATCGATAAAAATTACAAAATTTGTACAAGATTACATGCCATTCCCAACACAATTTCATATCCCTACAATAAAAGAACATTTTGTACTAAAACAACTTCAGACATATTAGATGCAACTAAATCCACAGGACTTGATGAGCTAGGGCCCAAATTTCCAAAACTTAGTGCTAAAAGCCATATCAATATCTATTACATACATTTTCAACCAAAGTATATCAAACTGTGAATTCTCTTCATTATTTAAACAACCAAAGGTTATTCCGATATTTAAGAAGGGAACTAAATCTGACACCCGTAACTACCACCCAATTTCAATATAATTCTAGAAAGAAAGAGTGATAACTTGAAGACATATCTTGAAAAGAATTCTCTCATTGATAACACCTAATCTGGATTCAGATCAAATTATCTTGCGAGACAGCACTTACAGCAATAATTGATACATGGATTGACGCAATTAATAATAAACAAGAGGGCCATGAGGCCCTGGAATCGCTCACCTGAGAATAGGCTATTTGAGACTTAACTCTTTCAGCAACAATGGCAACATCATCAAGACAAACATTCTGACAAAATTTCAAGCAGATCGAGTAAAAAATGCGATCTCTATATTGTTAACTAGATTGTTCTACAATTTGGCCTAGTGACTTAGTTGTTGACCTGACCTGACCCATATACAAACTTACCCTAGATATCATCAAGACAAATATTCTGACAAAGTTTCAACATGCTCAAGCCGAAAATGCGGCTTCCAGAGTGTTAACAAGATTGTTCTTCAATTCAGCCTAGTGACCTAGTTTTTGCCCCGGCATAACCCATATTCAAATTTGGACTAGATATCATTACGATAAACATTCTGACCAAATTTAAGCTGCTGAAACAAAAAATGCGGCTTCTACAGTGTTAACAAGATTTCCCTACAATTTGGCCTAGTGACCTAGTTTCTGATCCAATATGACCCATATTCTAACTTGACCTAGATATTATTAAGACAAACATTCTGACAAAATTTCAAACTGCTGAAGCAAAAATTGAGACCGCTAGAGTGTTAACAATATTTTACTTCAATTTGGCCTAGTGACCTAGTTTTTGCCCCGACATGACCTATATTTGAACTTGCCTTAGATATCACTAAGACGTTTACATTCTGACAATGTTTCAACATGATTAAGCCAACAAGAGGGCCAAGATGGCCCTAAATCGATCACCTGAAATTTTGTCATTTTGCCCCTCTTCTGATGCCTCCTGAATGCCATGTTTTTCAACCAGACAGTATGCCTTGAACAATCTTTGTAGAGGCTCACCCAAGGAACATTTCTACCAAACTATATTGGAATCTGATATGCAGATTCAGAGGAGAAGATTTTTAAAGTTTGGACATTTTGCCCCCTTTCTGATGCCGCAGCAACCCTGGCGGCCATTTTCTTCAACGGATCGGAAATATTTGAACAATCTTGGTAAAGGGTACCCCAAGGAACATTTGTGCAAAATAATTTTCAAATCGGGCCAGTACTTTTGGACAAGAAGATTTTTAAAGTTTTAACAATGCACATATAAGGAAAACAAGCTCCGCCCCCCTGGCGGCCATGTTTTTCAACGGATCGCAAATATTTGAACAATCTTGGTAAAGGGTGTCTCAAGGAACATTTGTGCAAAATAATTTTCAAATCGGGCCAGTACTTTTGGACAAGAAGATTTTTAAAGTTTTAACAATGCACATAATAATTTATAAGGAAAACAAGCTCCGCCCCCTGGCGTCCATGTTTTTTAACGGATCTGAAATATTTGAACAATCTTGGTAAAAGGTGCCCCAAGGAACATTTGTGCAAAATAATTTTCAAATCGGGCCAGTACTTTTTGACAAGAAGATTTTTAAAGTTTTAACAATGCACATATAAGGAAAACAAGCTCCGCCCCCCTGGTGGCCATGTTTTTCAACGGATCGGAAATATTTGAACAATCTTGGTAGAGGGTCTCCCAAGGAACATTTGTGCAAAATAATTTTCAAATCGGGCCAGTACTTTTTGACAAGAAGATTTTTTAAGATTCAGCAATTTTCCCCTTTTCTGATGCCGCAGCAACCAAAGTTTTCGATGGAATTTAAATCTTTGAACAATTTTGAAAGAGGTCCACCAATGGAACATTCCTGTGAAGTTTGGTTGAAATTGGTCATGTGGTTAAGGAGGAGATGATCTAAATGCTAAATGTTTAACGACGGACGGACAACGGACAAAAAGTGATCAGAATAGCTCACCTTGAGCCTTTGGCTCTAGGTGATCTAAAAATGCGGCTTCAAGAGTATTAACAAGATTTTCATTTAATTTGATCCAGTGACCTAGATTACGACCCCAAATGACCCAGTTACGAACTTGGCCTATATTTGATAGAGATATATGTTCTGATAAACTTTCATGATGATTAGATGCAAAATGTTGCCTCTAGAGTGTTTTAAAACAAACAAATGTTGACGACGCACGACGGAAGACGGACAAAAGGCAATCACAATAACTCACCTTGAGCACTTCGTGCTCTGGTGAGCTAAAAAGTAACTGGAACTCTATTTCTTGATTTAACCAAAGCATTCAATTTAATAAATCATCCACTCCTTTTTAACAAAATGTTTAAATATAACATAAGAAACCAAGTCCTGGGATGATTTATATCATATTTTGATGATAGATCCCAGAAAGTGTCGGTTGCTGGCAAACTGTCATCATCTCTTCCAATTGCATCAGGTGTACCTCAAGGCTCAGTGCTAGGCCCTATCCTCTGTATTACTCTATATTAATGACCTACCAATGAAATTACATGCCTCATCAAGTGACTTGTTTGCGGATGACACAACTTTTTAATGCAGTTAGGCTTAATGTGAATGAAGTAATTCAGTCTCTTCAAAGTAGCATAAATACCGTAGACGAGTGGTGTCAGAGAAATTCAATGATGCCAAATCCACAAAAAAAAAATGCTATGACAATTTCACCAACTAATAATATAAACAAGAGCTGTCCGCAAGACAGCATGCTCGACTATATGGCCATTTGATACTATAGACAACAGTTGTTACTTAGATAGTAGCTTGATAGTATAGCACTATAAATCAAGTTGGATATCAAGTCTTGTTTGAATAGCATGTGCTGTTTGTGAGAAAAGGCCTTGCATGCAAAACTTCAACCCAAACTTCTGACTTCAAAAAGGGCCATAATTTATAATAAATTCAGTCAGGAGTTACCTAACCTGATTGTTTGATACCTTTAAAGACTATATTGAAGTTTTAAATCAATCACTGAGTGGTTACTGAGATATGTGCATGATAGTACCATGCAAATGAAAACCAAATTTTCAAAGTCAAGCAAGGGCCCGCATTTGTACTAAATTCATACAAGAGTTGATTAACTTGACTGTCTGATACCCCTGAAGACATGAATGAAGTTTCAAGTCAATATCATTAGTGGTTACTGAGATATATCCATGAAAGTACCTTGCATGCAAAACTTTAACCAGAATTTCTAAGTAAAAAAAGGGCCATAATTTGCATTATATGCTGGAAAGAGTTTTCAAACTGGATTGTCTATATAGGTGTGATAGTTGGGAAGATTTGTATAAAGTTTCAATGCAATGCATCAAGTAGTTACAAGGATATGGACTCTTAATGTTGTTGCACGTTAAAAATTTAACCAGAAGTTTTAAGTAAAAAAAGGGGCATAATTGTGTCAAAATCTGATATAGAGTTATGGGACTTGCCCTACAAGGTCAGTTGATAATGTCCAATAAGTGTTTGAAGTTTCAAAGTAATAGCATCTGCGGTTTTTGAGAAAAAGCCTTGCATGCAAAACTTAAACCAAAGTTGCAACGCCAACACCAACGCCGACGCACCATTCTTCGAATAGTCGAGCTAAAAAATCACTAGAATTCAATAATAACAATAATCTTGTACTTCACAATCACAGCATTGTTTTTCTGAAGTCGAAAAACTACTAGGCATACAAGTTGACCGTAATCTCAACTGGATAATCCAAGTTGAAAAAGAACTCAAAAAATGCAATTCTTTACTTTACCTTCTGCTTCGAATTAAACGCTTCCTCAGTATATGTGCGAAAACTCTTTATGACAAATCTATTCACATCATCAACAAATACTAATTTAAGATCTGCCACCCAACATACGCTTAGCATTTCTAAACCAAGAATACAATTTTATAGATAATGTGAAAATTTAAAAAATTTAAATCAGCATATCCTTCCTGGTGGCATAGTGGTGGACATCTATTACTTGAGAATAAATTCTCTCCCATAACAGTGCTGGTATCTTGGATGCATCAGTTGTCTATATAAATATGTGTATGATACCTTATAGATGTAAATATTTGTAAATGTTTTAACAGAGGCCCACAGGGAAGACTGGGCATGCCCAACTGTGCAGCCTCTATAAATAAAGTCTTTATTATTATTATTACATGTACATGTATTATTATATGAATTCAACACTCAGTCAGAAGCAGACGCATCTCAACACTTAGTCAGAAGCAGATGCATCTCAATACTCAGTCAGAAGCAGACACATCTCAACACTCAGTCAGAAGCAGACGCATCTCAACACTCAGTCAGAAGCAGACACATCTCAACACTCAGTCAGAAGCAGACACATCTCAACACTCAGTCAGAAGCAGATGCATCTCAACACTCAGTCAGAACCAGATGCATCTCAACACTCAGTCAGAAGCAGACACATCTCAACACTCAGTCAGAAGCAGACACATCTCAACACTCAGTGAGAACCAGATGCATCTCAACACTCAGTCAGAAGCAGACGCATCTCAACACTCAGTGAGAACCAGATGCATCTCAACACTCAGTCAGAAGCAGATGCATCTCAACACTCAGTCAGAAGCAGACGCATCTCAACACTCAGTGAGAACCAGATGCATCTCAACACTCAGTCAGAAGCAGACACATCTCAACACTCAGTGAGAACCAGATGCATCTCAACACTAAGTCAGAAGCAGATGCATCTCAACACTCAGTCAGAAGCAGACACATCTCAACACTCAGTGAGAACCAGATGCATCTCAACACTCAGTCAGAAGCAGACGCATCTCAACACTCAGTGAGAACCAGATGCATCTCAACACTCAGTCAGAACCAGATGCATCTCAATACTCAGTCAGAAGCAGACGCATCTCAACACTCAGTGAGAACCAGATGCATCTCAACACTCAGTCAGAAGCAGACACATCTCAACACTCAGTCAGAAGCAGATGCATCTCAACACTCAGTCAGAACCAGATGCATCTCAACACTCAGTCAGAAGCAGACGCATCTCAACACTCAGTGAGAACCAGATGCATCTCAACACTCAGTCAGAAGCAGACGCATCTCAACACTCAGTGAGAACCAGATGCATCTCAACACTCAGTCAGAAGCAGATGCATCTCAACACTCAGTCAGAAGCAGATGCATCTCAATACTCAGTGAGAACCAGCTGCATCTCAACACTCAGTCAGAAGCAGACACATCTCAACACTCAGTCAGAAGCAGACGCATCTCAACACTCAGTGAGAACCAGATGCATCTCAACACTCAGTCAGAAGCAGATGCATCTCAACACTCAGTCAGAAGCAGACGCATCTCAACACTCAGTGAGAAGCAGATGCATCTCAACACTCAGTCAGAAGCAGACGCATCTCAACACTCAGTGAGAAGCAGATGCATCTCAACACTCAGTCAGAAGCAGATGCATCAAAAAAACACTCAGTCAGAAGCATGGTACAACAACTCTGCAGCAGACGACTTTGAACATATTTTGTCAAAAAATAGAACAACTCTATAATTGAATGGATAACCTATGACTTAAATTGGAAAACATTGTGGCAAAAGGAGAAATTGCTCGTTTTGAGCAATTTCTTCTTTTGTCACTATGTTTTCAAAAAGCTGTCTGCTGCAGAGGTATCAGAAAGCGTCTAAATGAGGGAAAGGGTTAAACTTAACACATAACTTACCTGTCCATAATTTACTCCCCCTAACATACAACAAATCCAGAAATTTCTCCTTTTAAGTCACAAAGTTTTCAACTTTTTCAGTATTTATATTACTTTCATTTTAAGGTTTTCCATATTTTTTTCTAAGATATTTTCAAAAGTAGTCTACTGCAGATTTCTGGTTAGTGGGAAAGGGTGAAATTATACGTCAAACATTTTCAGAATTCATCATTCCTTCCAAAGATGCTTTCAAAATAAATGACTACAAAAAAAGCCTTACAGGTAAATAAATGGTTAAATGTAAAGGCGTTACACAAACTGGTGGACAGACAAGCAATATGCTGTATTCCAACATGCTTCTACTTATCAAGTTTGTTGTGCAAGGGGTGAAATTTTTTTTGTATGGTGTAAAAGCTGCTTTCCACAATATTTCAGTTATATCACGTTGTTTCATCCATAAGTTACCAGTATTACTGATCCATTTATCCTCAGAACAAACAATGTCAATTGTGATAGTAACCCAACTAGTCTGAGCACCAAGGAGGAAAAGCCATTATTGCCATATCAAAGTCCTTGGATAATGGATGATTAATTAATCATCTTCGGTTCTGAGCAGTACAAACAGAGAACCAGTTAACCCTTTCCCTCATATAGACGCTTTCTGACGCCTCTGCAGCAGACGGCTATTTGAAAACATAGTGACAAAATAAGAAATTGCACAAAACGTGCAATTTCTCCTTTTGCCACAATGTTTTCCACTTTTAGTCATAGTTATCCATTCAATTATAGAGATTTTCTATTTTTTTACCAAATATGTTCAAAGTCGTCTGCTGCAGAATTGCCGTATGAGGGAAAGGGTTAATGGTAATGACTTATGTTAAACCCAACATTAAACGAAATGGAATTTTGGTGTTTCCTGACATGAATCAATAGTGATAGCTCTTCAATTCAACACTTTCCCACAAACATTAACAGTCTGCAGCTGAAATACTGAATAGAATTGAAATCATTGTGACAAATGGAGAAAAATGCTAATTAAGAATGATTTGTCTCTAGCCATCAAGCCGTTCAAAAGTCGTCTGCTGAAGTATCAGCAGAAGAAATGTTAATGGGTTGTTTGTATTGTGTTTAGCGCCAATATCAACGTTATTTTGGTTAAATCTCTGTAAATTACTAGTTCTGCTGATAAGCTTATCCTGTCACCCAAGTATTCTTCGCAATGCTATTCTTTCAACCCTTAGCTCCAAGCAAGGAAGTCACTACTTCAATTTTTAGAGTCTTTAGTATGATCCGACTGATTGTTTTCATAAAGATGGATTCATATGACCTGAGTTTCTCCTTTTGCCACATGTTTTCAGATTTATTCAATTTTTCAGCATTTATCTATTAGGATTTTTGGCCTATGTGTTTTCAAGTTTGGCTGGTGCAAACTTGTTGTCTGTGGGAAAGGGTTAAAAAGGCTAAATATCCCCTGCTATTGAATATTCCCACCTTTTACGGCTTTGTTTGCATATACATTATATATCTGTTTGATATTAATTAATAGAAGTGGTTAGAACTTAGTTGATTACAGACAAAATAGATCTTATTCTACAATGCCAGTTTTTAAATACCTACAACAACTTCTATTTCAACGAAAATTTCATAGCAAGGGGGCCATAATGGCCATAATTTTTTTTTGCATTTGGCACATCGTCTTGATATGTTGCATGTTTGTTCCAAGTTATTTGAAAATATCTCTATGCATGACAAAGTTATGGTCCGGACAAGAAAAGTTCAATTTAAGTCTATTTCTTATCACTGTGTCCGGACAAGGAAAGTTGACGCCCGCCAGCCCGCCCAACCGCCCACCCACCCGCCGACTTCGCCAAACTAATAACCAGATTTTTCCTTCGGAAAACCTGGTTAATAACCCAAATCCCATTGTTTATCAAGTTAATATGACTTAGAATGTTACCAAATAAATCTTTATGTACAAGTTCAAAATCAACATTTATTTTCTTCAAAAGGAAATAATGTTCTATATAATCTTACTCTGAGCATAAAGGGTAAAACAGCCCCAGCTGCTGGTGGCCATGTCTTTTGACCAATCAACATGGCTTGAATGAATCAAGTAGAGGGTCAGGCAAGGAACATGTCTTCATAATTTATTGAAAATCAATCTAATACTTTCGGAAGAGAATATTTTCAAAGTTGGCAATATAGTCATATGAGGCAAAACAGCCCTGTCCCATTGAGGCCATTTTTTTTTATCAATCCATACAGCTTAAAGTAAACATATAGATGGTCACCCAAGGAACAATTCTACAAAGCTACTTCGAAATCTGCCAGATACCTTGAAAAGAGAAGAATATTAAACCTTTCACTATAGCCGTATAAGGCAAATCAGACCTGCCTGTGATTAGGTGGCTATTTTTTTTACCATACAACATGGCTTGAAGGAATCTGATAGAGCGTCACTCGATCATTTTTACAAAATTATTTGGAAATCGGCCAAATTGTGGGAGGAGGAAACAAATTAGTGTTTTTCTTTCCATTGCCATGGAAACCACAATTCTGCATGGATAAGAAATTGAAGGTAATTTGGTGAGGACATTGAGAGGATGCTTTCTGTGAAGTTTCACCTTGAGCACTTCATGCTCAGGGGGAGCACTTCATGCTCAGGGGAGTTAAAAAGCAGTCACATCAATATGAAAGTTGCTATAAGCAGTCACATTAATATGAAAGTTGCTATAAGAAGTCATATCAATATGAAAGTTGCTATAAGCAGTCACATCAATATGAAAGTTGCTATAAGCAGTCATATCAATATGAAAGTTGCTATAAGCAGTCACATCAATATGAAAGTTGCTAAAAGCAGTCACATCAATATGAAAGTTGCTATAAGAAGTCACATCAATATGAAAGTTGCTATAATCAGTCACATCAATATGAAAGTTGCTATAAGCAGTCACATCAATATGAAAGTTGCTATAAGCAGTCACATCAATATGAAAGTTGCTATAAGCAGTCACATCAATATGAAAGTTGCTATAAGCAGTCACATCAATATGAAAGTTGCTATAAGCAGTCACATCAATATGAAAGTTGCTATAAGCAGTCACATCAATATGAAAGTTGCTAAAAGCAGTCACATCAATATGAAAGTTGCTATAAGAAGTCACATCAATATGAAAGTTGCTATAATCAGTCACATCAATATGAAAGTTGCTATAAGCAGTCATATCAATATGAACATGTCTGTAAGCAGTCATATCAATATGAAAGTTGCTATAAGCAGTCACATCAATATGAAAGTTTCTGTAAGCAGTTGCTTCAATGTGAACGTTGCTATAAGCAGTCACATCAATATGAAAGTTGCTATAATCAGTCACATCAATATGAAAGTTGCTATAAGCAGTTATATCAATATGAACATGTCTGTAAGCAGTCATATCAATATGAAAGTTGCTATTAGAAGTCACATCAATATGAAAGTTGCTATAAGCAGTCATATCAATATGAACATGTCTGTAAGCAGTCATATCAATATGAAAGTATCTTTAAGAAGTCATATCAATATGAAAGTTTCTGTAAGAAGTCATATCAATATGAAAGTTGCTATAAGCAGTCATATCAATATGAACATGTCTGTAAGCAGTCATATCAATATGAAAGTTGCTATAAGCAGTCACATCAATATGAAAGTTTCTGTAAGCAGTTGCTTCAATGTGAAAGGTCCAATATTCAATCTTACATGTAAAGGGTGATAGACTGAGAAGACAACAAATCCAGAGAGGAAACAGCCTATCTGCGTATTGATTGATTAAATATCCTTGACAAAGCGAAGTTCCTCCCATGGATGAATTATTCATGTCTGACCGGAGAACAAACCAATAACCAATGCCTCATATTTCTCAACATTCAAGTATGTCTCTTGCTTCTCATCATTAGTAATCAATTGTCCAAGACATCCAGTTAATGAAAGTATCATACACAGTTGAATATGTGTTAGCAGTCACCTTTGTTAAGCAGCCATCTTGTATTAAGCAGTCACATGAAGATTAACCAAAACAACATTTTCTTCTTTATTTGAATTATAGTAAGCAGTCACCAGTGTTCAGTTGTCAACATTTTACTCATCCCTTGGCTGGCTACTTAAAGACATGTTTGACTGTATTCTAAAATCATCATCAAATTGATTCTTCCCTAAAAAAGCCTCTGCAACAAATAACTTTTGAAAACAGTGTGACAAAAGGAGAGCATTGATGTCTCCTTTGCCACAATATTTTCAACTCCATTCTTGAAATCAGACTAGCAGTTTCTGAGAAGCAGGATTTTAAAGTTTTGTCATTTTCCCCTTTTCCAATTACGCAGCAACCAAAGTTAGGAATTTAATTTAATCTATTGAACATGTTATGAAGAGGACCAGCAAAAGAACATTCCTGTAAGGTTTGGCTGTAATGGATCCATGGGTCTAACAAGAGATGTTGTTTAACCCTTTCCCTCATACAGCAATTCTGAAGCAGACGTCTTCGAACATATTTTGTCAAAAAATAGAAAATCTCTATAATTGAATGGATGACCTATATGACTAAAAGTGGAAAACATTGTGTCAAAAGGAGAAATTGTATGTGGGAAAGGGTTAAAGAAATATATCTGCTGTCTTTTGTGATTTGTATGACGCTCTTGCCTGAACTGTCAAGCGCATGATAAGCCTTATAAGGAGAAATCAACTGAATATTGACAACTTATATCATCCTAAATCTCTATGGGAATCCTGTTTTGTGTGTATTTCAATCAGAAAATGTTTTCTTGGTATGATTTCATGAATACACTGGATAAAGGTTCCAATGGCGGATAAGTAATCTGATCTCTGATCTTAGCAATTTAAAATCCCTTTATCATGTCAAATTACCGTGATTATGTAATTATGTATATGGGTCAAATCTAGCCCCAGTATTATGTGATATCTAAAATAATTGAGTAATAAGCATTTTATTTTTTTCATAATTATATAGGATTACTTCACTTTCATATTATTATTCAGGCTTAATTTTTTCCTCTGATAGTCTGCTCATTGCAAGCTAGATTAAAGAAAGAATGCTGATAAGCAGTTTTTCCTTTATATAACTAAGTTGGTTTTCAAAAATAGGCAAACATTTGGGAAATCTCTATAAATGGACGTATAACTACTTAATTAATGTTGAAAACAAAGTGGAAAAAGGAGAAAATGCTTATTTCATTTTCACAAGTAATCTGCTGTATATGTGTCAATAGTCACCTGCTGTTTATGTGTCACATTTTGTTTTGTTTTAGTCATCTTCTGCATGCATGTATAAGACAAAATAGGGAATCAGGTAAACCCATAAATCTCTAATAGGGTCATAATGAAACCTTTGTGCGCTAGCTAGCTAGCTGTTACAGTTCTTTACAAGAATCTGCAGCAGGTATTATTGGGAAGAGTCATTTCACATTTTCCATTAATTTTCTCTTTTTTTCAGAAGTTTTCACTTTGGAAGAGTAAAAAATGGTACAGCAGAAAATGCTTTAAGTTCAAGTTTCTCCTAATATAAACCCTCTAATTTCTTACAGTGTAAATATGCTCATATTTGGCCTTCATCATGGTAAATACTTAATTATGCTTAGCAGATTAATTTTAAATTTCACTCTTTCTCCGATATATACTACATTTGACACCTCTATAGCACATGAATTAAAAAAAAATATGAAGAAAGGAAAAATGGCTCAATATAAGAAATGAGCAATATCTCCTTTTTCCACAGTGTATTCAATCAAAATCATACTTTTAATTTTCCAGAAGTCAACTGTTTCAAAAGAAACAAATTGTACACAAAAAAAAGAGAAGACTTTAAGAGTCAAGTGTGCTATTTCAAAAATGTTATCAACCTTTTACCAAACTACGCTTCTAATTTTCCAAATGTTACTATTGTTTTTTCAGACATTTTCAAATATGACGCCTTTTAAAAGTCCTGCATTGGTAAAATATTTAAAATACGTCTGAAAAAGTATATGATATGTATACGTCAAGATGAAATCCAAGATCTATATTCTAATGAGATTATGTTGTTGTTTTTTCCTGTCACTATAATATATCTCAAATTTCACCTACCTTAAAAACACAACTTATAGGCAAATTTCCCTTGAGTAAATCCTCAGCCAATAACTTAAATTGTGTAGCAGTTTTCCAAGAATATTATATCTACGTCCAGTGTTAAAAATTAATGGTCTGAGGTCACATTTTGTATTCATTCGCTGGTGGACATTTTGTTTTAGAAATTCCAGCAGCTTTAGCTACATTGGCTAGGGAAGGGGATAATCAATAATATTGCAATGCATTCTGGGCCAGCAAAGTATTGACTTCTCTGTCCCCCCCTCCTTCTCTCTATGGCATACATGGTAATTGGGAATATTGTATAGAAAACCAATGAAGAATCAAGCTAGTACTGTTTACAGTATTGGCAATCATAGGTTATGTAAAATAATGCAATCTTAGATGCAACAAAATTATATGACATTTAATTAATAACATTGTTAAAAAGAAAAAAAATCTCCAAAAATTCTACATAATTTCAGCCTTTGTTAACAGTTTACTTCATATGAAATTTTAGAGACTGCATGCTTTAAAATATAACATTTAAAACAAGAGGGCCATGGTGGTCCTGGATCACTCACCTGAGTTACTGGTATGTATACTGTATAGTCAATTACAATAACTCATTTTGCGGTCAGGTAAAGTAATACTAGTGCTAACAAGATTTCACTTACCTTGTTTTTGACTGGATATTACACAATTTCAACATGCTCAAATTAACAAGAGGGCCAAGATGGCCATAAATCAATCACCTGAGTGATAGTATAGTAGTAAATGCTACTGCAAATTAAGGTAAAAATGTGATCAAGAGTGGGAATGAACTGCAAAATTAATGTTCAATATAAATTCTATACAGAACTTAAGTTGCTGCATCATGAGAAAGAGAGAAAAATGCCTAACTGTAAAATTCTTTTTCTCTAAATCCACTTATCTGATTCAAAGATAATTTATTAGAAATGGTCCTTGAGCCATCCTTTACAAAATGTGTTTAAGCCATATTTATTGGTCGAATGCATGGCCACCAGACAGCATCAGAAAATGACAAAACTTTAAAATTCCATTCTTATTAAAGTTCTGGTCTGATTTCAAGATAGTTTTGAAAAAATGTTCCTTTAGTCTGTACATGACTTGTTTCGATCATGCCATATTTTTTGGTTGAAAATCATCAGTCTGATAGCTGCCTGGCAGCATCAGAAAAAAGGTTAACCCTTTCCCTCATATAGACGCTTTCTGACGCCTCTGCAGCAGACAGCTTTTTGAAAACATAGTGACAAAAGAAGAAATTGCACAAAACGTGACCTGACCTGACCCATATTCACACTTAGCCTAGATATCACCAAGACAAACATCTGACAAAGTTTGAAACTACTGAAGCCAAAAATGTAGTTTCTAGAGTGTAAACAAGAGTTTACTAGAGTGTAAACAAGCTTGTGTTTGACTCAACATGACCTATATTTAAACTAAGACTAGATATTATCCAAAATGATTATTATGACCATCTTTCATACTGCTGAAGCAAAGAATGTGGTCTCTAAAGTGTTAAAAAGATTTTTCTCAAGTATATATTTTAGTGACCTAGATTTGACTGGAGATGGCCTAGTGACCTAGTTTTGACCAGACAAGCCCTATATCTGAAGTTAAGATCATTAAGACAATTATTCTGACAAAGTTTCAACATGCTCAAGTTAAAAATGCAGCTTCAACAGAGTTAACAATATATTTTTTCTTGACCTTGTGACCTAATTTCTGTTTATATTTCAAAATTGATTTTTCAGTTCATACCTGTATCAGAAAATAGTTCAACTCTTTCAGTATCTGCAGCAGACGACTTTTGAAAATATTGTAGCAAAAAGAGAAATTGCTTACATATGATAAATTTCTCCTATTGAGACAATGTTTTCATTTCTATTCAATAAATAAGACTTGTTTATAGAGATTTCTCTAATTTTAACCTAAATGATTTCAAAAACGTCTGCTGCAGATATGTTGTATTTGGAACAGGGTATTTAACCAGAAACAAAATTAAGCCTTCTAGCTTTTACTTTTTTACAGGTTATTATAATTATAAGAAACCAATTTACGGACATTTCTCCGATTGTCAAATTCAAAGGAAGCCCTGTTCTTTTATCAAATATTCCTTCAATTTACATGAGACACTATTGTAAAAGCCATATATTGACTGTATAAATAAGAAGACAAAGCTATAAAATATTCAAAATTAGAATTATGATGTTTGATACCGAGTTTAAAAACATTGTAGAAACAGTCATCTGATGCTTTAAAAAGAGGTGGCTTAAGTTGTCAGCAGCAGAGGACTTTTGAAAACATTTCATTTCTGTTCTGTTCCATAATTGTACTTCCATGAATATAGAAAGATCTTCTACATTTCTAGGGCTTGGCATGAAACGGTTGTAACTAAAAACCTATTTTGAAAACCCTGCTTTAGGGCAATTTTGACCCCTTTGTAAACAATGCAAATTTAGGTCAGAACGAGCAATGGCACCTAAATTTCCATTATTTACCAAAAAAAAATTTAACGCTTATAAAGACTTTATGGCGAGGTGATTAATCTTTGTAAAAAAATACCAATTTTAGTTACAACCGTTTCACGCCAAGCTCTCGAATTTTCTGCTTATAATACTTTCAAAGTCATCTTCAGCCAATTTTGTATGTAGGAAAGAGTTACATAGCTAGAGGGCAAAGCAATACAGATAGAAAGGAATATTGGCAGAGACTTCAATATTTCCCTATTGCATGTGAGAGAGAGAGAGAGAGAGAGAGAGAGAGCAGAACAATATCCTTAGGCTTAGAAATAGAATCTCAGAGAAAAAAAATCAATCAGAAACATGTAGCAGAATCAATATGTGGTGTGAATAACGGTTCCGATAAATAACCGTAATAGGGAACTAAGCATTTTGGGAAAACTGCAGACTTTAGCTAGCCATTTACATCATATTCTATTGTTAACTCTCCCTTTCCCACATACAGACGCCTTTTGTCCCCTATGCAACATACAAATTTTGAATTCAAAAGGAGAAATTGCTCATAATTAATAAACAATTTCTTAATTTGCCACAATTTTTTCAACTCTATTCAATAATTATAATTATGTCTGCTGCAAATTTGATGAATGTGGGATGGGATTAAGATTCACCCAAATAATGAAATATGCGAAGAAAACATGGACAGATTCATTTCTAATGTTGACGGCTTCACTGGAAATTTTTCCCTTAACCCTTTACCCCATATAAGATGCCTTCTGACGCATTTGCAGCAGACAGCTTTTTGAAAACATGGTGACAAAAGAAGAAATTGCTCAAAACAAGCAATTTCTCCTCTTGTCACCATGTTTTCAACTCTATTCAATTATTGTACTTTCATTTTCAGAGATTTTCCATATTTTTTTCTATATGTTTTCAAAGTCATCTGCAGAAATTGTGTAAGTGGGAAAGGGTTAAAAAGACAACTTTTGACATGTCTGAAGCATTTTCTAGACAATAATCTATCATAGTTCCCTCCTCCAGACCAGAAAGATTGTCATGTCTGTTTTCCTGTTTGCAAAATATGTAACTTTTTCCAAGAAGCAGACGCCTTTATGCACATCCACAGAAGATGACTTTTGAAAACATAGTAAAAAAGAAAAAGAAAGGAGAAATAGATTGTTTTCAGAATTTTTCCCTTTTAGCACAATTTTTTCTTCAGCTATCTTCTTCAGGGCCATCAAGTAACTGCATAAGAGAAAAGGGTTAACCCTTTCCAACTTGCATACACATTAACCCTTTCCCTCATATAGACGCTTTCTGACGCCTCTGCAGCGGACGGCCTTTTGAAAACATAGTGACAAAAGAAGAAATTGCACAAAACGTGCAATTTCTCTTTTTGCCACAAAGTTTTCCACTTTGTTTCATAGGTTATCCATTCAGTTATGGAGATTTTCTATGTTTTGACAAAATATGTTCAAAGACGTCTGCTGCAGAAGTGTCGTATGAGGGAAAGGGTTAAGACCCATCTTCAGCAGATGCTGTTTATGGGAAAGGCTTTATGTGACCAAGACCTCCCAATTGATCTCCCACATTTAATGTGTCTGTGGTGAATAATGAAATATTAACTATATTTACCTCCTGTTATATCACAGACCCCATCTATGAATTAACCCTTTCCCACATACAAACAAATCTGCAGCAGACAACTTATCTAGACAAAAATAAGAAAAATCCCTATCAAAGAATGGACACTTTTCTAATAGAGTTGAAAACATTGTGGCAAAAGGGGAAATTGGTAATTACGAGCAATTTCTCCTTTCGTCACAATGTTTTCAAAAGTCATCTGCTGCAGATCGAGGCCTTAGAAATGATTGTTTGATTCGGGTTTAACACCATTTTCAAAAAAATTTCAGTCATATCACGGTGACCAGTTCACCTACTCATGTGTTTCCTGGTTTTACCACACCAGTACACCACACAACATTACTTTCCAGGCAACTGGCTGATTTTCAACATAGACTGTTTAACAGCCCATTGGTGAAAGATGAATGACGCATGTCACAGTGACTTTTGTCAAACATCGGAAAGAATGTTGGCCGAGCTAGGATTCGAACTCACAACCCCCGCATTGCTAGCTACTGAGCTACCGGGGCTCGGCGGAGGGGAAGCTTCTGTTATAATGTGGTAAAGGGTCAACTTTCCTTACCATCATACAGATGCAACTGCAGCCTATGTTTTTTTAAAACACTTTGATTTTAGGAGAACTTGTTCATAATAAACCAATTATCTCATAGGATAACTTAGAAAGTGTCTGCTTTAATTAACCCTTTCCCTCATATAGACGCTTTCTGGCACCTCTGCAGCAGACAGCTTTTTGAAAACAAAGTGACAAAAGAAACAAGAGGGCCATGAGGCCCTGGAATTGCTCACCTGAGAATGGGCTATTTAAGACATAACTCTTTCAGCATCAATGGCAATATCATCAAGACAAACTTTCTGACAAAATTTCTAGCTGTTCAAGTCAAAAATGCGATCTCTATAATGTTAACTAGATTGTTCTACAATTTGGCCTAGTGACTTAGTTGTTGACCTGACCTGACCCATAGATATCATCAAGACAAATATTCTGACAATGTTTCAACATGCTCAAGCCAAACATGCTGCTTCCAGAGTGTTAACAAGATTTCCCTTAAATTTGGCCTAGTGACCTAGTTTTTGACATAACATGATCCATATTCAAACTTGGCCAAGATATCATCAGGACAAACTTTCTGATAAAGTTTCAACGTGCTCAAGTATAAAATGCGGCTTCAAGAGTGTTAACAATATTTTCCTTAAATCTGGCCTAGTGACCTAGTTTTTGACCTGACATGACCCATATTCGAACTTGGCTTAGACATCACATAGAACAATGTTCTGACAACAGTTTCAACATGCTCAAGCTAAAAATGTGGCTTCTAGAGTGTTAACAAGATCTTCCTTAAATTTGGCCTTGTGACCTAGTTTTTGACCCAACATGACCCATATTCGAACTTGACCTAGATATCACAAATTTTCCGACATAGTTACAACATGCTCAAGCCAAAAATGTGGCTTCCAGAGTGTTAACAAGATTTTTCTTAAATTTGGCCTAGTGACCTAGTTTTTGACCGGGCATAACCCATATTCAAACTTGGCCTAGATATCATCAAGACAAATATTCTGATAAAGTTTCAACATGCTCAAGTTTAAAATGTGGCTTCCAGTGTTAAAAATATTTCCCTTCAATTTGGCCTAGTGACCTAGTTTTTGACCCAACATGACCTATATTCAAACCTGGCCTAGAAATCACTAAGACAAACATTCTGTTCTGACAAAGTTTCAACATGCTCAAGCCAAAAATGTGGCTTCCAGAGTGTTAACAAGATTTTTCTTAAATTTGGCCTTGTGACCTAGTTTTTGATCCAACATGACCCAGTTTCGAACTTGGCCTAGAGTTGATAGAGATATATGTTCTGATAAACTTTCATGAATATTGGATGCAAAATGTTGCCTCTAGAGTGTTAACAAGCAAATGTGTTAACAAGCAAATGTTGACGACGGACGACGAACGACGGACAAAAGGCGATCACAAAAACTCACCTTTTCCACTTTCAGTCATCATAAGGTTATCCCTTCAATTTGAGAGATTTTCCATATTTTGACAAAATATGTTCAAATTAGTCTGCTGCAGAATTGTCGTATGAGGGAAAGGGTTGAAACAAGCAAAGAATATGGAAATATGCAGCCAAAAACATGGAAGGAACAAATCATTTCAATAAGTTTGTCTGCTTTAACTCCCTTTCCTATATGCAGAAGCATTTTTACATATTATCTGTAATTGAAAACATTATGGCAATGTAAGCGATTTTAACTTATTCCACAATATTTCAGTATTCTGTGGGAAAGGGCTTTAATCCATTATCTCATAGAACAAATTAGATATTGTTTGCTTAGAAACAAGTAAATGATTGGATTGATTGGGGTTTAATACCTTTTTCAACAATCTGTCAGTCATATCATTGACAGCCAGCATCGCTACCGACTGAGTGGCCATGGCTGGGCTACATGAAGAAAGCATGTGGACAGTTTTGAAAATATACAGGGAGAGACAAATTATTTTGAAATATAATTATCTCCTCTTTTACAAGTCAGTTACACGTACCCCTAAGACTAAGTGTGCCTGGTTAACCACATGCAGAAGCATTTTTGATGGTTTCATGCAAAATGGTTGTAACTACATCTTACCGTTTTGCATGAAGCCCTCGCTTTGGTGCATCTGCAGGGGATGACTTTTGAAAAAATTGTTGCAAAAGGAGAAATTGCTATAATCTTTTGAATTCTCCTTTTTCTTCAATGTTTCCGGAGTCCTGTCTTGCAGAAGTTGTTTTGGTAAAATGTTCAATTTAAATTGACTGAAGATTTCCTTTAACAAAAACAGATTATAGGTACAAATAATCAATCAACCAGCTATTTTATTATACATGGCTTGAAGGAATCTTGTAGTGCCCAAGAAACATTTCCACAAAATAATTTCATTATGAAAAATCCCATAATCAGCCAAATGATTAATTGGGCTAATAACCTAAACACTAATTAATGGACCGGACAGGCATAAATAATACAAGCTTTATGTCATTCATACATGGCAAACGCCATTAACTCTTTTATCCTTTTCCTGACATTTCTAATGCTCTGTTACAAACATTGTGAATTTACTCCAGTTTTCCGTAATGTTTTCAGCTTTATATGAAACAAGGAAACTACACAGTGGGGCATCCCCTTGCAAATTTCGATAGTTTAATTTTTTACCTGTATACCAAGTTTGGTTATTGTGCAACGAAATATTGCGACTTCTTTTTGATGCTTTACGTCAAACATTCAGTTTGTCCCTGGTTTTCTCTAAATCATGCCATCAAGAAATTTTGATAATTGACATTGACCTTTGTCCCTGAAAATCAATGGGGCATAATTATGCTCTTCTTTTAATGGGATAGAAGTATACCAAGCTTGATAATCCTCAGTGATAGAGTAGTCTCTGAATCCTGTTAAAAGATGTTTCTAACCAGTGACCTTGACCTTAGGGCACAATTGGGAACATGGATGCCAAGTATGATTACTCTCAGTGGTAGAGTTTTCTTTATATTGTGCCAACAACATGTTAACAGCCAGACACAGACACATGTCATTATTGATACATCCCCTATACAAGGCCTAGCATGGGGACAACAAGAATAATAGTACTTCAAGCTTCCTACATGTTACTGTTGCTTGCATAGATGTTTCCAAAGTAACTAGTATGAACTCTAAAACATCTATCTAAATGATCATGAATAATTTATCTTATTGAAGTTTCAGACCATTTTCCACTGGTTGTTTTCCCAGTTATATATCGTGGCAACAATATGCTTATCCAGGATCACTGGGTGATTGATTTACCAGAACTACTAATGGAAATGTGCCTAAATGCCTAATTACAATCCACCATGGCTGTCAAACAGCAGGGATCAAACAAGGGCACTAAGTTTCAAATGATCCAAAGCATTATTTAAAACGAATGGGCCACAGCGGACCATCAGATTATTTAAAAGAATAACACTTTCCGACATACAGACTCTTATTAATAAATTCCGACTTATGAAAACATAGTGGCAAAACGAGAAGTTGCTCACAATGAGCAGATTCTCCTTCTGACATAATAATTTCTAATAATTAATAATACTTTTTTTTTAGAGATATGCCACATTTTTTTGTATAGAGGATTTCAAAGTCTGCTGCAGGATTGTTGTATTCGAGGAAGGGTAAATATTATTCTCAAAAAAACACAGATTTTTTTTTAATATATTGAGACCGAGAGGTAGAATGCCAACCTCATGAGCAAAAGGTGTCAGGCTTAAGTCCCATGGTTAGCTAATCCTGATCACAACGACAGAATAGTCTGTAAACTAGATTCAAGGTCTGAAATGGATTACTGACCGGCATCGTTCAACCCTTTCTGACGCCTCGGTCCTTATTAGCAATTTCTCCATTTGCCACAACAATTTTAACGATTAACTAATAATCAAACTATTATTTATAAAGATTTTCTATATTTTGGGTTTGATAATTTTTGTCATCTGCTACAGATTTATTATATGTGGGTAAGGGTTCAACTGTACACATGATTTTAACGCATCTGTAGCAAAACATGTAGCAAGACTTTAAAAACATAGTATGAAAGGCCCTATAACTACAGAAAATATCCCATTTTCCACCAAGGATTTAAACTTGCACAGGACATTAAATAATTCTGATCAACTCAACATGAACCGGGTCAAATTAAGCCATCAATGGTCACCAACCAGACACTTACTGCAACGTATGTGGCTTACTTTCATGAAATAACCCGCCACTCTACCAAAGTTGCTGTAGAAGTGGTATTTGTACCTATACCCCATTCTCACTACACTCTGAACCACAACAATTATTCAATATCATAAAACACCAGAGGAAAAATCTTAACAATGCAATCTGATAGTAAGATCAATATAACAATCATTTTAACCCCTTCAATCGTTATAAAGATTGTTTCGATGATACTGATAATGAGCAGTTTCTCCCTTTTGCAACAATGTTTTGAAATGTATTCAACCAAAATACATGTTCTATCATTGATAGATATTTCTATATTTTTGCCTATTTTTGTTATAGACATGTGCTGAAGGGTTTCTTGTATGTGGGTAAAGTGGTGAATTCCTTGTTACAAGAAAACCAGGAGATTGAGGAAATTAAAACAACATTTTAATTTCAAAAGATGGTTCTATATCCTGATATTTCAAAATCAATAAACTGTGGAATGTCTCCTGTATAACCCTGCTCATTTTTGCCTCCATGTTTTCAAAGTCATCTGATTCAGATTTGTTTTACCTTGTACCATGTCAGAACAAGATTGTGACAATGGTCAGTCAAAGTATGCACTATGGCAGAACAAGTCAGTGACAATGGCCAGATATAGCATATACAATGCCATAACAAGTCAGTGAAAATTGCCAGATAAAGCATATACAATGCCATAACAAGAAAGTGACAATGGCCAGCCATATCATATACAATGCCATAACAAGAAAGTGACAATGGCCAGCCATAGCATATACCAATGTCCAAATCAGATTGATTTATTCAGGTTTTACGCAGCTTTCAACAATGTTTCAGTTATATCACGTGTTTCCTGGGTAAGTTACCAGTACTACTGGTCCATTTATCCTGACACCAGCCAGTCAGTCGTAATGCTAACCCTGCCATCCTGAGCGCCAAGAAAAGCAGCCATTACTACCACTTTTAAAGTCTTTGGTATGATCATAGCAGAACAAGACAAAAGCAAGTAATTAAAGGGATAAATATTGCAACACTAAACAACAGAGATTTCCCAAGGTCTACAGACAAAACACAAAATAAAATATTGGCATGTCACATACGAACAGCAAAGATCCAGATCAGCCAGGGCCTCTGTGCAGCCTAATCAGGAACTTCCTTGTTAGCCATCCAAATGTACAAGCAACACTGAAGTCTCTGAAAAAGTGTTTGGACCAAATAAGGACTTTTTCAGTCTGCAATATGATCTTAATTGATATGAATTTCAAAAATCTAGAAGGTCAGTTTTGTTGTGATGTGGCTAATATCAATATAGTACACACACAATCAATTCTCCATTTACAGAGACAAGATAAGTCTCCAGGGATCAGATTCTTGCGTGATAAGAGGAAATTATAGGTCTATTCAACAATTTTTATCCTCAAGTGGCCATCAAAACCTGGTTTATCTATAACCGTTTTTATCTAACGGAAAACAATAACAACATTTCAACAAATTATCAAATTTCCGAGTTAATACATCCAAAATAGCAAGAAGCAAGTTAAATTGATATTTCCCCCTCCCCCACAAAAAGAAAAATTATACCAGAATGCTTGGACCACCTTGGTATACCAGTTACTTAAAAGAATATACTTTTAAATTGGCGGACTAAATTGGGCGCCTCAAAAATGTAATTTTGAAAAGTGACCTAGTTTTTGACCGAATGTGACCCAGTTTCTAACATAAACTAGACTTGATGTTCTAATGAGCTTTCCTGAAGAAAGATGACAAATGAAGCCTCTGGAGTTTTCACAAGGGTTTCTAAAACTTAACTTAGTGACCTAGTTGTTTATGCCACATGACGCAGTTAACCCATTACTTCACATGGCTTTTCAATGGTCGTCTGCTTTACAATCATCAAACGAACAATTTCACCAATCTAGAAAACTGAAAGAACTAGAACTATCACTGAAGATGATAAATACCCCCTAAACAGCACCTTGACCTACACCATAACTTAATAAGTAAAAGGGCCATAACTCTGTAAAATAACATGCAATTGTAACCCCTTTAGGATATGCACATCTCCTCTTGGTATAGAAGCTTCATGTACAATTTTATTGTGGTTTGTAAGAAATAGGCCGGACAAAATATGGCTTCCGACTAACCAACCGACACAGTGACTCCTATATACACCCTCTCCTTCGAGGGGGGTATAATTATATTGATAAAGAGTTGAAAATATTGCAATAAAAGGTGAAATTGCTCGTTTTGAGCAATTTCACCTTTAATTGCAATGTTTTCAAAAGTCGTCTTCAACAGCAGGCGCCAAATGTCACCTATGTGAAGTAATGGGTTAAGAGCTTTACCTGAATTCGATGGAGATAAAATAATGTTCTGATTACCTTTCATGAAGATTGGATAAAAAATGTTGCCTCTAGTGTGTTCATAAGATAATTGAGATAAATCATTGATTCGACTGAGATAACTTGTTAAAAATTATATTTTAAAGAGGGTTATCTCCCTTTCCATGTAATTTAAAACTAGTATGTGTAGAATTTATAAATTCAAGGGGGAATAATTTTGGTGTTCCTAAAGCAGTGTTATTGAAACTTGCTGTCTTACATTACCCTATGGTGGTTAACATCTCATATAAATTTAATCAAATTCATCCAACCATGCCTTAGCCCTTTCCCACAAACAGCAAATCTACAACAGGAGATACTGAAAATATCTAGGCAAACATGTGAACAATTTCTATAAATGAAAGTGTTATATTATTGAAAACAGTTGAAAACATTGTGGCAAGAGGACAAATCTCTTATTATAAGCAATTTCTCCATTTGTCACAATGTTTAAAAAAAATTGCATCAGAAGGCATCTTTATGTGGGAAAAGGTTAGATATGGCCCAGCTAGGACATACAGATAAAATGCCAAACCAATATCCATCTGCCTTTTGAGGGGAATTAAAGTAACTATTGATAAATCACTTTAATTTCAATTTCGAAGATCTTATTTGTAATCTTTTTGTAAACAATTTTTTTTTTTTTTTTTTTTGTAAAACAAAAACAACTTTGAGCTTTACATGCACTGGTTGTTATTTTCTTTCAAATGAATGACTTCAAATAAACTGTGCACTCACACCATTCCAGCCACCCTCGGTACCAAGGCTATTCATAAAATATTTGATACCCTGGGCAAATTGGCTG
Organism: Serripes groenlandicus; assembly: GCA_031761405.1. Lineage (NCBI taxonomy): Eukaryota > Metazoa > Mollusca > Bivalvia > Cardiida > Cardiidae > Serripes > Serripes groenlandicus. The sequence goes on along the minus strand of JASEVX010000005.1, from coordinate 15,133,513 downwards.
TAAAAATCTCGTACTCATGAATAATTTATGAGGTGAAATGCAGCCGCATGATTGGCTGCATGACATAAACCTCATGCGATACAGTGTAGTTACGGAGGAAATCGTGGTGCATGCGTTACGAAGTTTCGCTAGCCAATTTGCCCAGGGTATCATATATTTTATAAATAGCCTGGGTACCGAGGATGCATTCCAGCATGATTTTTGACATTGTCAAGCCTTCAGGCCCAACTGGTTTATATGTATTTAGTGTGGTGTTTCAGAACAATATCTGGCATGGGCGTAGAAATGCAGTTGTTCTATAGAGGTGAGTTTCTTTACAGGCTTACGTTATCCTAGCTAGAAACACAGTTAGACACATCTGAGTAGATGACATTGGAAAACACTGAGGTGTAAGAATAAATTGCTTGTTACATGCAAAATTTCCTTTTTTCACAATTTCCAATTTGGGAAATGCCACACTGTGGATCACTGTGGAGGGTTTAGCTTCACAAAGTTGAAGCTCAGAGATGTTACTGACCACGGTGGTGGTGAAGTAGTAGAATGTCCGCCCAGGGTAATGGAGGTCATGGGTTTGATCCCTGGCCGGATTATACCAAATACTTTAAAACTCCTAGTAATGGCTTTCACTCCTTGGCACTCCGGATTGTGGGATTAGCATTACAACTGACTCAATGGACCAGAAGTGCTGGTAACTTACCCACAGCCCTAAGGTTTAGGAAATTTACCTATCATTTTTCAGCTTTTATCATTAGATTCATTTTGTGGCCCAATGGTGGTTCAAAATCAAACTGAAACTCTGAAAAGATAACAGCCTCACGTGATTTATCAAATGGAAGCATTATACAAAATGTAATTACTTTCTCTCTGTCAACACTATAGTTAAATATCCCTCCACTACTCTAGATGAATGTGTCTGGGAGTGGACAGTATAATCTTGTAATTGGCACAGAATTTTCAGTATTCCTGTAATTGGCACAGAATCTTCAGTATTTTTGTAATTGGTACAGAAATTTTCAGTATTTTTGTAATTGATACAGAATCTTCAGTATTTTTATAATTGGTACAGAAATCTTCAGTATTTTTGTAATTGATACAGAATCTTCCGTATTTTTATAATTGGAACAGTCTTCAGTATTTTTGTCATTGGTACAAAAAAAAAAAATCAGAATTCTTGTTATTGGTACAGAATCTTCATTATGTTTATAAATGGAACAGAATATTTCATTATTATTGTAATTGGACCAGAATCTTCAGTAATCTTGTTATTGGTACAGAATCTTTCAGTTTTCTTGTAATTAGTACAGAATCTTCAGTATTTTTTATAATTTGAACAGAATATTTCAGTATTCTTGTAATTGGACCAGAATCTTCAGTATTCTTGATATTGGTACAGAATCTTTCAGTATTCTTGTAATTAGTACAGAATCTTCAGTATTTTTATAATTGGACAAGAATATTTCAGTACTATTGTAATTGGACCAGAATCTTCAGTATTCTTGATATTGGTACAGAATCATTCAGTATTCTTGTAATTAGTACAGAATCTTCAGTATTTTTATTATTGGAACAGGATATTTCAGTACTATTGTAATTGGACCAGAATCTTCAGTATTTTTATAATTGGAACAGAATATTTCAGTACTATTGTAATTGGACCAAATTGTGACAAAATTGGTCTGCAGCAAACTATGCCCGCATGTGGGAAAGGGATACACAATTTTCTTTTGCCATGACTTGTATGTTTCCTCCTTTTAAGCTACATAGTCATTATAGTTTTATTTTTTCGGCGAAAGCTAACTAAAGTGGGTTTTGACCTAGATGTTACACAAATGATCTAGATTGTAGATGTTGTATTTAATGAATAATGTCGAAGAAATAAAGGAAATGAAACGTTTTGATTGGTTCATAGTTAAGTTGGCGATCCAGCAAGTGGCACTAATAAGGTGAAGTTTTAAAATGAAATGCTCAGCATACTAACCTTTAATTGTTTTCCTTAAGAAATAAGTTTCAGTGAAAAAAATCAGTTAAAACGTATGAAATATAATATTTAAGAGCAAATTATTAATCATTTTTGAAACATGATAAGTTTTCAGTTATTTATCGTCAATTGAAACTTATACTGTGTTAAATAATGCACCGCTTGGGAGCCTCGCGTAATCTCCAGTCATGTGATGAATTCTCGGCCTTGAATGACGGCATGTCATGCTAGTGTAATGGATGTTGACTTGGATTGTCAAGTGAAAGGTCTGTGGTTCGCTTCCGGCAGAGGAAAGCTTTTTTTTTCTCTGTCTCATTCATATCAAAACCAAAGTATACATTTGAACTAAAACATTTATAAAACAAATATTACACATTTAATGTTATTGTTTTCTGTCATTCTAATAAGTAAGACAAAATATCAAATAATATGCGCATGTTCCATTTCTTAGTGTTTTCTCATATTGATCGCCGTTTATCTTTTTTAAAGATATTTCTTGTTTTAAATGTTCTCTTCTTTTATTTAAATTTCTTTTTCCGGTTTGGAAGAGTTAACAGAAATAGCACTCCAGCTTCATACAATGTTTGAGAACATGGTGGGAAAAGAATGAAATGTTCATACTGAACAACTTTCTTTTTCCACAATGTTTCTTACCACTACACTTTAATTTTGTGAAATAACTATTCCTTTTGTTTCATCAGATTTATGTTTATATTCAGAATAGAAGAATACACACATCAAGGTACATGTATATATCAAATGATACACCAAACAAGGGAGAAACATAAAAGATGCAGGCACTTTGGAAGGGAAGACAAATCAATGAATTCCAATTTTCTCTGCCGATTCCTGCCAAAGCTTCATGGCGATTATATTCTTTGAGAACAAATAGAGAGGTTTTTTCATCTCTATGAAATGTACTCTATGATATTATTTAATAGGACATATTGATCTGGTCAATCTTTTGATCTGCTGCCCATAATTCAATATCGTCTGCTTTGTATTAACCCTTTTCCACCTTCAGATGCATTTTGACGCATTTGCAGCAGATGAATGTGCAATCTCATTAAAACCAGATCTTAACTCGCACACTTGTTTATATACATACATAGAAGTTTTTTTTGGTCTGATTTTAATGAGATTGATGAATGTGGGAAACATTGTGACAAAACATGATACATGTATTGATCATTATGAGCGATTTCTTCTTTTGAACAAATTTATTCTCATTTCTAAGAGATTTTTCACATGTTTGCCGGAGATGTTTCAAAGTCATCGGCTGTATAGAGTTGTTGTATGTTGGAAATGGTTAAACACATGAGCTGAGCCGATTTTAAAGACCAAATTGAAAACATTTGAAGAAAAACGTCACAAATTAGTCAATAGAAAGGCTATTTGAGACAAGAGTAAAAGACAATGCTTGCAAAGGAGATTTTGCTTGGTGCTGTAAGCAATTTTCTTATTTTCCATTTCAAACATTCTTCATGTCTGAAGCAGCAACTTTACAGACATCTAGACAAAATATGGAAAATCTCTATAAATGAATGTATAACTTTTGAAAAGAGTTGAAACATTATGGCAACTGGAGAAATTGGTCATCATGAGCAATTTCGTTTTTCGACCCTATGTTTCAAAATGTCATCTGATACAGAACAGAGGCATCAGAAAGTGTCTGTATGTGGGATAGGGTTAACAGAAAATCATAAATAGGCTAAAACAATCTATACAGGAAAAGAGTGAGTTGCTGTGAAAGAATGTTGTGATACACAGAGACAGGAAATTCAAGTGAATTCGGAAATAGATTTTACTTTGTGATGATCATTCTATAGGATTGCTGGAAGAGAAGGAAATTTGATCAACAAAGCAGAACACCTTAGTGATTAAATTCCATTCTAACACGTACACTGAAAGGATACATTCAATTTTTACAAAGGCATATTTTTATCTGTGTACCGGTAGGTATGAAGCAAAAGAAGTAAAATGTTGATTGCTCCAGTTTTATTCCTGTGTATATAAATCCATTTATTTGTGTGTTCTACATACATTTTGACACTTTTTGCGACAACATAACGTTCATAAGTTGTACCAGTTATCTTGGACAAGATTATTTATTTAAAACTTTCTCAACATATATACAAGAGGGCCAAGATGGCCCTAAATCGAACACCTGAGTGATAGTATTTAAGTTTCAAATGTGAAACTGCTAATATCAACGAATATGTTATTAAAAAATAAAGCTTAAAGTTAACGAAGACGACAACAGACAGAGAGTGATCAAAATAATAATAATACTTTATTTAAAGAGGGTATAACAGTTAATTTCACTAATCTTCCATGTGGTCCTCAACAATGAACATCAAAATCCAGTAATACAGTGAAACATTTAAATTCTGTATCAAAACACATCAAAAGAGCATGCAATGAAAACGACAACTGATGCACATGTCCACATTAGTTTTAACAGTAAACATTAAACAGTTGTGATTAACAATTGAAATTAAGTAAGTAACTTATTAGTCGCCGGGCAGAAGCCCGCGACTTCTATTTTTAATAGGTTTTCGGAAATCACATGGGAGGGGGGATTATTATTAGAAAGAAACACATTTAGATGTCTTGAACATATTACAATTGTGTTTGTTTAAAAACACTAAGTAATGACACATCTAAAATGAAATAAATATTCCGATGTTTTAGGTATTTTCAGTTTCTTTATTTTGACTCGCATTTATGTTTTTTTGTTTTATTTACGAAGACAAAACAGTCCCTATTAGCTAGACTGGTATACTTTATTTTACACTATATACTACATGTACTCAAAAGGCGATAACTACAAACCTTTACGTCGCAGTCTAATTTGTTTACATATGCGCACCTGCTTGAAGCGTGACTCGCGAATACCAACTGCGTAGATCAATCTCCTTTGCAGAGAGCCGTCTCTTTACACTCACTTACAAATAGTAAATCGTAGGTGATTTAAAATGTTTATTTGGTTCGAAACAAATGAAGAAAAGAACAAACCGAGATAAAACTGGTTTTAATAGAAAAATTACTTTGAACGAACACTCTCTGCCTATAAAGAGAGTTTCAAGAACGACACCTCTGCGAATAAGAAAGAATCGGGTCTTTCGTACAAAATTATTTCGTCTTTGACAATTTTAAATGTGTCATTTAATTCCCTAAAGGCATATTGCTTCCGATCTGCATATTGTTATGCATCATTGACACAAGGGCGCTCATCATAATATAAATTTAAAACATGAGTAGTTTGTTATTTTCATTATAAAAAAGGAAGGAAAGAATTAAAATAAATTAACATGTTGTAGGGCTCAGTTTATGTTCGAAATTAAGTTTAAATTATACAACAATTTCAATGAGATTTAACTGTTTAGTTGATATTATATTTCGAAGGTGGTCTAATTTATAAATATTGGACTACATTTCAACATTTGTTAAAGTATGATATAATTAGGATGCCAAGCTAATATCATTTTGAGAAAAAGAGAAAACTCATGTCTTCAGCGATTTAACCCTTATCTCATTGTTTTAAAAGTAGATTGCTGCAAAGGTGTCCACTGTTGACTTTAATAGAGGAAAGGTAAAATGACGTGCTATTGCATGCAAATCCTAAATTGTCTGTTTTGTGGTTTTATTGAAAAATAATAAAATTCAAATATTCTGACAAAGTGAAACATCTTGAAAAGTTAATGTGGAATTCACAAATCGTATAATTATTCTTTAATGAAAGCACTGTATACATACTAAGACTAATGATTGGCAAGATTACTCATTTCCATTACTGTTTATGATCAATAATTAGTTGGTTGTGTGTATGGTCAACCTACTTTGGAATGGAGATTGATCATAAACAATGAAAGGCTTCAATTATCATTCACTTCATTGACAAAACAATGCAAGTTATGATACATTTTCACTTGACCCCACCCATGATGTTCCAATATGCCCCTCAGTTGATAACTGTTTATTCAACTACTATAATGTTAGTGTTATGCATAACTGCAGTATGCATTTCCGGCGACATTGATGCGTTGCATCAACTTTCTCTTGTATAGAGATATATATGGAAAACTTTTGAAAATCTTCTTGTCTGAACAAAAAGATCTTCATTGCTTACCTCCATTTCTCACTCTGTTCCTAATTGACCTCTTTGTATTGCAGTGCTGTAAAACTTTCTCTTGTAATTATGTTTATTTAGGAAGATATATAAATTGAAGGAAAATCGAATTTCAACTGGCAGATCATTCCATAGTAGAGATGGAGAATAATGAAATGATTTTTTTTAAAGTTCTGTTTTGGGCTTTTGAACATACAGGTTAGCACTTACAACATTTCTTAGGTGAGGGCTTATTACCTCTTACACACTTCAGATTATTTGACAAATATGTAGGTGCCTGGTCATTTAAACATTTATTTATACATAATAATTTGTGATATTGAATCCTTATCTTGACTGACATCCAGTTTAGTTCTTTAAACAAGAGCTGTCAGCAAGACAGCATGCTCGACTATTTGGCCATTTGATACTATAGACAACAGTTGTTACTGAGATAGTGATAGTATAGAACTATAAATCAAATTGGATAAGTCTTGTTTGAATAGCATCTGCTGTTTTCGAGAAAAGGCCTAGCATGCAAAACTTCAACCCAAAATTGTAACTTCACAAAGGGCCATAATTTCTAATAAATTCACTCAGGAGTTACATTATCTGATTGTTTGATACCTTAAAAGACTATATTGAAGCTTTATATCAATCTCTGAGTGGTTACTGAGATATGTGCATGATCGTGCCATGCATGCAAAACTTAAACCAAATTTTGAAAGTCAAACAAGGGTCATATGATGGTAAGGGAGGGTTGTATAAAGTTTCAATGCAATGCATCAAGTAGATACTAGGATATGGAATCTTAATGTTGTTGCATGCAAAACTTAAACCAGAATTTCTAAGTAAAAAAAGGGCCAGAATTTGCATTATATGCTGGAAAGAGTTATCAAACTTGATTGTTAATATAGGTGTGATGGTTGAGAAGGCTTGTATAAAGTTTCAATGCAATTTAATGTCATTGCACGCAAAACTTTAAGCAGAATTACTAAGTAAAAAAAGGGCCAGAATTTGCATTATATGCTGGAAAGAGTTATCAAACTTGATTGTTTATATAGGTGTGATGGTTGAGAAGGGTTGTATAAAGTTTCAATGCAATGCTTCAAGTAATTACTAGGATATGGACTATTAACTTTAACCAGAATTTCTAAGTCCAAAAAGGCGCATAATTGTGTCAAAATCTGATATAGAGTATTTTGACTTGTCCTGCAAGGTCATTTGATGATGTCCAATAAGTGTGTGAAGTTTCAAAGCAATAGCATCTATGGTTTGTGAGAAAAACCCTTGCATGCAAAACTTTAATTAAAGTTGCAACGCCAACGCCAACGCACAAGTGACTTCAATAGCCCTCATATTCTTCGAATAGTCAAGCTAACAAGGGCTCTGATGGTGAAAGAGGATCTGTATCAAGAATCATTCTTGCTGCTCTTTTTTGTAATTTAAGTATTCTGATTAGACCATCTTCAGTGTAATTACCCCCAAACAGTAACATCAGTAATCAATAAGTGGTAAGTTATACCCATTATAAAGTAATTTTCTCGCTTCCAGATGTAAATATTTTTTTGTTTTCGACAAAATATGTATACATGATGAAATGGCAGAGCATATTTGGTCAATTTGGCTTGACCAGTTTAAATGAGGGTCAACTTTTAAACCAAACAGCACCCCACAGTCTGAATTGTTCATGATGTCTGAATTAATACTAAGACTTAAACATACTTCTTGACTTGATTGTTTCTGCCTTGTTTCTCATGTCATCCACTTTGTTTTTTCTATATATTGATATACATCATATTGTCAGAGTTCCATTTAATTATAGAGGTCAGGTCAGTTTAAAGTATTTGCTGAATTTCCATGGTGTTTTTACCTGAAGTGTGAAATGTAGAGTCATCTGCATACATACCGGTATTAGTTGCGCTGTTATTAAGAAAAGTAATGGAACAAGCATTGATCCTAAGAGATCTTCATAAGAAAAAGATGCAGATTTAGACTTAACATTTCCTATCATTACCTGCTGTGATCCGTTATTTAAATATGATTCAAATATCTTATGGGACTGTTCATTACAACCATAAATATCATGTTTTAGACATTAGAGTTTGTGGTCAACAACATCAAAAGCCTTTTTTAAATCTTAGAAAATTACACGTTTTATGTTTCCATCAATCATTTCTTGTAACCGCTTGACAAGAGTGATTTGGTCTCAAACCAGACAGTGAGATGGATGTAAAAGGTTGAAATTAGATAAGTATTTATAAAACTATTTTGAAACATATGTTTCTCAATTAACTTTGACAAATTTAGTAATACGGATGTGGGTCTGTAACTCATTGCCTCCATTTTATCTGTCCTTTTGTATACAGGAGTTATGTTAGCATTTTTAAAGAGTGTAGGGAACTTTCCACTGACTATAATTATATTAAAACGTATGTCAGTGAAGAAACCGCACATATAAGCAAAATGCTTGGTCCCAATTGTTATCTATGCCAGAAGACTTCTTTACATTTATTAATAAGACTGCATATTTCTTCATAAAATGCATTCATGTTATCTGGCCATATCAGAACAATTTTTTACATTAAGGGATCTGACTCTCCACAAATAACCTCAATGTTTTAAAATTTAGAGCACCTTCAATCTTTGGCCCAGGTGATCTAATCAGGAAAACACACCCCCATCCCTTGGTAGCCATGTTTTCAATTTCATCAATTTAATAGAGAAAATAATGTTTCTGACAAACTATTTTAAAATATGGTGTTTACTTTTGGAAGTTTTTTCTTTCTTTTGCCATGGCAACCAAAGTTTTACATAGAACTCAATTTTGTTTAATCAAAGAAGGCCATCTAAGGAAATTTTCTGTGAAACTATTTTGAAATGTGTCCAATGGTTTGGGAGGAGAAGTTGTTTGTAAGAAAAAGTGAACAAATGGAGATCTGGACAAACAGACAGATGACAACAATGGACAATTAGTGATCACAATATATCATCCAACATTTTAGGTAACCTAAACAAGAGGGCCAAGATGGCACTAAATCGATCACTTGAATGATAGTTAATTAGAAGCAAATATTTAACTGCAAATATTTGTGAAAATTTGCTCAGGAGTTCAAATGAAACTGCAAGGAGTGGACACTCAGTTAAAGAAATAGTTTATCAGTAAAAGCCATTTATATCTTGAAATCTAACAAGAACTTTAATAAGAATGGAATTATAAAGTTTTGTAATTTTGAACCTTTCTTGATGCCGCTTTGCTGCCCTGTTTGTCAACAAAATCAATATGGCTTGAATAGTTTTTGTAGTGAGTCACTCAAAGAACATTTCTGCAAAATTATCATGTAAGTCTTTGAACAATTTTGAAATAGGACCATCAAAGGAACATTCCTGTGAAGTAACGTTGAAATTGGTCGAGTGAAAAGGTAGGAGTTGTTAATTGTAGCTAAAAGTTCAATTTACTCATTTTGTGATGACGCGAGGTTGCTATGATTTTGTAACCAATCAATACGGCTTGAACAAATTAAGTAGAGGATCACTGAAGTAAGATTCCTATTCAATTTTCTTAATATCAGACAAGAACTTAAAATAATGGAATTTCCAAATTTTGTCATTTTTCCCCTTTTCTGATGCCTCCTGAATGCCATGTTTTTCAACCAAACAGTATGCCTGGAACAATCTTTGTAGAGGCCACCCAAAGAACATTTCTACCAAAACTATATTGGAATCTGACATGCAGATTCAGAGGAGAATATTTTTAAAGTTTGGACATTTTGCACCCTTTCTGATGCCGCAGCAACCAAAGTTCTCAATGGAATTTAAATCTTTGAACAATTTTGAAAGAGGGCCACCAAAGGAACATTCCTGTAAAGTGTGGATGTAATTGGTCCTGTGGTTTAGGAGGAGATGATGTTTAAGGCTAAAAGTTAACGACAGACGACGGACGATGGACAAAAAGTGATCAGAATAGCTCACCTTGAGCCTTTGGTTCTAGGTTATCTAAAAAGGAAATCGAGCCACACCACCTGGCAGCCATGTTTTTTGATGGATCAATTCAATTTAAACAAGAGAGTCAAACCAAGGACTATTGTGCTAATTAATTTTTAAATCAGGCCAGTAATTTTGGACAAGAATATTTTCAAACATATAAGGAAAACAAGTTCAAACCCCTTGATTTGATTGGAATAATTTGAACTACCTTGGTAGAGGGTCACCCAAGAAACATTTGTGCCAACTATATTAAAATCAGACTGAAACTTTGGGACAAGAAGATTTCCTAATTTCTTACTTTATATATATAAGACAACCCACCCTTACCCATGGTAGCAATGTTTTTCAATAGGTCAAAATAATCTGAACACTCATGGAAGAGAGTCAACCAAGGAACATTAAAGCCAAATCATTTTTAAGTAGGGCCAGTACTTTTTGACAAGAGGATTTTTAATTTTTTTTCTGAGCTAATATGTTAAAACTAAGTCATAATTAAGTTGACTTGTCCTATACAGTATTGTATGTTTAAAAGTGTTGATCTTTCTTCAAATGTTAACTTGAAATTTAGTAGTAGAATTATACCCTTACAAGATAAAACTAACTACTACTCTAGCCATGAGACAAGATAAAGTTCAATGGAAGGAAAAGCTACACAATTAACTCTACCAAAAACCTGCAGCAGATGACTTTGAAAACATGTAGGCAAAAATATGGAAAATCTCTTTAATTAATAGTATAATCATTGAATAGAGTTGAAAATATTTGGGCAAAACGAAAAAATATGCTCATTATGAGCAACTTTTCCTAAAATCATTGTCACATTGTTTTCAAAAGTGGTCCGCAGAAAACGAGTATGTGTGGG